>BSBK01009467.1:0-255008 GCA_027943335.1 Chamaecyparis obtusa | reverse complement strand
CACATAGGACCCCTTAGGACCCATATGACCCATTATTTAATCTTAAAATGTCCTAGGGACCCATTCATCTATCTTAGCTTCTATTAATACATATGTGAACCCATCATTGCCCGCAAGAACCCTTAAGACATACTAGTATCAATTAATGTAACCTAAGATCCCTTAGACAACTTATCACACCTACGATCCATTAATATTTTTGGACCATTATACATCCCTTACCACATTTTAAGACACATATGACCCCTTCGGATCCTCAAGACCCATTAACATTTCTTAGGTTGTCCTAGGACACATTTATGTATCTTAGATTCAATTTAAAACATACAAGGATCCACTAATGTAACCTAGGACCCCTTAGGACCTCTTATGTTACCCATGACTCCTTAAGACACTCTAGGACCTTATCTAGATCCCTTAGGAATCTCTCTCTCTCTCTCTCTCTCTCTCTAAATTATTTACATATGTTTTAGAGTTACATGTATAAATGTTATTAATGTAGAGTAGATGTTAAAATATTATCCTAGGAGGACCGAGCCTTAGTACATCCTAGTAGCCTTAGGACCTGTTGGTGCTAAAAAATGATGGACCATTTTAGGCCAACTGACAGGCACACACTAGTGCCTCTGCATTCTGGCTTGATCGAGCCAAGGCTGGTAGGCCTAATTTCACAAGTTCCCTATGTTGCACAAATGCATGCACAGACAAACGAAATTTCTTCCAAAGGGGTAAACAATCTTTGGAGGAGAATGATATAATCACCTGATAGTTGTATTCTATGAAATCTAAACTAAAATTGAACTATCACTAAAACCTAATTGCAAATGCTTTTAAAGAAAGAAATTATATTTATTTATAAACTACAAAGAAGAACCAAATAACAATTTCAAACTAAATAAGATTAGTGCCTAATGAAAATTTGGTTTATAGAGTCAGATATTTCCAAATCCTACATATAATTAGAGACAGTTTAAGAAAACTTTCTTTTAGCGAAGCAAGACTATCATCCCACAGGCTTCCGCTTGATTCACAATTCAAATCAATTCACACAACTAATTCCTATTGAGTTTAACTCAAATTAAGAGACTGATAAGAACAATGGTAGGTTCACAGACCATACAATTGATATTTGAGTTGCATATATTAACTATGAATTATAAAAATCAGGGAATAGAACATAGTAGAACACCCTGATACACAGAGTATCTGAAAAACTAACTGAAAACAATAACATATAACCTCAAATAAGCATAAAATAACTTATCTCATATAACATTTGAGAAATTTGCATATATGGTTCAAATCTGTAGTTGCTGGAGCTTTTCTCCCATTGTGTCGTGTTGTTTTTTGATTACAAATGATTCATATAAATATTCTATTCAAAGGTTTCCCGTGAAAAGACACACCTTTTCACAGAAATCTAATCCCAAAACTAACCCTAAAATTACAATATTAACCATACAGATGGATTTGGGGCAAAACATTTCCCGTATAACAAATAAACTTTGTCACATCTTTAGGTATTTTGCTTGATACTCCACATGTTTAACTCTTGCACAAAAATTTGATATTAGATAATCTTTCAATAAATTTTAAAATTAGGGTCATTATATTTAATAATGTTTTAAGCTTTCAAAATGATCCCTATTTAAGATTTATTTATTTTAAATAATAAATAATGTATCAAAATAAAACATTAATAAAATCATGACATAACACATATAAATTTTTTTGATAATATAAATGAAAATACCAATAAGTTTTAAACAGTTAATCATAGGTACCCACTTTTAATTATCAAAACATATAAAAATCCTATTAGCTACGATAAAACTTAAGATCCATAAATAGGAATATAATTTTATATTTTAAATTTTAAATTTTAAATTTACTTCAAATTTTAAAACATAATATATTCCCCTTCTCAAAAGTTTTTTTCAATATGTGATTTAATATAATCCTTAAATAAATGTGTTTCTAAAACATTAGGGTTCAATAGTTAAAAACATTATAGCTCACCCTAGAAAAAAGGGGAACACTTACCCTAAAGTGATATTTTAAAAAACAAAATTTATATAGGGTAAGGGTATTAGTACTTTAGAAGAGGAAAAAAACAATAACTCAAATATCAAGAAATTCTTTCTAATGTAAAAATAAAAATAAAATCTCACAACTCATTTGTAAAAATGCATTTAATTTTTAGGGAAAAATAATTTTACTTTCTAAACAAAACCCTAAATATGCATCTTTATGAAATGAAAATAAAATATAATAATAATAAGAGCATATCTTTTCAAATCACCTAATTAGTATTTGCAAAGGTGAAAAATAAATAAATCTAATAAGGTAAAACACAATTCATTATACCCTAATAATTTGATTTGAAAATTACCAAAGGGTAGAGTAAGAAATTTTATTTTCTCTTTAGTAACTTAAGGTAAATGAAAACAAGCCCTTAAAAAGAATTACATAGTGAAGACCTAAATTAAAATGTAAAATCTTTTAAACACATAATACGAAAGAAACTCAAACACATTTTCTACCCTAATAATTTATTCCTAAATTACTAAAGGGAAGAAAATAATCTAGAATTTATCCTTTTTTTTTTACCCATACTCTCAAAGAATAAAATAGGATAATCGGTTATGGTAGGATGGGTAGTTAGGATAGGAAGAAAGGGTGGGTTGAGAGGTCGAGTGTTCAACTCCCTCTCCCCACTCTTTTTTCTAAAAATTAATGAAGTAAATATTATACAAGAAAATAAATATTCATATTCGAAATTTAAAATTATTTTGACAAGAAATACTCCTTATGTGAGAATTTTGTCTTGATTTTCTCACCTACACATGAGAATGTAAATAAATTAATTTCAAATCCAAATCCTCTTAAAGAAGAACAATAGACTAATTGGTTAGATGGTAGAAGGGTAGGTAGGTAGGAAAAAGGGTTGGCTTGATAGGTTGAGTGTTCAACTCCCTCTTGCCACCTTTTTTTTACCCAACCATTTTATTATTTTTTTATAATTATTTTTATTTCAAAATATACATGCATTAAATTTATTGAATTAAAAATAACTAAGAGATTATCCCACAAGCACAAGAATAAAATAATGATAATTATTTAGGCCTTTTTACTTGTTTCATTTTTTTAACATAGGGAAATAACATAAAAATGAAAATAAATATTATACTTCCCTGATATTTTGCATTTTTAGGACCTGAATTTTCAGGTGTCAACATGACCTATTAATACCAAGTAGTACATCCAAGAACCCTTTAGGACTATTGGGACATAAATCTCTTTAAGAACCTTTGGGATCCTTAAGACCTAGAATAGGACCACTTAAGACGTAATAGGACCCCTTAAGACTTAATAAGACTGGACTTAAGACTTAATAGGACTAATATGACCTATTCAAATCAATTAGTACATCCTAGGACCCTAAAGATCTAATAAGACCACTTACTTGACCTAATAGGACCTATTAATACCAATTAGCACATCCAAGGACCCTTTAGGACTATTAGTATACCCTAGGTTCCTTTAGGACCCCTATTATGACATAAAACTCTTTAAGAACCCTAAGGATCCTTAAGACCTAATAGGACCCCTTAAGCCTTAATAAGATTGGACTTAAGACCTAATAGGACTAATATGACCTATTAAAATCAATTAGTACATCCTAGGACCCTCAAGACCTAATAAGACCACTTACTTGATCTAATAGGACTTATTAATACCAATTAGTACATCCAGGACCCTTTAGGACTATTAGTACACTCTAGGTTCCTTTAGGACCCCTATTGTGACGAAGCTCTTTAAGACCCCTTAGGATCCTTAAGATCTAGAATAGGACCACTTAAGATGTAATAAGACCCCTTAAGACTTAATAAGACTGGACTTAAGACCTAATAGGACTAATATGACCTATTAAAATCAATTATTACATCCTAGGACCCTTAAGACCTAATAATACCACTTACTTGACCTAATACGACCTATTAATACCAATTAGTACATTCAAAGACCCTTTAGGACTATTAGTACACTCTAGGTTCCTTTAGGACCCCTATTGTGATGTAGATCTCTTTAATAACCCTTAGGATCCCTAAGACCTAGAATAGGACCACTTAATATGTAATAGGACCCCTTAAGACTTAATAAGACTGGACTTAAGACCTAATAGGACTAATATGACCTATTCAAATCAATTCGTACATCCTAGGACCCTTAAGACCTAATAAGACCACTTAACCTAATAGGACCTATTAATACCAATTAGTACATCCAAGGACCCTTTAGGACTATTAGTACACCCTAGGTTCCTTTAGGACCCCTATTATCACATAAAACTCTTTAAGAACCCTTAGGATCCTTAGGACCTAGAATAGGACCCCTTAATACTTAATAAGACTGGACTTAAGACCTAATAGGAATAATATGACCTATTAAAATCACTTAGTACATCTTAGGACCTTTAAGACCTAATAAGACCACTTACTTGACCTAATAGGACCTATTAATACCAATTAGTACATTAAGACACATATGACCCCTTAGGACCCATATGACCCATTATTATATCTTTAAATGTCCTAGGACCCATTCATCTATCTTTGCTTCTGTTAATACATATGTGAACCCATCATTGCCTGCAAGAACCCTTAAGACATACTAGTATCAATTAATGTAACCTAAGATCCCTTAGACCACTTATCACACCTACAACCCATTAACATTCTTGGACCATTATACATCCCTTACCACATTTTAAGACACATATGACCACTTCAGATCCTCAAGACCCATTAACATCTCTTACGTTGTTTTAGGACACATTTATGTATCTTAGATTCAATTAATACATACAATTATCCACTAATGTAACCTAGGACCCCTTATGACCTCTTATGTTACCCACAACCCCTTAAGACACTCTAGGAACCTTATCTGGATCTCTTAGGAATCTCTCTCTCTCTCTCTCTAAGTTATGTACATATGTTTTAGAGTTACATGTATAAATGTTATTAATGTAGAGTTAGATGTTAAAATATTATCCTAGGAGGACCGAGCCTTAGTACATCCTAGTAGCCTTAGGACCTATTAATACCAAGTAGTACATCCAAGAACCCTTTAGGAATATTAGGACATAAAGATCTTTAAGAACTCTTGGGATCCTTAAGACTTAGAATAGGACCACTTAATACATAATAGGAACCCTTAAGACTTAATAAGACTGGACTTAAGACTTAATAGGACTAATATGACCTATTAAAATCAATTAGTACATCCTAGGACCCTAGGTTCCTTTAGGACCCTATTATGACATAAAACTCTTTAAGAACCCTTAGGACACTTTAGGACTATTAGTACACTCTAGTATTGTAAATTAAAGTATAATTTTATATATTCAGATATTTGTTTCCATTTTACACGCAATTATAACATGTAATTAAGTACTTAATTGTTAACAATTAGCTTTCACATGTTACATCTAGATGGCCACTCGGGATGCACCTCACACTCCTAATATAGTGACCATTTTTCATACTGTTGAGATAGATATGGCTCAACTTAGAGAGTCCATCCATACATATTCAGTAGATGGCATATACATAGATACTTGTATCAATGTATTGACTAGTTTGGAGAATATGATTGTCATGTTGATATCCCACTCTTCCTTCATGCCTTGGGTAGATAGTATTTTTCGAGAGTTGAGAGCTGAGGTCTCAAGTGACATTTCCTTAGAGATGGTTCAAAGCTGTGTCCCCAAGGAAATCATCAAACATGAGGTTTTCCCATTTTATGAGGGGAAGCCCAAGGTGAGGACATATCAGGTCACACGTTGTGCAATTCCTCAGATCCCATGCATGATATATCCTTGTTTTCTTGCATCACATGGTTGTTATCCTAATAACAACTAGATTCCTTTATATTTTGCATAGCAATTGTACGCTAAGTTCCGTTTGGGACTCAGGGTCAACTATTTAGATCTTCCTAGATATTACAGTCAGGGGGGTGGTATAGTCACAGACTAGGATTATTATCATAGGGATGATCAAGTTGTACATCCTCATAGATAGCGGGTTGGGTAGAGGACTCCAATAGTGGCATTGGCAATGGATGCTACTACAGATAGAGTGGTCATTGCTTCTCAGAGGGGAGTAGTGGACAAGATAGGGGAGATTGCTTCTACAACCACCTCCATCACTTTAGATACAGTGGGTAGATATATTTTGACTAGATCGAGTCGAGCTAGATCATCTTATGAGGCTTCATCTAGTACTACTACAGGGGCTAGTGATGAGGCATATCGAGTTGCAGGTTTTTCCTGCACCTAGAGAGATATGAGCACTTTCTAGTCATCATAATCATTTAGATGTGGCACTTTAATTTTTGGAGGATCTCCTGCAGTCATATTCTTATATTGCTAACATGTAGAGGATCCTAGTACATTTAGTTAGGGATGTCATCAGACTTGCACGGGGTCCTATAATTCCACCAACATAGGACACATGATCTAATCAGGCACAACATAGTTCATAGCACTCTATAGAGCACTCTATACCCACAGATCAGTCTGTAGCTATAGAGCGAGGTATACAGGTTGGAGATGTACACATCACCACTAAGATTCTAGACACATTTGATGAGTAGTTGCGTGGGTTGAGTCAGGTGGAAATTGATGCTAATGTTAGATCATTTATGGATATGTTATTGCATCCTGATGGTTTAGGATCTACATCACTCCCCTCCCAGCTAGTGTCACCTCTACACTCTTCATTACTAGAGAGGTTCAGGACTGAAGGTGGTGTGAGTGATGCAATTTCAGTTGATGATATGATGGTGTAGCACGCTAATGATCCTCCTACTCCTGAGACCCAAGTATATAAAGTTTTCTTTTCTCCTTTCTAAGAGTTTTAGTGAACAATTAATTGTAGATGTGTGTATTGATGTTTGTTTAATGTATAATATTTTGCAGGCACAGTTAGTGAATAGTCTCACAATAGGTAAAGATAATATTCTTGTCATTGTATCTCTTAAGGGTAATATATCTATTCTAAGGATTACCTATTCCCATCATGAAATGCATTTAGATTGTCAACCCAGGGACGTAGACTTGAAATGGGACAACACAGTTTGTGCACTAAGATCCTTTAAGAGTCATAACACCTATGCTGTAGGAAGATAAAATGCATGAAAGGAATCTATGCTGTTGTTGTAGGAAGGTAAAGACACTTGAATACTTAATGAAATTACTATAGAAAGCTTGTGAAATGAATCTAGCCTATCTAACAACTTAAAACATTCACCATGTATATCTTCTGCAAGTGCTGCAGGAACATCCACAGTAGTAATGTTGTAGGAATAAAACATTAACTCTACTTGAAAGAAAGGAAAATGCAGGAAACAAATCTACTCTATCTTAATCTAATCCACCTCCCAAGTGGGCCCCCTTGGTTGGCTTCTACTAACTACCAACACCGAAAATAATCCAAAATCACTCTTCCATTAATTCTTCTTAACTGGTTACATAACAATTCATGAAGAACTGGAAAGAGAAACTTTTGCTATATTGAACACACCATTCTATATTTTATCATTACCTAACTAAGTTGATCAAATCCCTTTATAAAGAGGACTGACACTTATTGAAAACATAACATTAAAGTCTAATTAAACCTTGCCAAATAAGGAGGCGGTAAAACAACCATGACATATTACAATTATTGAAGATAACAGAATAACAATTTTGAGGAAATATAGCAAGACTTATTTCCTATATTCTCTGGAACAACAACTCCTTTTTAGGCATGGCATATCCCTCGGAACCGTGCTAGATTCTTCTGCTATGATTGGTCTTCTAACACTCCTTTAATGTGGTTGCACCACTCTTCAAACTGCTCCTTATTTACCTGAAAGGTTAGTAACATTCAGTACACATATGTAAGTCAACATTTCAACCCCTACTCAAATGTTAGAACACAGCTTAAAATAACTATATGAAGTACTACATTATATTTATAATAGTCAGCAAAACATGTCATTCAAGCTACCCATAGGCTTTGTGGCTTTAGTTGTACTTAGCATAAGTTCACATAGGTATAAGTCATAAATGTTTTAGAAATGCCTATCAGAGCATAAAGAGTGTCAATCAAAGTATGAATATCATAACAAAATTGAGACATTAATTTGTCTCATCATCTGCCCCCTACTAACATAGTGCTTGTCCTCAAGCCTTGTATTTCCTAGCTATGGTCTTTAAATCATCAACAGTCATCTTCCCCTTCTTTCCACTCCTGAAAGTGTAGTAAAATCCTCTTGTTATTTCCAGGTAATCTCCTTGGTGCTCCTCAACCAACTGATCCAATCTAGTAGCATTGATGTCATATAGGGGCCAGAGGAGTGTAGGTGGTTGGAAGGATAAAGGCATCCATAATTCCCTTCTGACCTATTGTCCCAACTGCATATATTTAGTCACTTTGTCCACAACTACTTCAAAGTTAATTGGGCTATGTGGCTCCGCTTTCCTAAAAGCTTCTGGCAATCTGTTCCACTGGCTTCTTACCCCTGTAAGAGCTCTTTGGGTTATAAAATTGGGCAATGTTTGATATTCTCTGTAGACCTTATCTCTCAATGCAAAGACTTTCTCCCTGATTTCAGGCTTCTATTTCCCATAGGTCAAATTGAGCCAATCCCTCAAAATGACATCAGACTTATGTGACTCAACCCTTAATGGTAAGGGTTCAGATTTTTCTAGATCCCTGTAATTGTTCAACTGTCTGTCATAGTTCACTTCATTATGCATCCATGACATCAAAGCCCTTAAGTGAATATCCCCTATATACAGCAGAGGATTCCACTCTGTTTCATGTGGGATGATAAAGTTTTGCACATATAGCTCACATAATAAATTCTGCTGCCATGGGGGAAGAGTTTGATATATTCCATAAAAATCTTAGGCTGTCTTGAAATCACAATCAATATTCTTCATGGTCATCATAAGTTGAAACAAAATAAATTATTCTTTTAAACAAAGAGCATATACCTTGGGTGGCGGTCTACAAGCTGCTATCACCTGATTGACTAGTTTTAGGGCCTTGTCCATTTGTCATTTTTGTTTCTTTAGCTGCTCCCTAGGAGATTCAATTTCCTCATCCTTATCAAATATCTCTTTTTGCATTTGATCTCTTTCCTGTCTCCACCAAGTCTTTTGAAAAAAAAAATGATTGTATAGGTTAAAGAGTACAGACTGAATTGTTTGTGAGGGAATTTCTTGCAACACAACTTTCTTTTTCTTTTCTTTAGCAGCTTGCTAAAAATACTCAGTGAACCATGTGGATCTGTAGGGTATAATGGAGACATTGGAATATACAGGGTGTTGTGGAGGAGTAGGTTGATCATTCACAGGAATGCTATCTTGTACTACATCAGGGCTTGGTTCAGGCATTCCCTGATCATCTTGTGGCATGCTACTATTAGGTGCTTGCACATTTTGAGATTCTTCCATATTTTGAGGTTTCGCCTGCAAAGGGGAGTATCATGAATATTTTCAATAGAGGGTTCTGGATTAGGTTTTGGTACTGAAACATTTGGATTTCCAAGGGAAGGTGAAGGCACTTGTCCTCACATGTGAGGGCTTCTACATATAGTTGCCTATTCAACAACTACAATTTTAGCTTGGTGGGATCTTTTTGGCTTTTGTGTTGCAGGAGTAGACGCTGCAGGAATGAACACTGCATGACTCAACCTTTTCCTTTTATTTATTTGGACTGCAGGGTTTTGAATTTCACCTTCTAGGTTAGGGATTTCTTTTTCAACTTTTTGTTTTCCTTTCTTCATGGAAGAAGTAGGTATATAGATCTCTAGAGTGGGATCAATAGACTTGTTTTCTGGGGACAATTCTGGTTCTTTTCCTTTTTCAGTTGTTTCTTCACTAGGCCCAGAAGACTCTACTTCATTCACTAGAGGTTGAGCAACAGGGTTAAATTGGGGCTGCAAGGTTTTAAACTAAAAAAATTCCGCCCAGGACATGGGAGAGACATCCCTAAGGGATTTTTCAACCAAAAGCTTTATTAGGGCATGGTGGCTTATGGAATTTGGATTACCTTTTTGTGTTTCTTCGGCACTAATACTTAACATATTATAGAGAAAATTAGGAACATTGACCTAAACATTATGTGTTAAACAACTAAGCCATTTGAAATGGTGGGCACGTAGTTTTGAGAATCTTCCTTCACAAGTTAAATACCTGATAATGTGGTTAGCCAATTCTGGAAATGGTGGTGGAAGAGACAACCTCTTGCATCCTTGCTTAGTGATTTCAAGTGGAAGATCTATTGGCAAGTTACCTATACTAATGTATATGACTTGATATAGTGTTGTCATTATGGCAACAAAGTCATATAGCATTTTGGAGTCAACGCACTTGAAGAGAAGATCAGAAATCAGTTAAGTGTTGAAGACTGGACAATGTACAGAGTTCCTGTAGCTTAGAGCATCAGTGCATGTGAGTATGAAAGAGTTAAGGTATGCTCCCTAGAACTTAAGTTGGTTAGACTATATTCATGCTTAGTCTATGAGCACATGATCAGATGTGCAAGGATGAGAAAGTTACAGTCAGTTGAAGTTGCACAACTAGTGTGTGCCAAAGAAGAATAGAGCATGAAGCTGACAGTTAGTATTTTGGTTTGTGGATATAATGTAATGTTGTAAAGGCTATGGGCCTATTGTATTTAGGTTGCCGACATGTATACTTGTTTTTTTGTAAGCACGCTAAGCCAATTCATTTGGAAGCATTGTATGTAATAGGTCTAAGGGCCAACCTAGTTGTTTATTTTGTATGAGCATATAAATATAAGGTGCGCCCATTGTATTTGGTATGGAAGTTGTTAGAGAGTTGTAATAAGAAGAGTAGAAGTGTATGAAGACACTAGAAGATGTATTAGAGCTTTTCTAGAGGTCAAAGCATCAGCGCATCAAAGGAAATGATCTGACAAGCAATGTCACAATGACAGTTCATCCTGTAGATATAGTGTGTATCTGAGATTAGAAGGTTGTAGCCTTCACCACTTGAGCAGTGAGCTCTAGGACAGTGCGTCCACTCCCCTAACAGAGACTATTGTAAAAGACTCCTAATAAGGTCTGACCCTTGACAAGGTCTACTATACTAAAAGAATTGTAAAGAAACTCCTAATAGGGTTAAGTATCTTCTAATGAGGATCACAAAACACTAGTGTAGAATATTAGTGGGTGTCAATTCCCACCGAGGTTTTTACCTATTTGGGTTTCCCCGTAACCATATTGGTGTCATGTGTTGATTTCATGTTTCATGTTTATGTGAATGTTTATTTCAGTACTTAAGCATTTAAGTTCAGTATAAAGATTAAAGTGAAAAGTTAAAATATAGTGAACACTGATTCACCCCCACCCCTCTCAGTGTTCCCATTCCTAACAATTGGTATCATAGCTTTGGTCCTTAGTAAAGAAGTTTAACCACTTGAGGAGATCATGGAAAAAGCAGAAATGAAACATCTAAAAATAAATCTTGAAGCTTCTCTTGAATACCTGGACAAATTAGAAAGAGAAATTGAAGAACTAATGGAAAAAGTCAGTGATGCACAATTAGTTATCAAAAGGCTAATAAAGGATTTGAAAGAATGCTCTAACAATGATCTAGGAGAAAAGGTCAAGAAGCTGAATGAAGAAAATGCATCTATGAAAGAACTAATTGAAGAATTTGATGATAAGCTGATCAAAAATTAGGAAGTCTACAATGAACAAGTCAAAGAGAACCTTCAACTCAATGAAGAACTAAGGCAAGAAAACATGGAAATCTTGGAGCTAAGGAATAGCAAAGAAAGCTTGGAGTCTGAATTGAAAGAAGAAAAGAATCATATTGACAAATTAAACACCAATTCTGATTTGATAGAATCTCAGGTGTATGCAAGAAGAGCCAAAGGAGACACCAGCTATATTGGATACAATGAAGCACAAAATCAGATTGACAACATGAGAGCAAGAAAGAATTCACAAAAGGACTCTATTGATGCTAAGGAGATTGAAGATCAAACAAAAGATAATGGTGAACCACCTAAGAATGAGAGCAAGCCTGTAGACCACACTTGTTTTGCTTGTAACAAGCATGGACACATTGCAAGGAACTATACAGAGGTAAGATCTTTTAATGGTTACTGTTATTCATGCAATAAATTTGGTCATAGAGCTATGAATTGCAAGACTAGTAAGAAGAACATGATTCAACATGATCAGAGAAATCAAAATCAGACAAATGTAAGAAGTTCTCAGAATGTTGCATGCCAGATATGTAACTATAATGGTCACTCAACTAGATAGTGTAAAATGGTGACTCATGTTAATGTGCCGAAGAATATAAGACCTCCAACCATTTGTCACTCTTGTAACAACGTTGGACATAGCTCAAAGTTTTGTAGATCAAGGAAGTAAGGTCAGGAAAGCCCTAAAAAGGCCGAAGAACCAGTTTTGGATCTTGAAGGAGAAGTTAATTTTGTCAAAGCCTCAGATGATGCAAGCTTGATTTGGTCAGAGAAAAAGAAGGACAAGACTAATGAGAATGTATTGGACACATCCATAGTGGATGCACCCTCTACATCTGGATGAATGGCCCTTAGGGTCATAGGGGGAGCTAATTTAGCTCTAGACCCCTGTGTGGCTGGTATACTCATCCTCAGAATATGCACCTTTGGAATTAAGCTTTTGGAGTATAAAGGTACCTTTGTGCAAGAGCACACATGTTGATTGTGAACAAAAAATGAGTTGGAAATTTTGAAGTGACATCTTGGTTTATGCGACTTGCATTAATGATAGAATTCTCACTTTAAGTACACAGAAAATTATTTAATTACTCACTACATTCAAAATCAGAGTGATTGAAGAGAAGAAAGAGCCTTGGAAGTTGTTGTGAAGACTTGGAGATTGATCTATCAGTAATTTGCAGTGCATTTAGTCAGTTGCAGAAACCCTAGTTTGTCGTGTCGATCCAAAAGTCTTCAGATTATCTCAGAGATTAGTTGGAAAGTGATTAAACAAGTAAGTCATGGCCACTGCCATAGTTTATGATGTCACTAAGAATAAAAGATATGTATTCAAGAAGCATCCATTTAAGTCAACCCTAGATGATTTAGAGGGAGCTTTCTCCCACACACCTATGGGCATCATGCATCTCGAGGATATTAAGGCATATATCTACTGCAAGAAAGAACCAGTAGGGTTGGATAGGTTAAGGGTGCACATGGATACCATGTTGAAACCAGAAAAAACATTCATGGATGAATATGTTAAATGGAATGATCACCCTATTGTTGAGTATGCTATGGCATATGAATTCTATGAGATAGAATGGATAAAGATTTTATTGAGAAGAATTCATGATGATCTATTTTGGATAGGTGATGTGCCAGTAAGAATCACCAGTGACTTGATATATGAGATGACAGGCCTTTCTAGGATAGGCGTCATTCTTCCTATGGGCAAGGATGTCAAAAAGATGGTGGAGCAGACATGTAAGTCAAGGAGTGATAGGCGCGGGATGAAAATTGAGCCTATTGAACAAGAAGACATCAAATTGATGTCAATGATACTGGGATACATGTTTCATCACACCAGCAGGGTGAATAGTGTGTCTACCAACACAATTCTAGTAGCCATCAGACTTGTGAAGGAAGATGGTGAGTTCAACTTGTGTGAGATCTTGCATGCATAGTTGATTGATAACATCAAGGCCATCAAGCATGATAAGACCAAAATAAAAAGGATTGGGTCTATAATCATTTACATGTACCTTCATATAGTTGGGAGAGTATTAGATATGTATTTGAAGAAGTCCATTCCAACCATGCCACATATATCAAACAAAGCATCCACTGAGAGTACATTGAGAGATTATGTAACACTGGAATTGAAGACCTTCAGGGCTAAGATGAAAATGAGGTACAAGATTCTAGAGAGCATTGTGGAAAAGTACAAGGATACAATTTGTTTTATGGTGGAGACAGACACAACTTGAATGGAAGTTATTGAGCCAAGAACTAAGTGGATTCATCCACTTGGTTATGAGGTAGAGGAACATGTCCTTGAAGCATATGCATAGGTACTACTATCAGCCCCCAAAGATCCTAATGAACCTAGGTGGGGAACATATGAGGAGAAAACCAGAGAAGTAGATGCTAAACTTAACAGTGCAACAACAAAAAGAAAGGTTGCTAAGGTCACAATAGAGATCTTGAGGATTCATGGTGTGTCTCAAGAAGACCTTGATAAAGCAAGGGATAAAAAGATTGCTTTGGAAATTAAGAGCAGATCCATAGTGGAAGCCAAGTCTGATGATCCCAAGATGAAGAAGGTGAAAATTGAAAAAGAAGATAGTCAGAAGGGTAAAGAAGATGATACTCCTTCTGTGCCCAAGGTAACCATTGACCTTACTGCTCCTCCCGAGTATAAGGCAATGCCTAAGAGGAAGAAAGAGGTTGGCACCAGTCATCCATCCTCGTGAGTCACAACAAATAGAAGGAACACTCAAGCACCTCCTAAAGTAAGCTTCAAACCCAGTCTCAGTGTGCTAAGTGCCAGAATAGTTGATGAAGGAAGAATTGATTAAGTAGGGAAGTTTTATGATAAGTATAGTGAAATTGACAAGTTAGAGATTCATAGAATGATCATAAAGAACATGATCAAGTTCAAAAGGATAGTTTTGGGACTAAAAACAATGATTCTTGACAATGTATGGAATATCCTTGAATTCCAAAAGAGACGGGCTATTGAGGAAGATCTGCAGATAAGGGAAAAGATTATTGATGATACCCTTCTTGTGTGTGAACTAGAAGAAAAGAAATTGTTGTTAGATCTAGTGAAGCCTCACCTCAGAACTAATACAAGAACTCTAAACATAATGGATAAAAATTATGAGCTAATTGCAAAAGAGACAGAGAAAGCCTTTGAGAAGGTATTTATGAATAGAAACATGTATCCACCTACTACACCCACAACTAATGTACTCATAATGGTTACCAAAGGGTCAAATACCATCAAAGTACATTCTACAGGTCCTTAAGATTTAGCACTTGTAGTGGAAGTACAATCAGAGGTAGACAAGTCTGTGCCCATGTTAGAATCACTCAAGGATAGCACCATTATCATTGATAATGTGGAGATAGCCATGGTGGCCACTGACACAGAATTGGACAAGTTTGAGGAAGCCTTTGTGAGCACACAAGAAGCTGAGATTTTATGTAGCAACACACCTCCCACTCATCAAGGAGGTATTTATTGAAAATATAACAGATGAGAAAGAAGAAGAGAAAATAGAAGATGAAGAAAAGAAAGAAGAAGAAGAAGAAAAAGAACAAGAGAAAGATGAAACTTCTATTGAACTAGCCAAGGTAAAACTAGAAGTGATGGATAACACTCCCATCAATCCCTCCTCAGCATTGTTTTCAAGTTTGACACCTGAGACATCTAGTTTGGACTCATGGAGAGAAGAAGACCTGATTAAGTTTAGCATCCTAGCTATGGAGAAGGAAAAGGAGAAACAAGTAATGAGAAATCCTCTCCTTATGGAATCAGTAAACATACTGAATAGTTTGTTGCTTGTAGACAAGAAAGTGTCTAAGGTACACTCTATTAATGATGTAAGTACAATCATTTCTCGGTTCAAAAGTAATTTCTCAATCCTTGAAGAATCTACATCCCAAGTTGCAGAAGAAAAGTATCTGAAGAAGAGATTGAATGAGTTGATGAGAAGCTTTGCACTAGATTTGAATTCACTCAAGATTGGTCAAGCATCTTTAAAAGAATTTGTTGATCAAGGAAGGAAATTCATTGTAGACTGCATGGATCAGGATAAGCTTATTGATGCCCATCTTAAGAAAATACAAGAGGTGGAAGCTATGATTGAGCAGGTGAAGAGTTCAGTGAAAGACACATCCACTGATGTGAACATGTGCAACAATGTCTACCAAGGTCAGTTGGACAAAATTAAGAAGGTAGAGAAAGAGATGGCAAAGATAAGGTCTAGATAGACTCAGTTGAGGAATGCTCTTGCGCCCTCATTAGACATCCTCAATCAGAACATCAAGGAGATTGATGCCACAATGGTAACATATGATCAAGGTCCTACCACATACTTGAAGAAGATGGAGAAGCTTCAATATGCATTATGAACCCATCTCCAGATAGTTAACTCTTTGATAAATTTTTGGAAAAAGGAGATCTAGAAGCTTAAGATTGCATATCTGGATGTTTTCCCTCAGTGAGTATGTATAAATAAAGTTTTTTGTAACACCTTTGTCATTAATGTCAAAGGGGGATTTGTGTATAAAATATGGATCATAATATGTATAGGGAGATATAAGTATATATATAGATGACAAAAGTTTTTTGTATTAAGGACAGTTAGCAACTTGGCCATATTCCTTTGTTTCCATCAATGAAAAAGGGGGAGATTGTTGGAAAGTTGTCTATACTGATGTATATGACTTGATATAGTGTTGTCATTATGGCAACAAAGTCATATAGTAGTTTGGAGTTAGTGCACTTGAAGAGAAGATTAGAAATCAGTTAAGTGTTGAAGACTGGACAATGTACAGAGTTCCTATAGCTCAGAGCATCAGTGCATGTGAGTACGGAAGAGTTAAGGTATGCACCCTGGAACTTAAGTTGGTTAGAGTATATTCATGCTTAGTCTATGAGCGCATGATCAGATGTGCAAGGATGAGAAAGTTACAGTCAATTGAAGTTGCACAACTAGTGTGTGCCAGAGAAGAACAAAGCATGAAGCTGATAGTTAGTATTTTGGTTTGCAGATATAATGTAATGTTGTAAAGGCTATGCGCCTATTGTATTTAGGTTGCCAACATGTATACTTGTTTTTTTGTAAGCAAGATTAAGCCAATTCATTTGGAAGTGTTGTATGTAATAGGTCTAAGGGCCGACCTAGTTGTTTATTTTGTATGAGCGTATAAATATAAGGTCCGCCCATTGTATTTGGTATGGAAGTTGTTAGAGAGTTGTAATAAGTAGAGACAAAGTGTAAAAAGACAATAGAAGATGTATTAGAGCTTTGCTAGAGGTCAAAGCATTATCAAAGGAACTGATCTGACAAGCAGTATCACAGTGACAGTTCATCCTGTAGATATAGTGTGTATCTGAGATTAGAAGGTTGTAGCCTTCACCACTTGAGCAGTGAGCTCTAGGATAGTGCATTCACTCCCCTAATAGGGACTATTGTAAAACACTCCTAATAGGGTCTGACCCTTGACAAGGTCTACTGTACTAAAAGCATTGTAAAGCAACTCCTAATAGGGTTAAGGATCTTCTAACAAGGATTACAAAACACCTGTGCAGAATATTAGTGGGTCTCAATTCCCACCGGGGTTTTTTACCTATTTGGGTTTCCCCGTAACCATATTGGTGTCATGTGTTGATTTCATGTTTCATGTTTATGTGAATTTTTATTTCAGTACTTAAGCATTTAAGTTCACTATAAAGATTAAAGTGAAAAGTTAAAATATAGTGAACACTGATTCACCCCCCCCTCTCAGTGTTCCCATTCCTAATAGGATCACCTAGTTGGGAGAATTGAGCTCGAGATGACTTGGCGTCATGTTCATTAGGATAGTGCTCTCCAATGACTAGTAATCCGGTAACTTCTGCAATTATTTCCTCAGTAGCAACAACTGTTAAACCCCTCACAGTTTCTTGTCCCTCTTCAAAAGTTCCCATAAATTCTGCTGCAACCTACTCATTGAATTTGGTTAATTGAAGGAAATACCGTAGCTAGCTACTTGTATTAAATCTGAGAACTGTTTCAACATATGTCAGTAAAATACCATGGATGACTGGTTCATGTCTCTATAATGTCCCCCCATCTTAATAATGCCTAGTCTTCAATTTTGTTGCTCTCCAATTCACTGCTAATCTTCGGTCTTCTTACACTGCAAATACCTTCTTCTTGAAATCCCAATTTCTAGTCTTGAGAATATCGATTTTCACTTACATTACCTCCGTTATGCTTGACATGTAAAATAATAATGGCATTGATTATAGAGGACATTTGAGTCTTAAGTTGGATTTATCTCATAATTTAATTATGGTCCTTTCAAGTCATGTCAAGCTCATAAAATCACTCAGAACATCAGAATTTAAAAGTACAGCAAATGTGTAGGATTAAAAGAATTAAAAGAATGCAGCCTAAGTACAACATTGATGTGATGAGGATGTGACTAGGGTGACATAGGAATAACACTTGGAAGTTATTACACTTCCCCTGCCCCCTATGAAATTTTGACAAGTGTCCTCACTTGATAAATTTGGCATGAGAATGAGAAATTGGCTTAACACATATATCATACATGTAATGTAGTACTATATATAATTATTCAAACCTATGCGCTAAAAGTGAGGAAAGAGTTAAAAAGTTGTACCTAGTGGTTTGTTACTGTATACATGAATGTGAGCTGATGAGAGTGTCAAGTCTGGTAGCTGCATGAAATTGCTGATGTGGTGTTTTATTGAAAGCATTAAAATAGATTGTGGGTGACGTGGAGTTTGAGTGGGTGGTAGACATAGAAATGAGATGATTTGGTTAGAAGAAGAGAGGAAAGTGAATGAAGAAGTATACTTCATATGAAATAAAGTTTTATTATGGGAGTTTCAAAGGCATGTTATGGTGAGGTTGTAGGAGGAAGGCTTTCACCTTCTACTATAGGAACTGTTACCTGAGGGGCTGTTAAACTTTGTGTGCTAAACCGCTTCAAGAATTCTTCCTTGGTTTGAGGCTTGTGATACAGGCGCAGGTGGTGTCCATTGACAAGAAGCTTAAATTAGACTGGATCAAGTGTTGTTAGTTGGACTACTCCATTATTAAAGACTTATTGAATTTCATATGGTCCCAACCATTTGGTTTGTAGCTTTCCTGGGATCTCCTTAAATAGAGAATCATACAATAGAGCCCAATCACCTACTTGATATGTGAATCATGCCACCTTTTTCTTTGGTTCTGGATTAGCTCTTTCCTTTCCAATGCTGACTTTTGCATTTCATCCAATGAGTTGAGGTGGAGAAGGCACTCTGTTTGTGCTGTAGGAAGATTGATGTTCAACTCTAGAGCTGTGCACAATATTTTTTGTTCAAATTCTATGGGTAACATTTCTGCCTTTCTATACACTAATTCAAATGGTGTGAAGCATGTTGTGGTCTTCCATGTTCTATGATAAGCCCAGACTGCTTCAGTTAACCGGCTGCTCCAATCTTGGTGATGCAATTGCACTATTTTTGTTAATATGTCCTCTATTTCTCTATTTGTCATCTCCGCCTGTCTGTTTTCTTGAGGATGGTAAAGACTTGACTTTTGATGCCTTATGCTATACTCCTTCATTAGCTCAGTGATCATATTTGAAGTGAACTGTGCTCCCTGGTCTGTGACTAATTCTCTTGGGACTCCATAATGGGTAAAAATGTCCTCATACAAGAATTTAGCTACTTTTTCATCTCTGGCATTTTGCATTGCTTTCACTTCCACCCATTTTGTTAGATAATCCATGCATACCAGGATATAAGATTTTCCATTTTATGGAAGATCAATTGGTCCTATGAAGTCCATACCCCATTTATCAAAGCGTGTCATCACTACTTGTGGATTAAGTGGCATCTAATCTGATCTTGTTGGGTGTCCCATCCTTTGGCACTTGTCACATTTTGCTATATAACTGGCTGCATCCTTATGTAATGTTGGCCAATAATATCTTGTTGCTAATATTTTTAGGGTTGTTCTCTTTGCTACAAAGTGACCTCCACATGGCTCATCATGATAGGTGTAGAGTATGTCATATATTTCATCTTCTCTCACACATCTCCTCATGATCTGATCTGGACCAGTGTAAAATAGATTATTATCTATTGATGAAAATTGAAAGCTTTTCTCTGCAAGCTTTTTCATGTCCTTCTAAGAAAAATGTGGGGGCATCTTATTTGCTACAAGATAATTATCTATGTTTGCATACCATGAGTTTTTGATTGTTATGTGGAACACATGTTCATCTGGAAATGTATCTTCAACATGAGTGGATGAATCAACAACTACATTTTCCTTCCCTGGCTTATCAACAATTGTTATATCAAATTCCTGCAATAGTAAAAGCCATCTTGCTAGTCTGTCTGTTATAGAAGGTTTGTTCATCAGACATTTTATTATTGAGTGATCAGTGTGAACAAAAATGGGATAGCCTGTGACATAGTGTCAGAATTTGTTCAATCATAAACTACAGCTAGGAGTTCCTTTTCAGTAACTGTTTAGTTTAATTCAGGGCCATGGAGGCTTTTATTGATATAGTAAATTTCATTCTCAAGGTTGGTAGGCTTTTGTCCCAGCACAACACCTATGGCATAATCTAATGCATTTGTATGGATATGAAATGGGATAGACCAATCTATTCCTTTGAGGACTGGTGCAGTGGTTAGAAGTTTCTTTAGTTGCAAGAAGGACTCATCACATGCTTGTGTCCATATAAATTCAGCTTCTTTTGTTAGTAGTGTGTACAGAGGACTAGCAATTTGATTGAAATTTTGAATAAAGCGTCTATAGTATCTAGCATGTCCTAAGAAAGATCTTACATCTTTTTGTTTAGTATGGGTAGGTAATGTGAGTATTACCTCAAATTTAGCTGGGTCCACTTGAATTCCTGTTGCTGAAATAAAATGCCCAAGTACCACTCCTTCCTGCATCATCATAAAGCATTTCTCACTATTAAGGGATAGATGATGTTCCTTACATCAGATTAGCACCTTTTCAAGATTCTTCAAAGCCTCTTCAAATGTCACTCCAAATGTTGTAAAGTCATCCATATATATCTCCATACAATCATGTGATATGCCAACAAAAATACTAATTACAACCCTCTGTAATGTTGCTGGTGCATTACATAACCCAAAAGGTAGGACTGAATATGCATATGTCCCCAATGGACATGCGAATGTAGTCTTCTCCTGGTCTTCTGGAGCAATAGTTATCTGATTGTATCCACTATATCCATTAAGGAAGGAAAAATACTTCTTACCGGCTAAAGTATCAAGTACTTGGTCACTGAATGGTAATGGGAAGTGATCTTTCTTTGTTGCTTTGTTTAACTCCTTGTAATCTACATAGATTCTCCATTTACCCCCTTCTTGGGTAATATAACTAAAGGTGATACCCATTTACTATTAGATATAGGATATATAAAGCCAACATCTAATAACTTTTGTAATTCAGTTTTACTATCTCCCTTAATGTTGGATTAATCCTCCTTTGAGGTTGATAGAGTGGTAGACTTCCTTCATTTATATAAATCCTATGAGTACATAGTGTAGGGCTTAATCCTTTCATGTCCCCATAGTCCCATGTAAAAGCTTTCTCATGTGTTTGTAGCAGTTTGGTTAGTTGCTCCATTTGTTGTGAAGGTAGCTTATTATTTACATGGAGATTATGACCCTTAGAAAACTCAACAGTAGTTTTAAGGTCAAGCATGGACACTTCAGTGATAGGACTTGTGTTTACCTCACTAGGTAGCAACTGATGAATAATATTGGGTTCTGAAGGTAATATACAGTTCTCAAAATTGTCTTCATATGTAGTTAACTCTAACATAGAACTTTCAAACATATCTTTGATTACAACACAGTCATTATTAAGAATGCTCTGAATGACTTCATCTTCCTCTTGCAGCTTTAGAAAAGATTGCCTATGTAACATCATGAGCTGAACCATAGAATTTAGTTCTTCTCCATCTCCTAAATCTGGCCATACAGGTGTACTTAAATCTGGCTACGATTGAGATGGAGGATACAATGCTAGTTTCTTAGTGGCTTGCCCATCTGATATTGTCATGTTCCCTGATCTACAACTTATGTTTGCATCAGTTGTTGCCAACCATGGAAGTCCTAGGATAACAGGGTAACTAGCAAGATTGACCTTTGGTGATAGAATCATGGAATTAGAGGGGTACTCCCAAGAATCTAAGGAAACTATTATGTCTTCTACCATTCCATCAGGGGTGACAGTAGAACTATCTGCTAGTTGCAATATTGTTGGAGTAGCTCTCAACCCTTAAATGCTCAGTTTGTTCATAGTATCCTTAGTCATTACATTAATGGAAGCACCTAAGTCTATTAATGCATTTTTGACAGACTGACCATTAATGATGATGTTCACAAATGGACTCCCTGGATCTGAATATTTTGGTATTACCAGTTTTCCTAACATGATATTAGCCAATTTTCCTATAACATGAACTATTGTAGGATCCTTTTCCTTTCTTCCAGAATTTTTAAGACAAGCTTCTTTTATTGCTTTTCCATAAACTAGGACATCCTTTATTTCTTGAAACAAGGGAATTTGGAGATGCATGTTCTTTAGTTGGTCAATGATATCAAATGGTTGGTCTTCTTTTGGTATGGCCTTGTCCATGTTGAGCCTCTAAGGAAAAGGTGGTTTAACTGATGTATGAGCATTAGCTGAGTTGGAAACATTCTCTGGGGAAACAGTATTTGGCAAAGCATTCTCTGGAATCAGTACTGATACTGCAGGAAGGTGTGGCACTTTAGTGATAAGTGGTGGTTCAGGTGTAGGAAAAGTAGTACCCGGTCTTAAATTTATATCAGCTATGTTAAGTGCATAGGCAAGGTACTACTGAGCATCGATAGCATACATTTGCTGCTGTGGTTATTGACTATTGGGATTCAGTTGTGGTTGAGCAGGTAACTATGTTTTCTTTTGAGGACCTATATTTGCAGGTGGTGGCATTATTGTAGGTATATGTTTTGGAGGTGGTAAAGGTGGATATCTAGGATTTGGATTAGGCTATTGCTGAGGTCCTCTCCATTGATTAGTGGGCTGCCAATTCCCTTGTGGTTGTTGCCATTGGTTTGGAAATTGTGGCCATTGAGATTGTTGTGGAGGATACCATTGATTCTATTGATTATTTGGCCAAGCATTATTCCAAGTGGGTTGATTATAGTGTGGAGGACTTTGGAATTTGTGATTTTTCCACTGACTATTATATGGATTTGAAATTTTTAATGGGTCTTGAGGCATACCTTGTCTCATGGGCCATGGACGATATTGAGCAAAAAAGAATACTTGCTCATCCTCTCCTATCTTTAAGTATTCAGTTGGAAGATGTTGATTCTCCAGGTTTGCGACCAATTTGCACTGTCAATCCTTCTTTTGTTTGTGACAATGAGGATAGTATTTAGCTAGCTATGCCTCTACGTCTGCATGCTTCTTCTTGGTAGTCATCATGTCTAGGTGTATAGTGACATCATTTATGATGTCTTTCTTGAAGTCTGACAACAGGTTTAAAATCTCCATCTTTGAAATTCCAGAGCCACTTCCTTTAGCCATCGTTGAGTGAAATCCCCTTCCTTTCTTGACTATTGCTCTAGAATAGTTCATACAAATCTTCTGAAGGTCATCCTAGGAAGAATGAGATATATCTCCTCTAGCCATGAGGTCCAAGGCTTCAAGACAGTTTTCATTCACTCCCCTTAGAAAAATCAGCTTCTGTTAATCCTCCTGCAATGCATGTTGAGGGTTCTTTTGTAAGTTAAATAAGAAGCATGATATGTAGTCCTCTAATGTCTCATCTTCCCTTTGTGACATATGGAAGATGTTATCTCCTTTTGAATCACTTCCCTTGCAGTATTCCTTATACTTCCTTAGAAATAAATCTCTCATCCCGTCCCAATTTGCTACTGCATTTTCTCCTAAGCCCATGAACCATATGAGAGCTGACTCCTTTAGTGTTGCTGGAAACAACTTAAGCTTATGACTGTCAGTATTATAGTAAAAAATTTGACACAGTATGTCAAACTCAAACAAAAAGGTGTTAGGATCCCCTGTGATGAGGCCATAGAACTTTGGTAGTGTTGAAGCAGGTATGTTCTTGAGATTAGGATTGTTGATAAGACTTGGAATAGGAAATGGAAATGTAGGAGCTGCCATTACTGGAGGGGTTGGATATTGAAACTATGGCTGGAAAGTATTGTTGACTAGAAGGTTTTGGACAACATGTGGTCCTAGATTGGAATTATTATGGAAGCTGGCTAATATTTCTGCAAAAGGACGGAGGTCAAATGTTTCATGAGTGTCTTCTTCTATTGAAGATGATGCAACAAACTCAGGACTTGCGTCGAGAAATGGTAACTCAAGTTCTTCAAATTCTTCTTTAGGTTTAACAGGTTCTTTTGGAAGAAATCTACCATGAACATCTCGTCTTCGATGCATGCAAGTAAGTTGATGACTTGTGAAGAAAGTTCACAACACTCTATTTTGACTAAAAAGATAAGAAACTACTCTGAAAAATAAAGTACTCATTAAGGTTCCTAGTTCGACACCATCCTCGATAGCGGCGCCAAAAATGAATAGTCTCACAATAGGTAAAGATAATCATGCCATTGTCTCTCTTAGGGGTAATATATCTATTGTAAGGATTACCTATGCTCATCATGAAATGCATTTAGATTGTCAACCCAGGGATGTAGACTTGAAATGGCACAACACAGTTTGTGCACTAAGATCCTTTAAGAGTCATAACACCTATGCTGCAGGAAGATAAAATGCATGAAAGGAATCTATGCTATTGCTACAGGAAGGTAAACACACTCGAATAATTAATGAAATTACTATAGAAATCTTGTGAAATGAATCTAGCCTGTATAACAACTTAAAACATTCACCATGTATATCTTTTGCAAGTGATGCAGGAACATCCATAGTAGTAATGCTGCAAGAATAAAATAGTAACTCTACTTGAAAGCAAGGAAAATGCAGGAAACAAATCTACTCTATCTTAATCTAATCCACCTCCCAAGTGGGCCCCCTTGGTTGGCTTCTACTAACTACCAACACAGAAAATAATCCAAAATCACTCTTCTATTAATTCTTCTTAACTGGTTACATAACAATTCATGAAGAACTGAAAAGAGCAACTTCTGCTATATTGAACACACCATTCTATATTTTCTCATTATCTAACTAAGTCGATCAAATCCCTTTATTAAGAGGACTGACACTTATTGAAAACATAACATTAAAGTATGACTAAACCTCACCAAATAAGGAGGCGGTAAAACAACCATGACATATTACAATTATTGAAGATAACAGAATAATAATTTTGAGGAAATATAGCAAGATTTATTTCCTATATTCTCTAGAACAACAGCTCCTTTCTAGGCATAGCATATCCCTCAGAACCGTGCTGGATTCTTCCGCCATGACTTGTCTTCTAACACTCCTTTAATGCGGTTGCACCACTCTTTGAACTACTCCTTGTTTACCTGAAAGGTTAGTAACATTTGATACACATTGTACACACTAAATAGTGCACTTCTCTAAGTCATTACTTCCAAGGGAATTCATGAATGGTAAACCTTGAGAAAGCGATCTAGAGCTCCCTAGGTATGGAGTCACAAGGATGTTGATGGTGCTCTCAGCTAGAGCTATTGAAGCATGCAACCTTGCTAGTCAACCACACAATGGAAGATTCAAAGAGACAAGGGCAAGAATGCCAATATCCTCAAGAATCAATGAAAATGTAATTCAATGCAAGCTAAGCTATGAAAGGAAAGTATTACAAACCCTTGCTAATTAAGCCATGTGAGTTAATCTAGAGCATAAAAGAAACTAAACTAGATGCCATGAAAGCTATGATGCAAGAAAGAAACTAGAATGCAAGAAATGATCTCCAAAAGCTCCAAAGTCTCCAAGAAATCCTGCAGCATACAATTAGCATAAAATGTTGGGGATCTAAGAATGAGAAAAGAGCTCTCCTTTTAAAGGAATTGAAAAGGAATGGACCATGGAGATTAAGAGGCAAAAGATTTAATCAAGGATGGAGCTTGAAAGAGGAGAAATCCATGTGCACAAATATCCTCCAATGAGAAAATAAGAGTTGACTTTTGTGTCCATATGAGACAAAAAGTACTTTTCTTCTTCTTATAAAATAAGAATAATGCTTTATTTGTGCAACTTAGGATAAGAGGAAAAGTGGGGGCTTTTTATTTAATAAAAGGGGAGGAAATTTCTTTTAAATAAATAAAGACTTAGGATAAAATGGTTTAGCCCATGGAAAATAATAAAAAATGATAAAACCAGGATTTGATCAAGGAAATTGATATAATTTGAAAAATGTTGATTTTTGAAAATATTGATTCAGGGATTTGATAAATTGCTGAATGAGGGCCCAAACTCTAGGCGACCATTTTAGGGTGCATACATTTGCCCCTCTTTGACTAATGTGAGATCGATTTGGTATCACATGTGGTCAAAGAATGGAATTGAAATGTGAGATCAATTTGGGATCACAAAACAACTCAGATGTGTGTTCAATGGATGGGAACACATTAGGACAAGCTTAAGAAAAAGTTGACAAAGATAAGCTGAAAGACAAGACCAACACACTTGTAAATAGGAGATCATCAAATCTTAAATAAGAGATAAGAATCTCAAGCAAAGCTGATTGATAAGCTAAATCAAGGATTGAAGCTGATAGGTACTACCCCCTCAGAATCGAAATCAAAATCAGGTAGAGGAGAACATCAAATTGATAAACTTGATCAAGTCACTAGAAATCATAATCAAAGGTGAAGATTGATAGGATAACCATCAAGCAATGAAGATATGCCCCAGTTTGACTAGGTTTGACTGAGAAAGATATAGGATAAAAATGAAGTCAAACCTCAGAGAGATGCAGATGAAGGGAAATGAATGAAAGACTAGAAGGTTGAAAGAGATGGGGATGAAGAAATGAAGATGCCCCAACAAAGATCGAAGGATCAGGCCTCAAATGGTCACACAACTATGCAGAAGAAAGAGAAATTTTGAAATGCAATTTTGACTATAAAGATGAACTTGAATTTTGATTTTGATCTCAAAAATGGATCTAGGACATTGAAATTAGCTAGGGGTGCAATTTTCACACAATTCTGAGGTGTTTTGAAAATTAGGTCAAAAATTCAAAATGCTATAAAAGGGGGTAAAAAGGTCATTTTCAAAATCATTTGTCTTTTAGTGATTTGAGAATTTTGAGAGCTTAGAAAGAGAAAATGGCCCAGCAAGTAGCGATTCTGATCCACAAGCATTGATTTGAGTGCGCCCGGTTGCACAACCAGCCTCCGCAATATGGTGCCCCGGTATGTTTTCAGAAAAACTTGCCTTGTAGGTCATTTATGAGCATTTATTTCAATTTAAAACACATTTTTAATGTTTTTTAAAATGTTCAAATTTTTAGCCTATGAAATTTTGTACGATACTTAGAAAGTATTGCACTCTTTGATAATATCTATCATGTGATAGTTTGTGGGTCAGAATAGTATCACATAGGTATGTAATCCAGTATCACACAATACCAGACAAAATATCGTGCGATCCTATGCGAACTATCACACTCCAAGATATTATCATACTACTATTGAGGAAAGTATCGCACAATACTTAATCAAAAAATAGTATCGCACAGTGTAAAAAAATGACATGTTTTAATGTTTTTAGAAAAAATGACATGGGTCTAGACAATGTTTGCTTTTAAGTTGTTTTGTACTAATTTTATACATCCATCATGATATGTTCTCACATCTAGTTTGGGTTAATGGCTTGCAGGAGCACTTTCTAGCGCTACTCATTAGAGCGTTGAGAGTGACTGGGCTACGATGCGTCTGAGATCTTGATGCTCTAGGGTGGGTAGACCTGAGGGAGATGGGCTTCGGTTATTTGCTGTAGATGCCCCACATTCAAGATGATCATGGATTACTGATAGCATTGGCTAAGAGGTGGCATAGTGAGCATAACACATTTCACTTGCCCACTGGAGAGACTACTATTAGCTTGGAGGATGTCTATCAGATCCTACGAGTTCTAAGCCACAGAGATCCTATGAGTATAATCATGTTTATAGATAGTCATAGATGTAAAGTTTCCATATGATAGAAACTGACATGATTGTTTTTTTGCATAGGTGTACTACGATCAGGATCCGACTGAGGGATGCCAGATCATGCAGGACATGTTCCAGGATGTCACCTTTGTTGATAAACACCTCAGTTGGGATTAGCTGATGGAGGAGTTTGGTAGGGACTTCTTGGTGCCATGTATTGTATGCTCCATAGTGGCATAGGCTCTCATTACAAATAGGAGCTAGAGAGGGTTCCCATTGGGTTGGGGTCGATTAGTGGTAGATCTGATAGCGCATCCACAATGGATGGCATGGGGCCTAGCCATCCTTGCTGATATGTACCATGAGCTCCACGAGATCATATATCAGGAGAGCAAGACCTGGGCATGTGATGCTATCCTAGCACAAGTATGGGCATGGGATCACATCATCATTGTACATCCACATGTACATTCGAGGGAGCAGAGACGTCCCTACATCTATAGGTACATAGGGTTCCTGTCACAGCCACATAGCGGGGATGTGACATATTACAGGAGACTATTGGATGAGCTCACCTCATTTTAGTGGAGACCATACATGGAATGTGAGTAGTGGGGTGATCGGGAGGAGGAGTTGGGTTACATGCTATGTAGTTGGCCATTGGTAGGTTGACACTCAGATATTGTAGAGCAGTTTGTGATCACCCAGGTCTTGAGACAGTTTGGGTGACAGTAGAGAGTGCCCACTGAGACCACTACTTATGCTCAAGTTAGGGATGAGGAGGGATAGGGATGGCTGCCAATGCCAGACTACCAACAGGTAGTATAGGACACAATAGCTATCTATAGGGAGCCATGGGACTATCTCCTAAATATGGCAGATGTAGGGGTGGATGCGGCGTACAGGGCAGAGCGCAGGAGACAACCCTTCCCTAGATTTACTGTACTTGATGCACAGCCGACAACACAGGGGGATGATGGAGATGATGGGGATGGAGGAGATGGAGGAGGTGGAGGGAGAGGAGAGAGAGGACAGAGCTCTCGATAAGGTGGCTGGAAATGGTCATGGAGATAGGGTTCTGTTGATGAGGGGGATGACATGGTGAGACCATCTCGTCGACGGGTGGATGCTAGGCAAGATCAACCTGTAGGGGGAGAGGATCTTAGGGCGAGGATCTAGGCTCTAAAGATAGAGATTCAGTAGCTAAAGATCACCATAGCCATGAGAGACCAACAACTAATTGATCTGAGGGCCGAGATTGAGTGGTGGGAGAGGGTGGCACAAGCTAATGCAATAAAGATCCAGTGAGAGGCAACACAAGTTGCATATTATCATGGACTCTACATATAGGCTGTACTTGAGGGTTAGAGAGCACCATTGTACTCTTAGAGAGTAGGCACGTCAGACATGGTACCTGACAGGGTGGTGACACCACCTCCACCACCACCACCACCTCGTGATGGGGCTAGCTAGAGTTAGGTTTAGGTTGATAGATGTATAGAGACATACCCTGGAATATTATCTAGATTTTGGATCCCACATTGTTTTGTATCATGACATTTATATATGAGATTTACTAGATTTGCAATATATCTTGTGTACTTGTCCCACTTGTGATGGATGTTTCAATTTTTATATTGTCTTGTCATATTGCTCAAAATGTATGATATATATGCTCATGTATAATCTCTCTCATAGATGTATGTTTAATTCTCATGTTTATGATATAGACTCATGTTTCTGAAAATGATCTCTTTGATATAGATATGATGATAAGATTAACCCCTTATGATGATAGGAAAAGGATGTGATGTGAAAGACAAAGAGTGAAAGACATGGTTGAGAAAAGGAAAGGTGAGCGCAATTGACAAGTCCATGAAAGATGAAAGAAGAGCTCTCTCCATATGCAAGATGAAAAACTAAACTAACATGAGCCTAAAAATGCAAGCTACTATGAAAAGTGGTTTACTTGCAAGGTCACAAAGGTTTTAGACTCTAATATTCATCATCGAGCATTATTGATAGCGTCGTAAGATCATACAATACACACTAGTATGACTATGTGAATCTGAATATGATCTATATCAGATAGGAATGTGGGAATCCCACCTAGGCATCAAAGACATATAGGTCAAGATGACTAGTGTAATGAGATTACCTAAGTTTAATATGGAAAGATTATACTTGCATTGAGACACAAGGAAAGTCAAGATGGCTATAAGTATGCACTTGTGAAAATAGTCAAGGATAATACCTTGTAGACCCCAATATCAAAATGCTAATGATAGTTAGGACCAACAAAATATACCCACAAGTAGAAAAAGAAATAAAATATGTCCTCATGCCCCCAGTCTTCTAGCTCAGCATCATCAAAAACTATTAGGGAGAGAACACTAATCAAAGAAATCATCATAGACAACACATAAAGAAATAAAGTCAAACAAGTCTCAGCGAGTGGAGTGTTTAAGTGCGTGTGTGTAGGTCATAGAGTCAAACTTTGAGTATCACATCTGCCAATGAGAAATACCATATCATGCTAGACTATGGGTAAGATATCTGATAAGTGTTGAGAAACACTTGACACTAGGGTAGTGTTGAAAAACACAGTTGGGTTGGTGTTTAAAAACACCATTTGCAAGATGTCCTAAAGACCAACGCATCCTAGAGACCAAAGCTAACATAGTTATGCCCCCTAGACAAAGACAAAGACCAATTCCAAACCCAGGCAACAAGGACAAGGCATGGTGGAGAAAGGCTAAGTGTCGAGGATGCATGCTAAGAAACAAGGGTGCAAAGGCCTAAAGTAGCGCCTGTTTCTTGGTTTTCACCACTTGGAGATTTTTTCAATTTTTTCAATTTTTTTGTATTTTTGCTACCAAGGCGCCTATTTCTAGGTTTTCACCAAGGAACTTTTTCTATTTTTTTTGAATTTTTTTGCATTTTTTGATTTTTAAATATTTTTTTAGGACGTTATATGCTTTCTATTTTTTCAGCATCATATATGAATTTTTTTTTGGAATTTTTTCAAGATCAATAAATATGTACAAAGGATGCCCCTAGACAAAATAGGCATCATGGATAGAACTTCTTGAGGTGAAAAACATTGATAGGATCAGGGAGCTGTTCTCCCTCTGGATCAGATAGTAAATAAGCACCTGTACCAAAAGCAGTAATAATAATGTATGGTCCAAGCCAATTAGGTTCGAATTTGCCCTTTTTCTCTGTATGTTGTTGGTTCTTAGGGTTTTCTCGTAGGACAAGATCCCCTACTTGAAATTCTCTAGGGTGAACCTTCTTGTTGAATTCTTTGGACATACGCTTTTGGTAAACTCTCATGTGATCAAAAGATGCTTTACACTTTTCATCTAGAAGTTCTAGTTCTTGTAGTCTCATGGCATGATAGTCTTCTTCTTTCACTAGACCTTTAAGGGAAACTCTAAGTGAAGGAATCTCCACCTCTAAAGATAACACTGCTTTAGCACCATAAGTGAGGGAAAAATGAGTAGCCCCTATTGGAGTACAAATACTCATTCTATAGGCCCACAAGGCTGGATTTATCTGTAGATGCCAATCTCTACCATTCTTGTGAACTATTCTATGGAGAATTTTAAGAATGGTCTTATTCGAAGCCTCTGCTTGTCCATTTCCTTGTGGGAAGTAAATGGAGGACCAATGTTGTTTTTTCTTGAATTTCTTACAAAGATGTTTAAGGTCCTTGTTTTTAAACTGACCTCCATTGTTAGTGATTATTTCAGAAGGCACTGCATACCGATCGATGATATGATTCAAAATAAACAAAGAAACTATCTTGCTTGAGGCAATAGAAAGTGGGACAGCTTCTACCCATTTGGTAAAGTAATCAGTAGCAGTGATAAGGAATTTGTGTCCACCTAATGAGCTAGGATGAATCTCCCAACAAGGTCAGAGGCCCAGCGCTAAAATGGCCAATGAGAAATAGAAGGAATAAGCTCCCTGCCTAGAGCATGTATCAGGTTACCGTGTTTCTAACACTTTTCACAAGATTTAGCAAAAGCTACTGCATCTATCTGCATGGTAGGCCAATAGTACCCTACCTAAGCAACCTTCAGGCCATGGAAAGACCATTAGAATGTCCTCCACAAATGCCCTCGTGAATGTCAGCTAATGCTTGGTTGGACTCATCCTTTTCCAAGCACCTAAGAAGTGTCCCATCTAAACCCCTCCTATACAGATCACCAGAGATAAGGGTGTGGTGAGAGACATTTCAGGTTAGGTTTCTTCATTCAGAATGATTGAAGGTTTCTGGAATAGTACCATCACAAAGGTATGAGTAAATGGAACCATATCAGGATGACTCATGACCAATAAGGGTACAAACAACTTGGCTTTCTTGGGAGTCATAGATAGGGTAGCGTAGCTCTTCCACTAGGAATTCAAATCTGGACTTACGTTGTTCTAGCTGAATAAGTGAAGCCAATGTAGCCATAGCATCAACTACTTTATTCTTTGCTCTAGGGATTTGTTAAAATGTAATAAAGCTGAAATATTGTCACAATGAATCAACCATTTTCTTGTAGGGTGCTAGTTTTTCATCTTTGGTTTGGTATTCTTCATTAACTTGGTTGACTATTAATTGTGAATCCCCATAAATATGCAGCTCTATGATTCTCCATTCTATTGCCATTTTTAGTCCATTTGTCAAGTCCTCATACTCAACAATGTTATTTGTACATGGGAACAATAGTTGTAGGACTTAGGAATTGTGTACCCATGAGGAGAAACAAACAACACTCCAACACTTGAACCATTTTGCATGAAAGAGCCATCAAAGAACATCTTCCATGTTCTTGCAGTCATGTACATTATGTCCTTTTATAGCCTTATGCTGAACATACTCTATGTCAAATTATGATAGGATCATCATCCACTTAGCAAGTCTACCTGTGAGAGCAGCCTTACCAAGAAAATATTTGAGAGGATCAATTTTTGCAATGAGGTGTATTGTATGCGCAAGCATGTAATGTCATAACTTTTGGGAAGCAAACACCACTGCAAGGCAAGATTTTTCAATACTAGTGTAGTTGACCTCATATGACACAAGAGTACGACTAATGTAATATATAGCTCTTTCTTTTCCAGTATCATCAAGTTGAGCCAATAATGCCCCCAGGGAAGATTCTATTACTGACACGTACAATGAGTGGTTTTCCTAGGATAGGAGGCATTACAATTGGAAGATTGGCCAAGTATTGCTTGATTTGGTCCATGCTTTGCTGACCTCTAATAGATTGAAGGTGTCCTTGAAGACTCCTCATTTGGCTGATGTTTTTGGGAGGCATCATATCCAAGATTGCTTGAACTTTCTCTAGGTCCACCTCTATTCCTTTGGTTGAAATGATAAATCCTAGGATTTTTCCAAAAGTGACTCCAAATGCACATTTTTTGGGATTTAATCTTAATTGAAACTATTCCATATGATTGAGAATGACTTCCAGATCCCCTAGGTGTGTATCCCTTTTTTTGGATTTTGCCAAGGTGTCATCCACATAATCTTCCATATTCTTATGCATCATGTCATGGAAGATGGTAGTCATAGCTCTTTGATAAGTAGCTCCTGCATTCTTTAATCCAAATGGCATGACATTCCAGCAATAGGTTCCCCATGCGCAAGTGAATGCAATCTTTTCTTGGTCTTCAAGAGCTATTTTGATTTGATTATACCCAGAAAAACCATCCATCAAAGAATAGATCTCATAACCCGCGGTCATGTCCACTATCATGTCTATGTTTGGAAGTGGAAAATCATCCTTTGGGCATGCTTTATTAAGATCTCTAAAATCTATGTAGATGCGAATGGACTTGTCATGTTTTGAAACTGGTACAATATTGGATATCCATTCGGCATAATCAATGGCTCTTATAAATCCTGCACTGAGGAGTTTTTCTAGTTCAGCTTTGATGAGAAGAGCTATGTGAGGATGCATTTTCCTCAATTTCTATTTTACTGGTTTTATACCTGGAGCTATGGACAAGTGATGCATAATGAGATTAGTGTCCACCCCTAACATGTTTGAGTAAGTCCAAGCAAAATTAATTTTCTTGCTTTGTAGAAACTTGGTATATGCTTCTTTTTCCTATGCTGATAAAGACTGAGCTAAATGCACTATTTGTGGAGCTTCTTCTGTATTCAAATTAACTGGCTATGTAGGCTCAACAAGCACTGAAGACCTGTCCTAAAAGTAACTTTGAAGATGATCAAGTACCTCATCCTTAGGTGCCTCGGAGAGGTTTTCACCCTCGGATACGTCCTTTATTTTTACTTTTTTAGGTTCTAACACCGCCACACAATGGTTTTCACCATCAGAACTCTTATTCTTTTTTTCTTTTCTTTTCATTTTGTGACTAAGGTACTTGATATCTAGGTCTATCATGCTTGTAGTTGGTTCGCTGGTGGAAGAGACTACAGGTTCAAGAGCATTTAGGTAACATGCTATCTCATAGTCATTTTGGAAAGTTAGGAGCTAAGGCTCTTGATAGCGCTGAGACCAATCAATTAGGTGAGGATTGGCAAGGGGTAGGTCAATGATGGGTTTAATGTTGTGTATGCGAATGGTATCATCTCTGGTGACCGAAAAGTTAGGGTTTGTCAAGTATCCCTTTAAGGTACCCAAATCAGGACTTATCCTACCAAATGAAGCATCATCCACTAAAGTGACTTGTGGATTCAAATCCACTAATCCTACACTATAATCATTAGCTACATCAGGTTGGGAACCATATGTATGGACAACATCAATGTCCATTTCAACTGTGGAACAATCAGAGAGAGATTCCCACTCATACTCATTTGAGTCTGTATCTGAATCCCAGCTGGGATGTTTACACCAAGCATATTTTCTAGGCCTTGAGGTAGAGGCTTTGATGTCACCAAGGGTAACACCTTTCGGAATGCCATTTGTGTGTTGATTTTCTTGAATAGGATCCTCAACATGATCTTCAATAGTGGATACTTCTTGTTCTAGGTCTAAAACTATTGGATTGGCAATTGGAGTATCTGAATCTCCCCAAAGGAGATTGGTGGAAGGGACCCAATCTTCACACCTATCTTGTTGATTTTTCACATTGGGTATGTAGCTTGATTCATCATCACTATCCGTCATAGCAAGGATAGGAGTAGTTTTCTTGTTCTGACTTTCAAAACCTAGGCCAACCGTTGTTTTAGTCCTGCATCCAAAAAGAGCATGATCGAGTGGTTCGGCTCTAGCATCTAATCTTTGACTAAGAGGACCATGACCTGGATAGCCCATATTTTTGACAAGGGTGTACCCTCTTCCATAGACCTTAGGAGAGGGAGAGAAGTTCTCATTATGCATGTATTTGTCTTCTCTATAGATCTAGTCCTTGACAACTACCTCTTCTTTTTCATCTTGGATGGGCACTGAGGACTCTACAAATGTACCAAATAGAGTCATTACTGAAGATGAAGGACGCATATCTTGTGAAGGTTTACCATAGGACCTAGGTGAGACTGGTAGTTTTGTAAAGGAGTCAATTTGATAACCCCCCATACCAAGGTCTATGGCTTTAAACTTATTTTGGCATTGTGCTAAAGTGGCATCAAAATCCTCTTCTTCTCTATTGAGAGGAACATGAGTCCTTGCTGAAATTGTATTAACAGATAATGTGCTATCCCCGGATATACAAACTTCTACTCCATTATAGGGGAAATTAACACATTGGTGCTAGGTGGACGACACTGCTTGCATGTCATGGATCCATGGTTTACCAAGTAGGATATTATATGCCAAAGGACCAACATCAACAATTTGGAATAAAATGTCCTTTTCAACGGGGCCAATCCTGATAGGAAGGACGACGAAGCCTTTGGAGCTTCTCTCTGCCTCATCATAGGCTTTAATGGTGATTTTCTTTCGGGTATCAATAACTTTCTCAGAGTAACCCAATGTTTTCAACAAAATCAAGGAACAAATATTGAGCCCAGCACCCCCATCAATCAACACACGCCTGACACAGGCCTTATGGATCATGACTTTGATATGAAGGACAAGATTATGTGGATGGCTCAAAGCTTTGTCATCTTCTTCTGAGAATGTGAGGTAATGAGGGATGGCAAGGTGGTTAACCATGTTTTGGAATTGGTCAACATCTATGTTGTTAGGAATGTTGGTTGTATGCAAAGCATCCTCAAGGACATGCTTATGTCTTGGAGACAATTCTAGGAGTTTAAAAATTGAGATTTGAGCTGGCGTTCTTTGTAACTAGTCAACAAGATTGTAGCTCATTTCAGGATTGACTACTGACTTGGTGGTGACATTCTTGGATGTCACTTGCTTGGGTTTGCTGGACTGGTTGGAACTAGGACCTCTAATAACCACAGGACCTTGACTTTGGCTTCTGGTGACAACATTAAGAGCTTGGGATGACCTTTGAGAGTGAGGACCCCTAAGCACCACCATAGGTTCTTCATCAAATATAGGAGGAGAGCCCACATCATAACCATAAGAATCATTGTCTCTCATCATGTTGACACTTTCCTCGACAACCTCAAGCATATTGATCATAGTTTCTGCACCTGTGTAGGTATAGTTGATTTCAACCTTGCCATTCTTGGGCTTAGAGGTTTCCCCCTTTTCATATTTGGGCAAAGGATCCTTGAATACCTTATGGTCTGCATTGGTATTCAACCCATCAATCTAAAGTTTTCCACTTTCAATAAGATCTTGGATAAGGTGTTTAAGTTTCCAGCAATCTTCAATGTCATGTCCAATGCCATTGTGGAATTTGCAGAAATATTTTTCATTCCACCAATGTGGCTTAACATCAGGTATGCAAAATTTGTTTGGATCTTGCGGTTGTACAAGGTTATTGTTAATAAGCATCTTAAAAACATCCTCATAGGAGTCACCCAGTTTAGAAAACTATCACAATTTTTTCTTAGGATTTTCTTGATACTTTGGTTTATGCTCTTGTTGGTTGGAGGATGTGTCGAGCTTCATAGCTTGGACTGCACTAGACAAATGGAGGACTCCTTGATCCTTGGGTTGGGAAGAGTCCACAACTCCGTTGTTGACTACTTGCTTATTCTTGTTCCAGTGCGGGTGTTTTCCTTTGTCGTTATTAGCATTGTTAGGATTTTGACTGTTGTTGTTATTGCTATGTTTGGTCAAAATGCCTTGTTCTTTTAAGACATCCTCAATTTGACATGCAGTCTCAACCATAGTATCAAAGGAATTAAAGACCATCTTTCGAACCTCATAATGTATTTTAGGCACCAAATTACTAATAATGATGTCAATCCTTTCATGCTCAGGAATAGTCCTAGAATAGCAGGAGCACAATCATCTCCACCTTTGCAAGAAGGTAACAAAGGATTCTCCTTGGTTCTATTTCAAATTGCATAATTCTAACATAGTGACTGATCTTGACAAGTTGTATGCAAAATGTTGAACAAATCTATGGACAAGTTCTTTGAAAGTTTTGAGGGGAGGGGTTATGTTGGTAAACCACTCCTTGGCTTGGCCCTTGAGGCTCCTTGGAAATAATCTCATAAGATAGGAGTCATCTTGGTGAAACTCAAAAATCATAATGTAGAACTGACACACATGATCATGTGGGTCGCCATTACCATCATACTTGTCGTATTGGGGGATTTCAACTTTCCTAGAAAAATCCGTCATAGTCACACTTTTGTCGAAAGGATTGGGACAAATAGAATCAAGTGAAAAGGAACTTCTAGGTGCCAACACCTTTTCCATCATACGTTTGAGTTTTTTGATTTCCTCTTCTTGAGAGGGTCCTTGTTTCTTGATTCTCCTATCCACATCAAAGTTGTAAGGGACTCTAGCACCCTTGTTAATCAAGCTCTCTAGGAACCTATCTTTGTTTTTATCAAGGTATTTCTCCACATATTGTTGGAATAGTGGCTCTTGTTGCATTCTCATAAAATCTTGATCCTCAAAACTTGCACTACTTCCTCCATGTTGAGAGCCATGATGAGCTCATTGGGAGGGTTGTCTTGAGATCCTAGGAGGTGTTCATCTCCTATGTTGTGAAATCCTCCTTCCTCTAGGACTAGGAGATCTTGAAGGGGTTCTTGACCGCCTTCTGCTTCTTGGGGTTCTTGAGGGAGTAGAGGGTGGAGAGTTTTTTCTACTGTTGGTACCCCTTTTGTTGAATTGATCATTGAGTTGTTGGGCTAAAAGTCTATCTTGTTCCTCTTGGAATGATTTTCTTCTCAACTCTAGCAAGGCTTGTTGCTCTTCCTCTAGGTGTCTAAACCTTTCTTCTTTAGCGTCTTGTTCATCCAAAAAGGCTTTCTTTTTGCGCTCAATTCTTTTAAGCCTTTCATTTTCATATCGTGAGGTTGTTTTGAGTGGAGAGTTGGACCTTGAATGTTTGAACAAGTCATTAGTGAATGCAGCATTCACATGAGCATCACCAGATTCATTGTTTTGGTCTTCATGTTGTGACTGTGCAACTTGGTGAGCTTGCCCATAATGTCTTTCAGCTCTTTGATGGGTGTCTAAATATCTTGAGTTAATAGGGGGTGATTCAGGTTGATTGTCATCACCAAACAACATGTTATCCCTATGTCTTTGAAAAATGTCATCAAGAGTTTGATGCATTGCTTCTCTTTGTTTTCAAGTCAAAGTGTAGCTCATGTCCATATTTGATTGAGATGATGGTAAAGAGGTACTCAACTCACTAGGATTTCTCTTTGGGTCAAACCAAGCCTCAAACTCGTTCCTAGGTGATTGATCAAAGATGGGTTTCTTTCCCTTTCGCTTTTGAATAGTTTGGACAAGGGTAATGGTTCAAAGACAACTTGAGGTCATTTTCCTTGACTAACTTGGTACCTTGTCGTAACCGACATGAAAGAAAAATACCATTGGTGATAAGATGACCTTATGAAACGTTAATACCAAACTAGGATAGTGAAAGTGTTCGATTGTCCAAAAAGAGATGGTAAGATAGAAAGCTGCAAAAGGTGTAAACCAACACTGCCACAGAGGTGTATAATAAAAGGATGAGTATCCTAACACATATGGACTAGGAGGATGGATTTACCAAAAATATTTGAAATTGAAATTGAATTTGAATGGAAGTGAATTGGACAAAAGAGTACTGAAACTCTCCAAGTGTGTTACCAAAGAATCTAAAGGTGTACTTTTTCAATAAGGATAATTCCTAACTTATCGATGCCAAGCAAGACTACTTTGTAAAATCAGAGAACACTAATTCAAGGGGTCTAAAAATAGGAACTTGAGGTACAAATAGGTTTCTAGAAGTAGAGTAAGTCACCTACTAAAATCTGGTCGACTAAGGAAAGGCTAAAAATTGCATAAACCAGACAGGCAGCAAAAAGACTCTGTGCGATAGTTTCCAGGCTAACAGTACGATAATTTCTGGCCAGGTGATATTTCTTAGTAAGAAGTGCGATAGTTTCTGGGCAGCCTCTGCGATACTTTCCAAGCAAGTTGTGCGATAGTCTTCCAGTGATGAACTATCACACGATAATTCTCAGTACAGTGCGTGACACAATTTCAGGATCGTATGACTCTTGACCAGTGAGTGCTAAAAATCTCAGTTTTAAGGGCAGTTTGGTCAAAATTTCAGTTTTAAAGTTAGATCTTTTGATTTCAAGCATAGTGATAGCAGTAAATAGACAGGTTTGCAAATAGTAGAGGATCAAACATGTCATAAAATAGTTGCACAAGGGCAAAAGCAACCTTGCCAAGAAAAGCAATTTGTGATATCAAAGAAATAAAATCCTATGAATGCTACCATGATGTTTGATGTTTGAGAACATTTACATGGGTAGATCATAGGGAGAACACTTAAGCACTTACTAGCCTAAAAAGACAATGGCTCAATAATTAACAACTTCACCCACACTTGATGTCCCATTGCCTCACACAAAGTGGTTACCCACAATAGATATTGTTTTTGTTGTGGAAGTGCTAATGACACAACCAAAGGAACACAAATGGTGAGTAATCTTGGGGTGATCTAGGTTAGTCCACTAGGATCAATCCTTGCACAAAGAAGCTAAGTGGAAAAATAGGGTGGCTTCTATCTATGGTTCTTAATAAGGGCTTCCATTCGTAATACCCCTCTTTCTCCCCAAAGGGACTCTTTACCTTGCGGTAAGTAACAAACCTCATGACCACAAGAGTACCTTAAGCATTCTTGCTCAACATTTTCTTCATGGTCACAATCCCACAAGTAATCACATCAAGCGAAGACAAGTACTACGTCTACCAAGGTTTTGTGTCCTTGATAGCCTTGAGTTTGTAGTGGGTCAGAATAGCCGGCAAAAAGCTTGTCCCCACGTGGGTCGTTCCTCTTAATTGTTCAAGAGCAGGCCCGCTAAAGGATTCTAAAAAGCTAAACAAAGAGTGGATCAACCTTTGAGTGTCAGGATTTTTGTTTCACCTCAACGGTGAAGAGCATAATCTCCTAGCTCAAAAATATCTCCCAAACACACCAAGCAAAGGTTTAATTACCCTCTTGCTTTCAAAATCTAAAGATGGGTCAAGATTTTCTGGTTCACCACAAGGGTGAAGAGCATACTTCTCCTACCACCCAAATATCCCTACAATAAGATATTAAGTTCCTAATGAAATGAAACAACTAGTAGATGCCGCACTCAAAAGAAAGTAATTAAACAAGCACTTGATTGGTTTTTATGCTTTGGGTAGCCCTGCAAAAACTATTCTAGCCCTTGTGCATTTGGAGATTTGACATGTGTTCTTTTAAGAAAATAATTTCAAGCAATATGAGCACCTACAAGAACAACTTGTTAGCCCTACAAGGGTTAGCACATAAAAAACCAAATGAAATCTGCAAATAGATCCCTGTTCTACAATAGCAAATCAGAAATCTGAATCAAACCAAGTAAATCTAGCAAAGAAATGACAAAAATTACTCACTGCCAGGCTTGGGTGATATTTCTGTCAGAGAAAGGATCGTGTGATATTTCATTTTGTACTAGTGCGATACTATATCTCCATGTGATAATTCCTGATAACTGCATGCGACAGAGAATAGAACAACAGTGCAACATAGTCTGCCAAAGTGTGTGATATTTTACCTGGTAAAATATCACACTGGTATATAAGAAACTATCGTACAACACTGGAAAAATGTCACACAATAATTCTGTCAGAAAAAAAATAGAGAGTAAATATTGATGAAACAACAAGCAGATATTCACAAAAAAAATGATGGAAATACATAAAAGGAAGGACAAAACAAGAATGTTCTACCCCACGGTGGGTGCCAAAAATGTACACACTAAATAGTGCACTTCTCTAAGTCATTACTTCCAAGGGAATCCATGAATGGGAAACCTTGAGAAAGTGACCTAGAGCTCCCTAGGCATGGAGTCATAAGGATGTTGATGGTGCTCTTAGCTAGAGCTATTGAAGCATGCAACCTTGCTAGTAAACCACACAATGGGAGATTCAAAGAGACAAGAGAAAGAATACCAATACCCTCAAGAATTAATAAAAATGCAATGCAATGCAAGCTATGCTAAGAATGAAGATGCAAGTTAAGCTATGAAAGGAAAGTATTACAAACCCTTGCTAATTAAGCTATGTGAGTTAATCTAGAGCATAAAAGAAACTAAACTAGATGCCATGAAAGCTATGATGCAAGAAAGAAACTAGAATGCAAGAAATGATCTCCAAAAGCTCCAAAGTCTCCAAGAAATCTTGTAGCATAAGATTAGCATAAAACGTTGGGGATCTAAGAATGAGAAAAGAGCTCTCCTTTTAAAGGAATTGAAAAGGAATGGACCATGGAGATTAGGAGGCAAAAGATTTAATCAAGGGTGGAGCTTGAAAGAGGAGCAATCCATGTGCACAAATATCCTCGAATGAGAAAATAAGAGTCGACTTTTGTGTCCATATGAGACAAAAAGTGCTTTTCTTCTTTTTATAAAAGAAGAATAATTCTTTATTTGTGCAACTTAGGATAAGAGGAAAAGTGGGGGCTTTTTATTTAATAAAAGGGGAGGAAATTCTTTTTAAATAAATAAAGACTAAGGATAAAATGGTTTAGCCCATGGAAAATAATCGAAAATGATAAAACTAGGATTTGATCAAGGAAATTGATATAATTTAAAAAATATTGATTTTTGAAAATATTGATTCAGGGATTTGATAAATTGCTGAATGGGGGCCCAAAGTCTAGGTGACCATTTTAGGGTGCATACACACATATGCAAGTCAACATTTCAACCCCTACTCAAATGTTAGAACACAGCTTAAAATAACTATATGAAGTACTGCATTATATTTATAATAGTCAGCAAAAGATGTCATTCAAGCTACCCATAGGCTTTGTGGCTTTAGTTGTACTTAGCATAAGTTCACATAGGTATAAGTCATTAATTGATTTAGAAATGTCTATTAGAGCATAAAGAGTGTCAATCAAAGTATGAAGATCATAACAAAATTGAGACATTAATTTGTCCCATTAGTTAGCATAGCACATTACCTCTAGTGTGGGCTCAGAGCATCTTCATATGAGAGATTCAGTAGATGTGACACCTACTAGCGGTCAAGTAAGTTTTAGATATATGTAGGTTTAAGCATGCATGTGTACACTTGTACACATGTATGCATATATTTCAAGTACTTTACATAATATATACTATGCAAATGTATATAACCAACTGTTGTACTAAATTTGTTGGGGTCAGTTGTTACTTCACAGCCAGAGGATGCTCATTACACTTGGTCAAACCACATTACCTTTAATGTGGGCTCAGAGCATCTTCATAGGAGAGATTCAACAGATGTGACACCTACTAGTGGTCAGGTAAGTTTTAAAAATATGTAAGTTTAAACATGCATTTATAATATTTTAAGTATTTTACATTATTATTATATACATGCATTTATATTCACAAACCCTAGTTTAGGACATGTTGCATGGATCTTTGATTTGAGACTCATTATATATGTCATTATTATATGTTTGATATTTTCAGTTTATGATTCAAGACATATATTTATATGCTATCTAGACCTCTAGACATAGATGATTTATGATTTGACATTATATATATTTATGATGGTTTCATTTGATTAGATGATATGATTTGATTAGATAATTTCATTTGATTAGATGATAATATGATTTGATTAGATGGTTTCATTTGATTAGATTAGACAATTTCATTTGATTAGATGATATGATTTGATTAGATGATTTTATTTGATTAGATGATATGATATGATTAGATGGTTTTATTTTATTAGATGATATGGTTTGATTAGATAATTTCATTTTATTAGATGATATGATTTTATTAGATGATAATATGATTTTATTTGATTAGATGGTTTCATTTGATTAGATTAGATGATTTCATTTGATTAGATGATATGATATGATTTGATTAGATGATATGATTAGATAATATGATTTGATTAGATGGCTTCATTTGATTAGATGGATGTAGAATTAATATCATAAAAAATAACAAGTTAATACATGTAACTAATGGACAATAACTATTCCAACTCATTCTAGAACTAACACATGTCATAAGTAATCTATCTAGTTTCATCATTTTTAAGTGTTCAAATTAATATCTCAAGGGGATCTTTACCTAATAAGCAATCTTAAGGGGAGGTCTTAAGGGGATATAGAATTAATATCATAAACAATAACAAGTTAATACATGTAACTAATGGACAATAACTATTCTCACTCATTCAAGAACTAACACATGCCATAAATAATCTAACTAATTTCATCATTTTTTAGTGTTCAAACTAAAAATACATAGTTAATACATAAAAATAACTAGTTAATGTAATACCCAAAAATGGGCTATAAGTTCATTAACCTCCTACATCTTCAATTCGAACGAAATCAATACAAAAGTCCTAACCTAAGGCACATCTGCACATTATTGAATCCTAATTGATTTTATCCTAAATTCTGCATCGGGGAATATTCCTTGAATATTCTCAATTTATCCTAATTATCTTTAATTTAATGATTATTTGGCGATAAAACCTATTTATCCTAAAGTTTGATTAATTGAATATTCTCAATATTTAATTAATTAGATTTAATACTGCCACTTAATTATTTAATTGGATTTAATTATATTTATTCCTAAATTGTATTATTCCATTTTGACAATAAATCAAATATCCCATGACTAATTGATTAAATTCTTATTTAATTAATTAATGTCAATTGTCAAATTTAATAATATAGTTTTTGAATAAAAGTTTGATTTAATAATTGATTAACCCATAAATCAATTGTTTTATTTTTAAAATCAGTTAAATTGAGGATAAATCACTTTATTTATTTATTTAATTCATAATTAATTATGCACATCCAAAAAGTAATTAAAACTAAATCAGAAAATCAATTCAAGTTGTTTTAAAAATAAACTCAACTCTCTTTTGAGTTAAAAGCTGATCTCAACTTCTGATTTAAATCAAAAAGCTATTTTTGCATTATTTTTTGTGAGTTAACTATCTTTAATTCTTTGTTGACTCAAAAATCAACTAGAGCGATTTATGGCTTTTTCCATGCATCCCCAAAGCCCTAGATTTCTATAAAATCAAGGCTCAACTCTTCACAAATCATCTCACAAGTTTGCATACTTACTCTACCAAAATCAATCCATGAATTTGCACTATCACGCTGGTGAATTGACATCTGAAGAATTGAAGCTTCTGTGCGAATCAACAACTTTTGTGAGATCATTCTTATATAGCATATCATTATAGCTTGGTTTGCATATCAGTTTTTCATATAGATTAGAATTCAGATCATTTTTCATCTTATTGTATAGAAAAACCAAAAATATAGATTAATTTGCATCTAATTCATATCTAGATTTTGCATTCAAATCCTTCATTTAGGTGTCATCAAGGTCACTGATCTTGGTCCAATCTAAGAATACATACTCACATCTACTAGAAGGCGGTAAATCGCCTGGTTAGATTAGTTTTCATTTCATTGCACGGTTTTTATTTTAAGCTAATCTCTAATGTTTTACTGAAGTGTTGTGTCTACAGCTAGGTACAAAATTCACACACATTTTTGGTGCCCACCCTGGGGCCCTGAAACGGGTTTCCATTCAATTTTTATTAATTTCTATCATCTTCTTGTCATTTTCTATTCCAAGCTGCGATTTTTAATTTCTGTCTGTACAATTTTTGTATGAGTTTTGTCAGAAACTCGTACTAGGAGATACCCACTGTCGTATGATAGTTGATTTGATCGAGAATTGTACCATCAGGATCACAGTGTCATTTGGAATCTCGATTATCGTATGATTTGGTGTCCAGTGTCGTACGAGTTTCTGGACTGTCATCTGGGAGGTAACCCACTGTCATATGAGTTTTAGTGCTAGGTTTCAATTGTCGTTTCACTTTTTCAGGCAGTTTTCCAAATTTATTTTCCTGATTTGGACTGACAACTAACATTGACGATTGAAATTTGTTGTTTCTGATTGATTTCTGCTGATTTTGATTTGGAAAAAGTGTAAGAATTGCTAAAAATAGGTAAGAATCTACTAAGCGCATTGCAAGGAATTCAGGTAATCTTCTCAGTTGATAATGTTTTGATTTGGATTAAAAAGAACTCTTGCATGTCAAGCTTGTGTGACCTTTATTGCTTTCATATCATAAATTTCATTTTGGGCTTAAAAAATGAACATAGATTTTCTTTTCAGCATCTTTGTTACACATAGTAAATAGGCCCTATGAACACTATTCATGGCTCTTGAGAGAGTGGGTTTCCAGTGAAACTCTTCTCAATGAAGGAATCCTTGTAGGTAGGGAGGTTACTGAGAGCATCTCACGTTCTACTAGATTTGTGTGTCTTCAGCTTCTGATTGATACATTCTCTCTCTAGAGAGGTTGATAGATCATAAGTGGTTGACATCATAGATCTTTGTGAGATAATCTTGGTCTTAGCGTGTCAGATTAATCTGTCTTCTTTGTTTGGGTTAAAAGTGAAAAGGCTAGAGGATTATGCTCTACTCCCTTTTTTGGTAGTACAAGAAACTCAGATCTTTGAATCTGGAACCAGTCTCCATGTGGTATATTTTGTGAGTCACCTTTAGAGAGGGTTAACCATAGTGGACATTCCCTTAATTGGGTCAACCATGTTGACAAAACCTCAAGCGATAATAGCCATTTTCACCGTGGTAGCAGCAGCCGCTATATAAATGTCCTTGTGGAGAAAATCTTCATAGGTGTGGTCTCTTGTTGGGTTGCCAGATCTCCCTAGTAGCTCCTGATTGATTAATTTCTTGGACTGTGTCAAAACCCCAGTTTACCTGGATTGGAGTTATCCCTATTGAGATCATAAAAGTTGCAGAGTTAGACCATTACTAAAAACCCTAGTGAGGCCAAATTTTCATTTTCTAGGAATATGTGCGTTATTGCAAAACTTTTTGGAACATACACTGTTAGCACTCCTAGGGATTAACACAATTCAGTCACTTGATTGTTCATGTGTAGGGTTGCTTTGTCCCCTATTCATTGTTTTCAGATGTGCTTGAAATCACTTGCTTGCTATTTTGCGTGCTTGTTTATCTATCTAGTTAGTGAGAACAAATCAATCCGCTACAATCTTCAAATATGGACAGATAATTTTGTGAACAATCTGAAACTGAAAATCTCAAAAATTTCAAAATCTGATGTCAAGCACCTTTCTGGAGTTAAAATTCATCTTGTAAAGTCAAAAAGTCATACGAATTTTGGCTATTATCATTTCAGAATCCCTATATTGTCGTATGGTATATGGTACATTATTGTACGAGTTTTGCTGCTAGTCAATTCTAAAAATGTCAAAAACCCTACTATCAACTATTGTGCGAGTTTCGCAATAGTCGTACGAGTTTGTCAATTGTTGTTTCATAATATACCCAATGTTGTACGAGCCTGCAGAAAGTCATTTGATAAATTTTGAAAAATTGCCAAAAAGTTGTCAGAACTGTCAGAAACCCAGCTTTTCCAGCCTATTTCCAAAATCTATCAAACAAATCACTATGTCGGGAATAGAGCAACAACTACTGAGAATCCAATCATTTTCCTAAAGTGGCCTTTGGAATCCAATTCAGCCTTTTGTTTAATCGATTTGAGTCTTTATCATCTTGTGTCAAAAACTTATCATAACTATCAATTTTCAATCCATCTTCAAAATCGCTAAGTGTTGTGAACTCGTGTCCGCTATCTTTTGGGCATCTACCCATACATCTAGGGCACAATCTCCTTCATTTACATCTAATCCAAGCTTCAATCAACCAAACCTTCACAAGGTTGCTTCATTCAATCTTCTTGAATCAGAACTTTCTTCAGTTGTCTTCATCATATTCTTTTGTTTCACCCAAGGTTGATGGTGGAAACTAGAGCTTCCTCTCACAAGAAATCTAGAGAAGTATCCCATCCCATAGCTACAACTTTGAGCAAGTCTACAATTTTGGTCTTTACGAAGATGACGGTCTTGGCAATTTTTGATTAAAATCTGGTTACATTCCTCCTTCATCAACTCACGGAGGTAATCAAAAAAATCCTCCTCAATCTATCCCAAGGAGAAATCCTACCATGTCTCAAGCAGGGACAAACTTTGGCTCTCAAAGAGCTCAATCTCAACATGGTGCAGATCAGGAACCCACACCTAAAGAAATTGCTCGGTATCAAAATGACGATGACTTCAAAAGAATGATGAAGCATTTCTTGAAAGAGGATAGAGAAGCATACTTTTTACAATTAGCTCATCAAGGAGCCAAACTTCCTTCCAACTTTAATGTTGAAGATATCATTACGCATGAGGAAGAAACTCCTATTTTGGCTATGATGAACCAGATGCATGCCATGCAAGTCAAACTTAATAAACTTGAGAAAGAAAAGGAACCCAAAGAGTTCTCCATGGAGGCCCTATGTCCTTTTCCATTTGACAAAGACATGTACATGCCACCATTCCCGAAAAGAGTGGAGATGCCTAAATATGATAAGTATGATGGACACTCTGATCCTCAAGATCATGTCAGAGAATTCTGTACACAATCTATGGAGTTCATGCACGAACCAACTTATCAGATGTGTCTCTTTCCTTGATCTCTGGGGGGAGCAACCATTCATTGGTTCTCTAGATTGCCTTCTACTATCAAAAATTTTGAGGAGTTGATCAAATTGTTCTATCAGAAATACTCCTACAACATTCAACATCCAGTCACCATGATTGATATCTACAATCTCAAACAATATCCAGGAGAACCATTCCTGGCATTTCTCAAGAGATGGAGGAAGAAATTCTCTTTATATGCTATGCCTATTCCAGAAACTGAGAAATTGGAAATCTTCATCAATAATCTTGTCCCAGAGATCAAATACCCTTTACAAATGCAAGATCATACATCTTTTGATAAGATGGTAGACAATGCGATCAAAATTGAAAAGGTACTCATGAAAAAGGGAGACATCACACTTCAAAAGGACAAGTACAAATTAGGATCCAGTTCTAAAGACAAGAACAAAAACTGGAACAAGAATAAAGGCATTGTCATAGATGGCATTGTTGATACCATCCATGCCCCATCACAGGCACCAGATTTCAATCTAACTATTGGTACCCAAGCCATCAAAGCTTCAGAACAAAAGGTGTCCGAACCATCTCAAAAGAAGCCAGAATACAAATCTTGGTCCGCTGATAATAAATGAAAGTTCACTCCTATTGGAGAATCTTTGGAATTAGCTATGAGTACTCTGCTAACTAATAACATCATCTCCTTGCCTAAGATCCGACAATCTGATCTTGACCCTAAGCCAAAATGGTGGAGAGAGAATGAATTCTATGATTTCCTTCAGGATAAAGATCACAAAACTAATAACTACTTACGCTTGAAACATACTATTCAAGATTTGATTGATAAGGGAGACATCACGATTGACAATCATAAGAGAAATAATGATCATACAACATTCACAAAACCATTTCCAAAACATGGTCAAGAAGTTTCATCTTCTCAGCCTAATATGGGGGCAAAGGTCAATTATGCTTACCCTAGAAATAATGTTATTATCAATATGGTTGAACCCTATCTCTCTAAGCATTGCAATGTCATCACAATTGTGCGAAGAGATAAAGATCATATTTTAGCTAATGCAATGACTCGATCATAGGCTCAGGCTCATCTAAATGGACAAATCCCAGATTCATCAAATGTCCCTAAGATGCCCTTCAATCTTTCTTCCACTTCCAAATAGAAGGCTGCTTCTAAATCTTCCAATTCTAAAGATATGAGGCCAACATCTTATAGAAATGTTCAACAACTCCAACACACTAATGCAAAAATCTCCATGTTTGAGTTGCTTCGGATATCTCCAGCTCATAGAGCTATTCTAGACAAAGCTTTTCTCGGATCCAATGTTCCTGATGACCTTGATTTAGACAGGTTCCAAACTATGGTTGGACATCTTACATCTCTGCAATATATCTCATTTTCAGAGGAAGATGAAAACTCCTTGAGTCACCCACATAACCAGCCCTTGCATATAGAAGTCTTGATCCAGAACCATAGAGTCAAATGTGTGTTGATAGATGGGGGCGTTGGCCTAAACATTTGTTCTTACAGCTTGGTCACACAATTAGGATTTTCAGAATTGGCTATTGATCCTAGAAAGAAAATAACTATAAAAGCCTATGATGAACTAGAAAGATCTTCTAAAGGCACCATTGTCTTACCTATCAGAGTAGGTCTGGTTATCAGAGATACTATAAGTCAAGTTCTTGATCTACCTTTGGCTTACAACATTATTCTAGGGAGACCATGGATACATGAGATGAAGGCCATTCCTTCTACATTCCACCAATGTTTGAAATTTCCATATGAAGGAGTAGAGGTCACTATTCTAGTAGACATATCCACCACTTGCAATACATTGAAGGAGAGTGCGGATAAACTTGTGCCTAATAACAAAGAATCTTCCATTGAGCCAACAAAAGAAGCATCCACATCTAAAATGGAAGATGTTGCAAAAGAGGTCAATATCAAAGAAAATGGTATCAGAGAATATACTATAGATCCAGTCTTATCTTTGAAATCTCTACCTATCTCACCTAAGTCTTATGAACAATCTTTAAAATAGTCCAAACTAGAGTCTAAAGAACCTCTTGAGGCATATAAAAAGAATTTTGTAGCAGAACAAGTCTCCAAGCAAGAATTTGAAGAAGATGAAGCTGTGCTTACATGGCTATACAAAGATGAACCTGAATCTCAAGTTGTTCCGACTAGTGACTCTAGAGTATCCAAAATCCCTTCTAAGGCATATGGTCCAGGAGATAAACTGATAGCTAAGATGGGATATTTAGGTAAAGGACCTCTAGGAATCAGAGGAGAAGGTCTTATAACACCTATTTCACATACTGGTAGGCCAAACATAGATATTGTTGGCTTAGGCTTTTAAAAAGAAACCCTTCCACCTCAAAGGTAATTGTTCTCATGTCATAGAGAAGCTTGCACTAGGAGAATCCCTTCTTAAGAAGGAAGAAACTAAACCATCAGATAGTGATTCAGATAGCTCAGAACTTATCCCTTATAAGTGTTTGCCTAAGGAAATCAAACACCTCCTTGAAATTGAAGATGATCCAATAAAAAGAATCAATGTAGTAGAAACACAAGAACCTACTATAGAGCAAGAGATAGTTGCAACACAAGAACCAAATAGTCTCAAAGACAATCAAATAGACAAAGAGGAGGGTGGTAGTTATTCTGAGATAGATTCTAATGAGTATGAATTCAAATCAGAATCTAAGGGTAACCCTTCTTGGGGTATTCATCCCGACTTTACTCATGTTCTTAGATTTCCTAGAGGCATAGACGAAGAATCTAATGACTATGAATGGGGAGCCATTCCAGAAGAAGATGAGCTTATTACAAAGAAACATGTTGATGTTATTCACCAATATGCACCTAAACCCAATGTAAGTCTAGAGTGAAATGATGAACTTATAAAGTCTAATCCACCGATGGCTGAATTGGACTCCCACAATGACATTGAGCCTATTCACAAATTGAATGTCTTAATTTGTAATATCACCTTTGAACTCGAGTGTCGAGTTAGGACCAATGATGACAGATCCATATCCATAAACACTATCTCCCAATCTTTCCCCATTTTGACTATCCAACATCCTGAACTTCTTGATCAAACCTCCACAAATCTGAGCCATGGTATTTATACCTTCCCGAATGACTATTCCCTTGCTTACTACCTCAATGCATTTGAGCCTATGAGGACTTCCATTAGTGAACTAAGTGTTAGCATGAAGGAGTCAGACATCAAGTATCTTATTCAGAAAAATAAGAATAAGAATAAAAAGAAAAGGAGTTCTGAGGGTGAAAACCACTTTGTGGCAGTCTCAGAACCTATAAAAGTAAAAATAAAAGATGTATCCAAAGGTGAAAACCTCTCTGAGGCACCTAAGGATGAGATATTTGATGTCCTTCTGAGTCATTTATAGGACAAATCTCCAGTTCTAATTGAGCCCACTCAATCTATCAATTTGGGAACAACAGAGGAACCACAATTGATCCATGTAGCACAATCTTTATTAGAAGAAGAAAAGAAAAAATTTACAACATTCCTAACAGAAAAGAAGATCAAATTTGCATGGAAATATTTAGATATGTCAGGGTTGGATCCTAATCTTATAATGCATCATCTATCTATAGCTCCAAATGTCAAACCTATTAAGAAAAAATTGAGAAAGATGCATCCTCATGTTGCACTCTTGGTAAAAGATGAATTAGAGAAGCTCCTAAAAGCTGGATTCATCTGAGTTATTGATTATGCAGAATGGATCTCTAATATTGTACCTATTTCAAAACCAGATAAATCAATCAGAGTATTCATAGACTTTAGAGATGTAAATAGAGCATGCCCTAAGGATGATTTTCCACTACCTAACATTGTTATGATAGTGGACATGACCGCGGGCTTTGACATGTATTCTTTAATGGATGGTTTTTTTGGATATAATCAAATAAAGATTGTTCCAGACGATCAAGAGAAAACTACTTTTACATGTGCATGGGGCACCTTCTGTTGGAATGTCATGCCATTTGGACTTAAAAATGCTGGTGCTACATATCAAAGAGACATGACATCTATTTTTCATGACATGATGCATAGGACTATGGAGGATTATGTTGATGATAATTTAGCAAAATCTATGATTAGAGTTGAACATCTAAATGACTTGAGCAAGATACTAGACAAAATGGAAAAATTTAGTCTCAGACTAAATCCTAAGAAGTGTGCTTTTGGTGTCACTTCTAGAAAACTCTTAGGATACATAGTCTCAAAGAAGGGCATTGAAGTTGATCTAGCTAAAGTAAAGGCTATCATCGAAATGCAACCTCCAAAGAATATTAGTCAAATGAGGACATTGCAAGGAAGAGTTCAATCTATCAGAAGATTCATATCACAGCTAGTAGACATATCATAACCTTTTACAAAAACATTACATAAAGTTGTGACCTTTGCATGGAATGAAGAATGTGAGAATAACTTTAACCATATCAAGAAATATCTATCAAATCCTCCTATCTTAATGCCTCTCATTCTAGGGAAGCCTTTGATCTTATATGTCTCCGCTATAGATACATCACTGGGGGCATTGCTTGCACAACATGATGAGAATAAAAAGGAAAGAGCTATATACTATATTAGTAGAACATTGGTTGCATATGAGAAGAAATATTCAATGATTGAGAAATCTTGTCTAGCTATGATCTTTGCATCATAGAAACTGAGACATTACATGTTGGCGCATACCACACATTTGGTAGCTAAAATTGATCCACTCGAGTACCTACTAAGCAAAGTTGTCCTCATAGGTAGATTAGCTAAATGGGTCATGCTCTTAAGTGAATTTGACATTGAATGTGTGGAAAGAAAAGCTATCAAATGATAGGTTATTGCTGATCAATTAGTAGATGCACCTATGATTGATGATACACCAATGCAAATGGAATTTCCAGATTCCTCTATCATGACTCTTTCTTCTAGAGAATGGCAGTTATTATTTGACGGATCCTATACACAAAATGGATGAGGAGCAGGCATATTATTTATAACTCCTCAAGGATACTCAATCCCAAAAGCATTCAGATTAAAGTTCCCTTGCACAAACAATATTGCAGAATATGAAGCCCTTCTTAATGGCATGAAACTAGCAATTGAGTGGAGAGTGACAGAGCTAAACATTCATGGAGACTCTCAACTTGTTATCCATCAAGTCAATGATGTGTACCAAACTAAAGATGAAAAGCTCATTCCTTATAAGAGAATGGTAGATGATTTTAAAAAGTATTTCATATCTATCACATTTGAGTGAATTCCTAGAACAGAGAATAAGGCTACCGACGCAATGGCAATGCTGTCTACTTTATTACAGCAACCTGAACATGAGCTACGGTATGAGTTCCTAGTGGAAGCACTATCTTATCCTGCATATGATTCCCCTGAAACCTGCATGATCTGCACTATTGTTGGTCATGATTCATCCAGATACAAAAACCTATTTTCCTATCTCCAAGACCAAATCATTCCCGATACCTTCAATCGCCATGAAAAGAGATACCTTATCTGAAATGCCTCTCGATGTGTCATCATTGATCATGATCTTGACAAATGAGACCTAGATGGTATGCTACTTAGATGTTTAGAATGGGAAGAGTCTCAACGTGCGTTAGGGGAAGTCCATGATGGTATTTGTGGGTCACACTTGAATGGTTTAACACTAGCTCAAAAACTTATTAGGGCTGGGTACTATTGGCCTGAAATGGAGAAAGAGTCTATCACATTTGCTAAGAACTGTCAAAAGTGCCAAGTGCATGAAAACTTAATTCATGCTCTAGGGAGAGATCTAATTCCCTTTACTACACAATGGCCTTTTCATAAATGGGCCTTTGATCTTATAGGAGCTATACATCCTCATTCTTCTAATGGACATACCCATATAATCATAGCTACAAATTATTTTACAAAATGGGTAGAAGCAATCCCTTTGACACAAGCAATTGGAAAACAAATATCTATGTTCATATTGAACTATATCATATGCAGATATGGGATACCCCATTCCATAATTACAAATAATGGTGGACAATTCAAGAACAAAGATCTAGATGATTTATGTGCTAAATTCAAGATTACATAACATTGGTCATCTATCTACTATCCTCAAGGGAATGGACAAGCAGAGGCTTCAAACAAGAATCTATTGAAAATCTTGCACCGTACAGTTAATAAAATAGGAAGAGACTGGCATCTCATGATCAATCCAGCTCTCTGGGCCTACAGAACAAGTATCAAAATGTCCATTGGGGCTACTCCTTTCACTTTAGTTTATGGGTCTGAAGCAGTACTACCTATTGAGGTTGAAATCCCACCACTAAGAATCAGAATGCATGGTCTAGTAACTGATGATGACTACATAGTGTCTAAGTTGCAAGAACTTGAACTACTAGATGAGTGCAGACAAGTAGTGTATGATCATCTCAGAGTATATCAGAAGAGAATGTCTAGAGGTTACAACAAGAAAGTCAGACACAGAGAATTTTAGGTTGGCGATCTAGTCTTGAGAGAGAATCCTAAAAATCAATCACATCGAGAGCCCAAGGGAAAGTTTGAACCCAACTGGCTGGGTCCCTTTGTTATCACTGCTACTTTTGGTTTTGGTGCCTATCAACTCTCAATGACTAAAGGAGAATAGCTCTGAGAACCAATCAACATTCTCCATCTAAAGAAATTCTATGCCTAAGGCATTTAGTATATGGTAAAATGTCCTGAAAAAATCTTTAAAATCTGAAAAAGTCTTTAAAAAATGAACATCTTGGTGAAAACCTAGCAATAGGCACCTTGATGACTCACAAACAAAGTAAATAATATCAAAAGTACAAAAAAATTGAAAAAATGAAAAATACAAAAAAATGAGAAAAAGAAAAAGTGCCTTGGTGAAAACTTGGAAACAGGCACCTTGGTAGAAAAAATAGAATATCTACCAAGATGGTGAAAACCCGAAAAATGGGTGCCACTTGTTTCAAAATGCTCCATCTATCAGTGCAATCTTGGTCTTTCCCAACTTTCAGTCTTGCTTTAGTTTGTACATACCTCCCAGTTTATTTCTGCATTCCTATTTTCCATAAGTCGGTCTGTACACCAATTGGCTCAAGCGTCTGTGTCCTATCAATGTTCAAACTTGGGGCCAATCAAAGTCATATCCTATGGCATCCAATGTATCTGAAACATATCATATCCAGTCAAAGTCCTTTGAAGCTTCATTTCGGTCAGTCAGTCAGTCTCGTCTCCAGAAAGGATTTTGCATCTACAACAATGCAATCAAACACGAATTGAAAACAATCTATGCTTTTTACATGCTTTTATCTCCTTGTATGCTTACTAATTTGCATTGAGATTTTTGCATATTGTGGTCCCACAAGCTCTTCGATGATGTCCTTTACAGGATTTAGAGAGTGATGACTGGGGGCATAATCTTTTCTTTGTTTTCTTCTTGTATGTGAAAATCTAACAACTTTGGAAATTCTAGATTGAAATGGTTTCCGACTGTAAGAGACTCTATCTCGAATTGGATGGCCATGCATACCTCGACCATTGATACCCAAAAAATCCAAGGAAGTTTGATCTAACTATTATCTTTTTGAGTGAGTTCTTTCTCCTACTATGAAACATGATCTTACCTAAGGAGGTGAACGATAAAGGGTCACTACAGGTAATTCACATTGGATTTAGAATGATCTCTTGATTGTTTGATGTGTTTGAATGCAAGGTGTATTCTGGTCATCACAACGTCTATGTTTTGATGCTTATACAAATTGCAATATCAAAATGGACATGATATTCAGGTCATCCAGGCATTTATGCCCTGGTGCTTATTATCTAATCTGACATTCCGAAAACAAAATCAATATTCATATATCCATGGTTTCCTAATCAGTGGGTGTTGTATTGATTCCTGTACATATAAATTGATATTCATATGTCTATGGTTTCATAGCTAGTGGGCATTGTATTGATTTATCCGGTTACCTAAAAATTCAATGATGAGAATGACCGACCCATGATTAGTGACTAGGTCCTAGGTCTTAGGTTGCATTTTTACATGTTTCTTTGCATTTTGCATGTTTGGATGATCTCACAAATGACTAAATGAACTTCAATGCTTAAACAATTCTTCAAATGTCTCTTTAAATCTAACAAGAGCTGAAACCTAACTCGAAGGTCTCTTCATAGACTCGCAAGTAGTTCTTTGTTAGGATTAACCAAGGCAAAAATAGCAATTACATGAAAATATAACCAATATCAGAAAACAATAAACCACACAGAAGAGAACACAAGACACAAAGATTTAACGTGGTTCACCCAATCCCTAGGCTACGTCCACCAACAGTGAGTCCAATATTTTATTATCCAGTGATTACAACTTGATTACAATCCATAATCCCTTATAGCTCAATTCTGCCACAAGTACTAAAATCATACGTCATAATGAAATCCCTAACCCTAAGCCATATTATACAATATTTTTGCCACTTTAGGGTTAAAATGAGTTACAACATGTTGGCCCAAAAAATTACCAAAAATATGTCGGCCGAAAATGTGTACAGTACTATCCTGATCAGTCACCACAAGCTAACAATCTCCCACTTGGTGATTAATCAATATCCACACTAAAAAACCTCCCACTTGGAGATTGATCCTATAGCAATACCGCTATCATATGAGGCTCCCAGTGGATCGAACCACCCTAGACTCAACTATTTCTTTATTTTGTTCAGTCTAGAAGACCAACTGAAGCTGAACATGAGTTCAACTTCTCCCTTGTTACTACCTTTGTAAACATATCTGCTATATTATCATATGTATGAATCTTTTCCATCTTTAACTTCCCATCATCCAAAACTGACCGAATGAAATGGTACCGCAACTGTATGTATTTTGTCTTTGAGTGCAAAGCAAAATTCTTCGCAAGATGAATGACACTTTGGCTATCTGTATGTATAAAATTATCCTTCTGTGGATGTCCCAATTCTTCCATGAATAATTGAAGCCATATCATCTCCTTGGCTGCCTTTGTAGTAGCAACATACTCTGCCTCTATAGTGGATAAAGAAACCACCTTTTGTAGTCGAGAAATCCAACTCACTACTATCCCACCGATAGTAAATACATAACCTGTAGTACTCCTCCTGCTATCTATATCTCCTGCCAGATCTGAGTCAACATAGCCTTATACAGTAGTAGTAGAACCCCCAAAGTGTAAACACTTACTGAATGTACCTCTCAAATATTTGAGAATCCATTTGACTGCATTCCAATGCTCAATACCAGGGTTACTCATATATCAGCTAACGACTCCCGCTACATGTGCAATATCTAGCCTAGTACATACCATAACATACATTAAGCTCCCTACAGCTGAAGCATAAGGTACCTTAGACATTTTAGTCTCTTGTTCTGGTGTCTTGGGACACATATCCTTAGTCAATTTCAAATGACCAGGCAAAGGTGTGCTAACAGCTTTGGCATTCTCCATAGAGAAGCATTGCAACACCTCAATATAATCAGCCTGAGATAGAGACAATTTCCTATTTTTTCCATCTCTACAAATTTTCATACCAAAGATTTGTTTTTCTGCCCCCAAATCCTTCATAGCAAAAGATTTTGCTAACTATTGTTTCAACCCCTTAATATGATCCATGTTAGATCTAGCTACAAGCATATCATCGACATATAAACATAAAATAATGTAGCTGTCATCATCCAACCTCTTAAAATAAACACAATGGTCAGAATTACATCAAATGTATCCATTCTATTTCATAAAAGTATCAAATTTAATATACCATTGTCGAGGTGCTTGCTTCAAACCATACAAACTTTTTTGCAATCTGCACACCAAATTCTCCTTACCCTTGACCTCAAAACCTTGTGGCTGTACCATATATATTTCTTCATTCAAATCACCATGAAGAAAGGTTGTTTTAACATCAAGCTGCTCTAAAAGAAAATCTTCAGTAGCCACAATACTTAAAACAGTGTGAATAGAAGTCATTTTAACAATTGGAGAAAAAATCACATCAAAATCAATACCATGTTTCTGTGAAAATCCTTTTACGACTAATCTGGCTTTAAATCTTTTCTTACCTCCATCCTCTTCTTTTATCTTGTAAACCCATTTATTCTATAAAGCCCTTTTACCTACAGGTAACTTGCATAAATCCCAAGTGTGATTTTTCAGCAAGGATTCCATTTCATCTGTCACTATAGACTCCCACTGAAGCTTTGTATCCACATGCACAACTTTATTATAACATTCAGGTTCACCAGCATCTATTAATAAAATAGAATACAAAGAGGGAGAGAATCTCTCTGGAGGTCTACTTAGCCTTGTTGACCGTCTAACATTCACTGGGGTGTGTGGTATTTGTTGTTGCTATTGTTGCGAACCATAAGGAACTACTGGAACATCAACTTTTAGAGTATCATCCAGTACTACATGGTCATTTTCTTTCTTCTTATGCTGCTACCAAAGATCTTTGTACAATACTTTCTCATTGAATATGACATCCCTGCTTCTTACAATTTTATGATTTTCAAAATCCCAAAGCCTATAACCAAATTCATCAATGCCATATCCAACAAATACACATTTCTTTGACTTAGCTTCCAGCTTGGTTCTATTTTTAGAATCTATAAGTGCAAAAGCTTCACAACCAAAGGTTTTGAGAAAAGAACAACTCACCTTCTTACCACTCCATGCTTCCTTTGGAATACCACAGTCCAAAGGAGTAGAGGGGCCTCTATTGATTAAATAAACAATAGTGTTCACAACCTCATACTCCTTGCACACTCCATTATTGTCCTATTCATGCATTCAGCCACTCCATTTTCTTATGGAGTCCTTGGTATAGTTTTCTGCCTACGAATACCATTAGAGGAACAATAATCTTCAAATTATGTGCTGCAATACTCACCACCATTATCAGATCTGAGACATTTTAATCTTTTACCAATTTCATTCTCAACCAAGCATTTCCATTTCTTAAAAGTTTGAAATACATCAGATTTCTATCTAAGGAAATAAATCCATACTTTTCTTGTTTCATCATCTATAAATGTAACATAATACAGAGAGCCACCAAGGGAAGATACCTGAGCTGGTCCCCATACATATGTATGCACAAGCTCTAATCTCTCATTTTTCTTTTCGTTCCCACTCTTCACAAAACTAAATCTCTTTTATTTTCAATAAACACAACTTTCACAGAAATCCATATTGACACATTTTAGACTAGGTAAAGCTTTCTTTGAATGAAGTAATTTCATACATTTCTCACTCATGTGCCCGATTCTATTGTGCCACAGTGCTGTGTCAGAATCTACAGCAATAGTTTGATGTTCTTCCTACTCAACTGCAGCCACTATTCCTGAACATTCATTATCTTCTGAAATAATTAAAGTAGAAGGAACAGTATGACTTGTACAAAGATATAAGGTGCCTACTTTCACACCTTTTTCTACTACTAAGGAACCTTTTGAAACCTTCCAATTTTTATCATTAAAAGTAATTGTGCAACCCTCATCAGTGAGTTGCCCTGCTAAAATTAAATTTCTACTCAGCCTTGGAACATGTCTTACCTCTTGAAGTAGTCAATGATTCCCATTGGGCAACTTAATCTTGATTTTCCCTTTTCCAACAATTTGACAGGGTTCATTATCTCCCAAATAAACTAGCCCAAAATCCCCTTGGACATAATCAACAAAATAACCTCTATGGGGTGTAGCATGTAATGAAGCCCCCGAATCTAACACCCATGAATCATCAACATTTTCTAAAGATGAGAAAAGCATCCTCTTTAGATTTGTTACCTACCACATTTTCCTCCTTGTTTCCATCATTTTTGTCTCCTTGATCTTTCTTCCGAGATCAATAATCTTTCTTCTTACGACCTGGTTTTCAACAATACCAGCAATCATTTGGTCCTTTGGATTCAGACCTCTTTCCCTTTGATTTTCCTCTTGATTTCCCATGATTTCCAGAGTTGTTTCCTCTATCTCTTGTTCTGCCTCTGCATTCTGCGTTCAATACACTACCTGATGTGGATGCCCTTGAGCTTTTCCTATGAATTTCCTCACTCAATATAACACCAATAACATCATCAAACTTTAGGGTATTAGAACCAGAAATAGAATTACTAACAGCCATTACCAAGCCATTCCAGCTTTCTGGCAAAGAACACAAAATCAAGAGAGCCCTAACCTCTTCATCAAAAGTAATTTTAACTGAGGCTAACTGACTTGTAACTGTATTAAACTCATTCAAATGATCAGTGACTGATCCACCTTATACCATTTTTATATTAAATAAATGCTTCATAAGAAATACCTTGTTTGAAGTTGAAGGCTTTTCATACAACTTCGCTAGGGTATCCATCAGATCTTTAGCTTTTGTTGCTCCAACAATATTGAATGCCACCAATTGTGTCAGGCATAAATGAATACTCCCCAGTGCCTTCCTATCCAAAATATCCCAATCTTCCTGGGACATTGTTGCCTCTTTCTTGGCTATTCCCTCTAATGGCCGCCATAAATCCTTCTGATAGAGATAGTCCTCCATTTCCATCTTCCATAACTAGAAGTTCTACCCATTAAACTTTTCAACCTTCAGCCTACCCTCGTCTGCCATTTCTCCCACTTAACTGAGAGACTCTCCCACTGACTTGTGAGACTTGCTTCAGAGAATAGATGAAAGAACGAACAAAATAACCTCACTCTGATACCACTTGTTAGGATTAACCAAGGCAGAAATAGCAATTACATGCAAATATAACCAATATCAGAAAACAATAAACCACACAGAAGAGAACACAAGACACAAAGATTTAATGTGGTTCACCCAATTCTTGGGCTATGTCCACCAATAGTGAGTCCAATATTTTATTATCCAGTGATTACAACCTGATTACAATCTATAATCCCTTACAACTCAATTCTGTAGCAAGTACTAAAATCATACGTCATAATGAAATCCCTAACCCTTAAGCCATATTATACAATATTTTTGCCGCTTTAAGGTTAAAATGAGTTACAACATGTCGGCCCAAAAAATTATTGAAAATATGTCAAGAGGAAAAGTGTATAGTACTTTCCTGATCAGTCACCACAAGCTAACATTCTCCTCCTGGGTTAAGCATCCTTTTGACATAAGACTGAGTACTTGTCTTCATCAATACTTGCAAAACATATCATGTGTATCATTTCATTTACATATCATAATCATCTGTTGCATTACAATTCATCCATGTGCATAAGAATAGAATCATACATACATCTTTCCATAATCAAATACATTTGCATAACATCCATACATATGAAAGAACTCATTGCATTGCATATACCCATACATACATTCTACTCTATTCATAGCATAAGCATCACATGATATCATCATAAATTGAAACATGACAAGTACACATGAAGTCACAACCAAAATATCAATCTCATATATATATCAAAAATCTCGAACTAGTCAGGGGCGCACTAGTGGCACAGTGTAGAAAAGAATACGCTCATGTGAGCTATCAAAGTCATAACCGTATATCAATGATCAGAACATATCATAGCAAATCAACTGTCAGCCTAATCCTCTGCATTTGGTGGAGGTGGAGGTGGTGCACCTGGTACTGCCTCTGGTCTGGGTGCTCTGGCTCCCTCTGATGTCATCATGTACTATGAATAGGAGGGAACTCTCTATGCAGTAGGAACAACTGTATAATATGTGGACACATAGTAAGCTACCCGTGAGGTCTGATGAATCACCTCTTCTTGTAATCTCTGCACCTCTGCACGAAGCTCAGTGTGCTATCTATCGGCCTCTAAAAATCTCTTCTCCCACCGAGCACTGCACACCTTCAGTTCCCTGACCTGTACTCTGAGCCATCTGATAGTCTCCTGTGAAGTAGGAGGAACAATAGGATCAACATCTGGCATCTCAGTATCTGGGGGAGCCTGCTCTATGGTCTCTGCCCTTTGCGCCTTATGGCATCTGATCTCAACACCTAAATCAAATCTAGTATCATCCTGTAAGGGATCAGTATCTCCACCTACCACCTACTCAGTTGCAAGTACCTCATCAGATCAACCAACTCCACCTAATGTACTGCCCTCTCCCCTAGTCCATCTATGAGAATCAGAAGATTTGCTTGCTGTAGAACTAGTGGGACGAGGGGGCCTCATCTGTCCTTATGGTCTCTATGGTGGAGCCATTGCTCTGGGTCTCGGAGGTGTGGGATGTATAATGGGAGCCTATGTAGGTCTGGGACCCTGTCCCATCGGAGCACCTATAACATCCATCGCCTCCTCCATGGAGGGTATTAGCTCAATCGGATCAGAAAATCTATGAATGGGATGGTCAGCAAGCCAAGAAATGAATCCATCAGTAACATGAGCATCAAGTTCATCTAGTCTATACTCCCAATCCCTGCCAACAATAACACTGTACTCTTGTGAACACAAAGCATAAGAGAGCCTCTATGTCCATCCAAGTCCAATCTCATGACCTATCCGTGCATATGTAGCATAATCCTCAAGGGCATCCTATACTCGCCCCTACTGCCGCTAGACCCTGGTAATAAGGAACCTCTCTATAGTGGAGGATGACCTCCCAATCAATACACAGCTCTAAAAGAAGTAACTAAACTACTCTCAAGCAGTAGGCCAAGGCTCAATGGCTACATATGGTATCCAGTGCACAAATGTCATATCATCGAGGCATTGCCTCTAGTACTCAGTGTGACCCATCCATCCCTGTATGACATATCCAGAATATATATAAATGACAGGCTCTTGAGGCTGCCTCTGTGATGTACATATCGGTCTCAACACTAGGATATGCTCCCACACCCAGATCTATAGAACTAAGGCCCCAGCTACAAAGGACTTGCTCTCTTGATACACTACCTTGTGCATCTCGAAGAACATATGGGCCAAAAGACACTGACCCCAAGCCAACTCAGAGGGAGTGGCTATCAAATGTGCTACCATAGGGGCCCAGCCCATCAAAAGACCGTTCTGCTGACAGTGAGACATGATAATACCACCAATCATCCCGGCAATGATGCATGCCAACCGGTGTGTCTGTCCATATCACTACACTAAGGTCTCCCAAGAAATTGAGGCAATCATTTGAGTATCATCTCTGAAGAGACGTCTAAACGCTAAAAGACCTGAGTTCCCCAAACTCACATACTCTGGCCGCCGGCCTGCATGAAAAGGAAAGTGCAGTATACGATACACATCCTCAAGGGTAACAGTGATCTCCCTAGTCGGCAGGTGGAATGTCTAGGTCTCTGAATGAAATCTCTCAATCAGAGCAGTCAAAAGTCCATGATTTACCCTAATCTTGGGTAAATGTATAAGGTACTCAAATCCACAGGACACAAGATGTACCCTCATCAGGTCAGGTAGTGACACACACACTCTGAGTGGCTGGATGTGAAATCTGTACATGAACATCTGGATATATGACCTACACAACATAGAAATAGGGAATCCTATCAGTGATTTGGTCACAGAACAGGATACAGGGGAAAGAATGGGGTAGTTTAGTATTTCAGAGGGTAGGTTAACATGTCAGCAATCAAGCTACAGAATCAGAATAATAAAAAATTTGACCTAATACAGAGTTTTAGGCTCACTGTTTTCCATATGACACTTCAGACTGGCATGAAAAGTCGTATGACTTTCTACATCATACCATACGACAAAGCATAGTGGCACGACAATGCATCCCTCATCGTATGAGTTATGAGGGACCCGATGAAACATCGTACAACTCATGGGTCCCTTTGATACGAGTTGTGGGGGGTTATGAGACGACAACCTATCTACAGTTGAAAAGTCGTATGAGTCCTGCTGGGGAGTTGTACAAGTTTTTGTGCATGAAAAATTCTAAAAATGGAAAAACATATGAAACATTGCTAAAATTCTATAAAACATGGAAAAATTTACATTTTTAGCAAATAAGAGAGGTCCACCTACAGGATGTCCGTACGGTCGAGGTCTTTGGTGTCTCCGGCTACGCTCAAATCAATGCAAACTCATAGGTACCTTTGGTTCTGCTGCTTTCTCTACCATTTTTGCTCAGAGGGCTCCACAAGATTTCTAAAGTCAAAAGGTTGAAATGAATTGAAAATGACCCTTTTAGCCTTTATATAGCTTTTGACCTAATTTTCAAAAGTGCTCCATTTTTCACAAAAATTGCACCCCTGGATAATTTCGACGTTCTGAATCCATTTTCGGGATCAAAATTGAAATTTGAGATCATTTACTACGTCAAAATTGTGATTTAAAATTTTTGGACCAGGATGATCTACTGCTTGCATAATCGACCTTCCATCATCACAGAAATCCAGTATTCAACTTAACTGATTATCTTACATCAAACTATCAAAATTTCAACTTGGTCAACCATGGTCAACTCATGGTCAAACCTAGTCAAACGTGGTCTTCAGGGCCTCTAGACGATGCAGAATGTGTTCTCGAACGTGTTTAACCACTTCTCAAATCAATTAACAGGCTTCTAAACTTTAACACTGACTTTTCTTGTCAGATTTCAATTTTTATCCCGAAGGGGGCATGGTATTGCACATCATTCAAAGTCTGTAATCTAAATCTAAAATCATATCTTTCCTCAGTAATCAAGACAACAACCACGTCTAATTGTTGATTCATCAAAAAGACCTCATCGCTTGGGGCAAATCAATCATCGCTCGGGGCATATCAGATTCATCGAGATCCATATCAATCTGGTATTCTCTTAATCTTGTAAACTGTATCAGTCTTTTGTAACCATCAGTTAATTAGTGTTATTTCCTCTGTTCTTCGTAACTGAAGGGTTCAGATGTGATACCAATGTGATTCTTATCGACAATCGGGTCTAGAAACGGTCACTCACTTCTTCACAATCATAAGGTTCAGAATCAGGTGTTTTGACACCTTTTTAGCAATCATCGGCTCATTATTGGTATAGTTAACATTATCTTTGGTCATTCAGGACCTATTATCTTCGAATCTTTCAAATAAGTTTCTGTCTCATATCAATCAGTTTCTGTCTCATATCAATTTCAATTTCAAACATCAATTTCAACATCATACATAGACTGTCTTTGAACCACTGCACTTCGCACATCAATTGAAAGAGGGGCAAAATGTAATACCCCAAAAATGGGCTATAAGTTCATTAACCTCCTACATCTTCAATTTGAATGAAATCGATACAAAAGTCCTAACCTAAGGCACATCTACAAATTATTGAATCCTAATTGATTTTATCCTAAATTTTGCATCGGAGAATATTCTTTGAATATTCCTAATTTATCCTAATTATCTTTAATTTAATGATTATTTGGCGATAAATCCTATTTATCCTAAAGTTTGATTAATTGAATATTCTCAATATTTAATTAATTAGATTTAATACTGCCACTTAATTATTTAATTGGATTTAATTATATTTATTCCTAAATTGTATTATTCCATTTTGACAATAAATCAAATATCCCATGACTAATTGATTAAATTCTTATTTAATTAATTAATGTCAATTGTCAAATTTAATAATATAATTTTTGAATAAAAGTTTGATTTAATAATTCATTAACCCATAAATCAATTGTTTTATTTTTAAAATCAGTTAAGTTGAGGATAAATCACTTTATTTATTTATTTAATTCATAATTAATTATGCACATCCAAAAAATAGTTATAACTAAATCAGAAAATCAATTCAAGTTGTTTTAAAAATAAACTCAACTCTCTTTTGAGTTAAAAGCTGATCTCAACTTCTGATTTAAATCAAAAAGCTGTTGCTGCATGATTTTTTGTGAGTTAACTATCTTTAATTCCTTGTTGACTCAAAAATCAACTAGAGTGATTTATGGCTTTTTCCATGCATCCCCAAAGCCCTGGATTTCTATAAAATCAAGGCTCAGCTCTTCACAAATCATCTTACAAGTTTGCATACTTACTCTGCCAAAATCAATCCACGAATTTGCACAATCACGCTGGTGAATTGACATCTAAAGAATTGAAGCTTCTGTGTGAATCAACAACTTTTGTGAGATCATTCTTATTTAGCATATCATTATAGCTTAGTTTTCATATCAATTTTTCATATAGATTAGATTTCAAATCATTTTTCATCTTATTGTATAGAAAAACCAAAAATATAGATTAATTTGCATCTAATTCATATCTAGATTTTGCATTCAAATCTTTTGTTTAGGTGTCGTCAAGGTCACTGATTTTGGTCCAATTTGAGAATACATACTCTCATCTACTAGAAGGCAGTAAATCGCCTAGTTAGATTAGTTTTCATTTCACTACACGGTTTTGATTTTAAGCTAACGTCTAATGTTTTACTGAAGTGTTGTGTCTATAGCTAGGTAAAAAATTCACACACATAGTTAATACTAAAAATAACTAGTTAATACATGTAACTAATGGGCAATAAGTATTAAAAAATCATTGAATAATCAAAGTATACATATAAAACCATACATGTATACAAGCATATATATATATATATATATATATATATATATATATATATATATATATATATATATATATATATATATATATATATATATATATATATATATGTATGTATGTATATATCTATGTATGTATGTATATATATATATATATGTATGTATATATATATGTATGTATATATATATATATGTATGTATATATATATATATGTATGTATATATATATATATGTGTATGTATATATATATATATATATATATATGTATGTATATATATATATATGTATATATATATATATATGTATCTATATATGTATATGTATATGTATATGTATATGTATATATGTATATATGTATATATATATATATATATATATATATATATATATATATATATATATATATATAAGCATACATACAATTCTATATATTAAAACCATTGGACCATAAAATAGGTCCATCATATATCAACAAATTATAGTCCATCATATGTTTAAATATATAAACAAAGTATAGTCAATTTAATCCAGAGATATCAAGTATGTCCTAACACATGAAATAGGTATACATATTATACTTTTTAGACCAACTCAAGTGGTTCAGACCTTTCATGGAGAACATGTAATATTCTCTCATGATCCTCACTATCTAGTCTCCACTTATGATGTCCACGTTGAGATTTAACTGTATGGAGACAAATGGAGGTGGAAACTACTAGGTGACTATATTGAAACATCTTATTGTCTAGTTGGCAATCAACAAATTGTATACCATGTTGAATTACTTTGATTTTCTTGAAATATGTTCCCTCTAAAACAACTGAATGTGCAGGTCACAAATTTTAACAATGTAAATTTAAACAAACTAAATTTAAAATTTATTAAAAGGTTGAAATTTAAAATTTACAAATTGAGTTCAATATATTGATGTAAAGCATGTACAAACCTATGGGGAACAACATTCCATCACTTTCTTCAGGTTCAAGTAACTTCATCCTCTCTACAGTACAACACAGTAAATAATAACCAACTCCTACATTTCCACACTCAACAATCACTGCAAAGACATCTCCCGCACAGTACATTTATATATACATGTGTGAGATCTTAAATTATACTTAGTTCAATCTATAGATCTATCTATCTATCTATCTATCTATACATGCATCTCAATGGACCAGATAATGTGAAATATATATACTTGCCAATTTTGACAAATCCTGAGATACGATCTTAATCAATAGAAATCAAAGGGACATCATTGAAGTTTTAATCTTCATCTCTATCAAATGTATTAGTAACAACTAGTGGCACAATATTCCATTCACCTACATATCCATGGTCTTGATTGATGCATTCCTCATAATTGTCAGCAATGCAGTAATAACAAAAGCATGAGTAGTCCCTAGTGTTCAACGTCCAATTGCGATAATTTGTACTCATAACTAAATGCAAAGATCACGTCTTTTCTATCCTATTGCAACCATGCATAATTTTTCTATCCACACCTGAACAAATGCATATACAATACATTCTATAAATATAATTTGAATTAAGAATACATAAAAAATTTAAACACTTGAATAATTTAAAAATGTGTGCATACCTTTTATCTCCCAAACTTTTCTATGTGGCACCGCTTGAGTCAATCCTGATGACGTGTCATTCTCATTTGGTATGAAATGTGTCTTGCACCATTCAACAAAATCATGTGCATTTTTTATATGAACTCCCTTATAATTCATTTGATACTTTCGTATAGCACGTTTGATGCAAGCTTCAAAACCATCATGTTCACCTTTTCAATGTCCACTCTCAAAGAAACTCCAGACATGTGGTATGTTTTCATTATGATGATATCTAAATAGTGCATAAAATGGTCTCGATGATTTGAATTGTGCAGCACATCCATTTGACCAAACATAATGTTTATCAAATTTTATACCTCTTTATTTCAAATTTGCAAAAAATATCTTGGAGCAGTGTTCTACATAATGAATGTCATGCTCTCTAGCATCACTTATATAAAAATGATATTCCTTCTTGATGACCCGTGCTTCAAATGTGCTCTGAATACCATCCAAATCTAATTGTGCATGTCGATAACACACATGTACCATATTAGTAATTTTCTCTGAAAAATAGTATTCCGTTGAATTGCCTTTTGATGAACAAAGGAATAATTTTCTGTAGAATCAACAACTGATACAATAGTTCCAAGTGGGAAATTGTCTCTCAGTGTTTGGAATTGTTGTGCTTGCCACTTTGTAAAAAAAGCATGATGAATGTAGGGTTGAATCAATTTTTTAAATTTGTCCATAAATACTCCAACATTTATCTCCTCTTCAACATATTCTAACCTTTTGGATTCTTTCCCAAATTTTATTTCATTCTTTACATATTTGTAACTCTTGCAATTTACCATCTTTGTTACATCAATATTTTCATTTTTCAAAGGAAAAAGAGACAAATCAACACATGTTTGACATATTTCTTTTATGCAATTTATTTTTCCAGCTACATAATCTCATTTGTCATAGAAAATGGAGGAGATGAACTCACTTCGTCTAGTAGGAGGAGCATTTTCAAAACCATAAGTGTCTTCTACAAAATTTTGAAAAACCTAATAGTGGAGATCAAATTCAATATGATAACGATAGCAAAAAGTTTCAAACACTTTATTTTTCCTGATATAATATGGCTTCAATCTTTCAAACAATGTTTGCCCAATCTTTATATTAGGATTTGAACTACAAAATGACACATACATTTCACGTTGTGTTGTGTCCAACCAATGTTCTGTATGATATTCATATTGATTAGCTGAAATTCTATGTCTGATAACATCTCTACTATTTGATGAAGGACGTGTATTATCATTCCAAAATGATGTGACCAAATTCTTGATTCCTCCATCAATCCTATTAGAATGAGGAGCTCTACACATGATTGCCCAATTGCCTTCCAAGGTGCTATCATCCAAAAGTATTCTCCTATTAACATATTGTGATATTGTTTTCCTATTAAAACTAGACTGGGATGAAACAGAAGATATCTTTCTTTTTCGGAGCATAGTGTTACCTACAATGGATGTCAACATAACTTTTCTTGTAATGGTCTTATCTTTAGTTCGAGATCTCTTCAGTACCTAGTTCAAACCTTTCCTAAGATTTTCAATCATATCAGTTTGCATGTCAACAACTTTTCTCCTCTTTGATGTTGTGTCTATACCCAATAATTTTAATGCCCCTTGAAACTTTTTTCTTAGAAGTACAACTGAAAGAAATTGGGCTTGTTCAAGTGTTTCAAAATTATGAAATTTAGCCAATATTTCTCTTGCTATCATATCATTGATCTCTTCTTAGTAAGACTTAAGGGTTGAACATTAGCAAGTGATCTCAATTTTTCCACATCCATTATAAGTAAATGATATAAGTTTATATAATTAATATTTATCTTTATAGTTTGAGATAAATTTAAAAGTTCATCCATACCAGTAGGAGCACCTGATCTTGACCCTTCTCCAACATCAATTGCTTGAGCTTCTGTAGGGAGTGATCTCGACCCTTCTTCAATGTACAATTCTTTGACTTTTCTTGACCCTCCTACTTCATCTTGTCCTTCACCTTCTTTAGTTTTATGATAATATGTCAATGCAGCTTCACGATTTCTTTGTTCAGTACCAGGTGGCCTTTTTCTATTAGATTTACTTTGTCTTCCCTTCTTGTTTCCCATTTCTTCTCTCCAAAAAATGTCTTGCACAAGATCGCCAATAAAAATTCTCTTCTTCAAAAAATACTTTGATCTAATATTTCTCCTCTTCAAAATTATGCCTTTGAAAAAAATAGAAATAGCAATCCTCCTCCAAAAAATGCCTTTGTAAAAATTGATCAATAATAGAAAAATAACTAGCCGACCTACTTTGCTCGAAGTAGGTTGGGAAAAATTATAGCGGGGTGTTTCTCCACTGGTCTTTTCACATGAGGGTCTTCGCATGAAGACCCTCAGGGGTCTTCATGCAAAGACCCCTTAATTGAAATTTTGCCCTCAGAAAAAAAGTGAACTACTAAAAAATGATCTTTTAAGGCCTAGAACAAGGACCAAACAAGATGGTTTTTTCAAACATACGATGTCAAATGATGCTATTAGGAACAAGCTTTCCAATGAATATAATTTTAATACATATTGAGTTCATTATCACTTTTAAATATTACTTTAACTAAACATAGGTTGTTTGGTCATTCAACAACCTATCTCTTCAAGACTTTGGAAAAAGTAGTAAATTACAAAAAAATAATTATGAAAAATAGGAAAAGAGATTTGTGTTACCTTTCTATAAAAATAAAAAAAATGAATTTCAATATACACAGATCAAGTTAGAGCGATCCAAGTGACCTCATGTCTAAATTACAGTTACTATCACTTTAGAACTTAATAAATTATGAGATATTGACCCAAAATGAATGAAACCAATTGCATCCTTTAGATATTGAAGTTACAAATATAATCTCGAAAGAATTACATCGTTATCATATTTTAAAAAAAAGTTATGTTGATCCAAGTGACAATAACTCCTTAAAAACATAGTTTTTCCACGCAAACCACTTTTCGAAGGAGAAGGAAAAATGAATTTTAGTTTTTTTTTAAAAAAATATTTAGAAACTAGAAAGAAAATTCTAAAAGACTCTAGTTTACATCATTTTCAAATTCCTAATAGTTTTGCGACAACAGGTGTTTGAAAGTGAAGTTTTTTCTCAGAATGTTGATCTCCATGTCAAAGTTGGCCAAAAAGTGGGACACACTATTATGGGACCACCCATATATATATATATATATATATATATATATATATATATAGAGAGAGAGAGAGAGAGAGAGAGAGAGAGAGAGAGAGAGAGAGAGATTCTCCATATTTGTAACTACTAGAAGAAGCATTTTACATTCATATGTTGAAGAGTATAAGCATAGATCAGAAACAATATCAAAGGCAAGTATATAGTCTATATGTCAAAAGGGGCATCATTGTCCATAATTATATATTAGGAGAAGGGAATAATAAAACATTAGCATCAAACAATAAATCTCAATAGTTAACCAATACTCTTGATTCAACGTCATATATAGATCTAACATATTCAATCAACAATCCAAACAAAGACATAGTCCAGTCTTCAAAGAGAAATATAAAGATATTAGATCAAACACAATTGTCGGGTCTAATTTGGTGATAGGATAAGAAGGTTGCAGAGAAGGACTAAGCCATCCCTCCCAAATTTGTAGATTGCTAGAAGAAAAGAAATATAATATGGTTGTCAACATTTGAATCCTTCAAGAAGGGATATATTAAACTATAAGGGAGCACCAATCAAACATACATAGAAGATTCCTTGATTTAGGGAGAAGAAAGCCAAATTCTTAGAATATCATTAAGTGATTAAAAGAGGGTCCTTAACGATAAGAGGTTTATTCATCAAGGAATCAAGCAACACTTATCCTAGGAGGTGGGGACATTACACCAGGGCATCAAATATCTTCACATTTATACACAATCTCTTAATCTCAAATCAAATGTAATTGATAGATACTTAAAAGAAATATTGAAATCCAGAAAATAAGAGATTTTGAACGGTTCAAATAAAAGTTACCCACTATTTTGTCTTCAAACCCTTATGAATGAGGGTTTCTAAGTAGTTTTGGGAGAAACCAATCATTCTTTCTCAATAGAGAATGAAAGAACACCAAACTTGTTCCAAATAAAATATATATCATTGTATTTTAATCTTCAATATATTTCTAGCCAAAATCAATCCATATTAATGAGCAAAAGGCATGTGATTAGCAATTTGGACAGAAAAATAACAGTAAAATTCAATGGTTTATTGAAACTTCCTTCCAAATCTCCACCAATCTGTCTACCCCCAACCTAACGAAGGGTATATATGTGTTTACAATTATTCTTCTATTGTTTCAACCAACTTCTAAGGTGGTTGGATAGTTTGTTCACTTAATGACATGATTTGTGCAAAATTACAAAGTTGTCATTGACAACTTTTGCAATGTAAATGTAACTTTTACATCTTTTCAAATAATGACCTCTAAAACTTTGTAGACATGTTCAACATGATTTAATTAGTCTATGAATACCATTTCTATGCCCAATCCACCTACTTTGACCACTTTGACCATCCTAGGTCCTTATAGGCTAAATGACTATAATATGACACCAAAGGCCTTACATTTGCAAACTTGCACACACAATGACATCAAATAACATAAAATGACAACCATGGCCTTGAAATGGCCTTATTACATGGTTTGACCAAGAACTGCTCCTAGTCCTCCTTTGTGTTCTTGGTGCTCCTACACAATATGTACTCAAATCTCTTATGTAGATTAAGAGGATCTTTTAGACTTACATTGCTATGCCCTTGAAGTTTGATGGTTCTCTTTGTATCATAAAATTCATCAAAAGACCCTAAACAAAAAGTAAGGAAAGTAGTTCGGTTAACCAATTCTTTTCAGGATAAAAGTTTGAGCCCATTTGATTGACATTATATATTACTAAAAAAAATTGCTTTATTTTTTGAAGAATATGAATATTTTGCTTTAATTTAATGTGAACTTCTTTTTAAAATAAGAACAAATTTTGAGCAATATCCTCAACTAAAACTTAGATATTTAGTACAAACCATTTTTACAAGGTTATCAATAAGAAATATTCGGAAGTAATTTTGAATAGACCAAACAATGATATTGATAAGTTTAATCAACAAGAAATATTCATAAAGAATTTAGCATACATGAGTAGGCTTAACTGGAGGAATAACTCTAGGGATGAGTTCATCATGTTAAATACATATAAGGGGCCATGATAGTAGAAAAACAACCAAATTGTTAACAAATAACCAACTCTCAGAAGGTGCCAAATAGAAATGGTTAATATTTGCCTAAGTAGAGGCTTGCAAGATGCCTAAAAATTTAAGGAGACAAACATGCATAAACAAGTCATTGTAAGCTTCAAATCATTAAAATATACATGTAGTAGTACTATGGAATTACCTTTTCAAACTATAATGACTAGAAATCCTGATGCACCTAGCTTGTGGGCGGCTTGGTACATTCCCAAACGATTAGTCTACTGTCTCGCCCTAGCTCACCCCCTCTCGACCCCAACTTGGTAGCAATTAAGACCAAGATAAGGTGGGATGGGTGTTGGGCTGGGTTGTAGGAACACCTCTGACATAACAAAATATAATAAAATAATAATGACTAGAAATATTCATGAAATTTCCCATCCATCTATTTTGGTTACATTTAAATTAAAATGGTGAGGACAATTTAATTGACATTGCTAGCTTTGACACGAGTAATCAAAATCTATGTGCATGGATGTTGAAAATTTGTTATATACGTACTCAAATCCACTTTTTGAATATTTCAGAGTTTGTTAGTAGTAAATAAATTTGAAGGTGTTATTTTCTTGACTTGGTCGATGAAAAAATTTAAAATTTTTTGTATAGTAGTACTAAGGCCCAACTTTCTAGGCACAAATCAAGTGAACATTGAACTCTAGTATGCATCAATTAAGACCTAAATTGTCTTCTATAGAAATTTTTTAGTAAGAATAATGAGTGTATACAAAAATTGCAAGTGAAAACTTTTTATCTCTTATTAGATCAATCATTTATTGACCTTGAAGTCAAAGGTTAACAAAGAGATCGTACAAATCATCAACGAATTAAATAAAGTTGTACCACAGAAAACACTAGAAGTATCTTGAACAAAGAAAATATGAAGTGGTTAAAGACATAAGTAATCTACTAACATAAAATTGTACCTAAATCAACATTAGAGGCATTTGTAGAAAGTATGGAAAGCTAGAAAAATTATACATAAAAGTAGAAGTTGACATTGTAAATTTTGTTTGATAAATTCAAGTTCATAAGAAAGAACTTTTAAGAAAACTTTCTTTAGATGTAAATTCACAAAATAGATTATTAAGGAAACCTATTATGGTGAAAATAAAAATTAAATTTGAAAGTCACTAATATTAAAGTATTTGTTTCCATGAAGATTTAAGTGTTATAAAGGAATTTCAAGTAAATTTAATTTTGTATAAATTTCTTGAAGGTGCCAATATCAATGAACTATCTAATTTTTCTTTAATACATTGGTAGTGGAAATTAAAAGCAAACTATTTCACCCAAGATCTTAAATATAGAAAATGTGTGATTTTGAAAGCATCAATGCCAAAGAACTCTCTATTTTTTCTTGAATATATTACTAGTGGAAATTTGAAAGCATCAATGCCAAATAACTCTCTATTTTTTCTTGAATATATTAGTAGTGGAAATTCAAAGAAAACTATTCCACCCAAGATGTGAAATATAGAAAATTAGTTATTACGATAACCTCAAAGAAATAACTGCCAAAAAAAAAACAAAGCAAGGCAATGGGATGAATTTCTCTTTGGATAGAGAATGCACACCCAAATAAGAAAACAATAGAATGAATGGGACTGTGACCAATAATGGAAAGGTCTTGTAATATATTTCAATTCTTTTGGATCATATATATTATTTAGTGTAAGGGCCCGTTTGGTTGCGGGAATTGGGAAATGTTGGATTTGATCAAATGTTGGAAATGGTCAAATCATGGATTTGATAATCTGGTTTTTCATTTTCGGATTATGTTTGGACCGTTTGGTTGACCTAGAATATGAGCGAGAAGATGTATTTCCTCTATTTGGTTCCACTTTTTAAAACTCGAATTGGAATTTGAGTATGATTTTTTTAAAAAAAAATTGAATTGTTTTAACTTTTAATGTTTTTGAATTAAATAATTTATTTTTATTATTATTTTTTAATTTAATTTTATATAGAAAATTGAAGCAAAGTTTAAAGGAATTTAATTCACGTCAAATAGCAAGGTAAGGTCATCAGTAGAAAAGTGAGGTTTAAATAAATTTTTGATTTATTCATGTATGTCAACAAACCTAACCTGAATGCGCTTCGTGTCATTGCAACCTATGTGAATGAAAATCAGAAAATGGAATCGCTAACCGTTTTAGACAGCCAAAGTTGGAGGCAAGCAACTAAGTTACAATCACTGATCGCAACCAAAATTCGACAAAAAATTTGGAAAATAAATTCAAGAAAAAATTCAAAAAAAAAATTCAAATTTTTTTTGAAAAAAATTTGACAAAAAAATTGATTTTTTTTTCAAAAAAATTCGAATAAATAACAAAGTTACAAACCACCCAAACAAATAAAAAATAAATTAAATCCCTCCGCACACAAATAAAAAATTAAAAAATTAAGTGGTAGACATGAAAAATTTAAAAATTTGCTTTACCCCCAATTCCAATTCTAATTTCAAATTCCAATTCCACCTTTTCAAGTGGAAGATGTAAATGCTCATTTTTGGCAAAATGAGCATTTACATCTTCCTATTCTATTTTCATATTGCACTCCCAAACTGAGGATTCGACGAAATTGCAAATCGCAAATGCCAATTCCAGGCTAATTCCCGCAACCAAACGGGCCCTAAAGAGTTCCACTACTGATGATGTAAAGGATATAATGCATTTAAGTAGATGTAAAATTTTAAATTCTTGACTTCAATATCAAGTACACAAGCATACATACTCTATCTATTACAATAATTGATGTGACAAAAAAATGTATGCAATAGTTGTGCCACACCAATTCCTTTGAAAGATAAAAGAACTTGGGATGATTGTCTTCATAAGGTAAAAGAACTTGTAAAATACAATGGATTAAGACTTAACCCAAAATGTCAGTAATTCAAGTACATATCTAGACCAAGTTTATTTATGAGGTAAAGTAACACGCAAAACATGACAAATTTTTTAGGCTCACTTTGACAGTGTCCAAACAAAAGCTTCCTTTTAAGAAAACTACTCAATGTATATTTCAAATCAATCGGAGGCTTTTTGCAGAGAAAGTAATTATTTACAAGAAAAACAGTGTCACAAGGTTCAATTTTAAGGTTCATGTAGGCAATATGTTGCCCAATTATTTTTCCATTTTAAATCCTTCAATATGAACATATGTGATAGGTATTGCCCCATCAGTGAAGCCCCTGTGAGAAAAATTAGGGAAATACATATCTTGTACTTAGTCTTTTAAAAATAAATCCATAAAAAATATAGAGAGCACACATCAAATTTTGTTATATTTTAGTGATATTTTTATAGAAGCATCTTTTTGTTTGGTCAATATTGTGTCCCCTATCTTTTAACATTTTATAAACTAAGTCTTAAAAAAAAACCGTCTTTTAGAATATAACATTTTTCATACTTATCATAGCTTAATCTTGTTAATCTTGTTAGCGTACACAACATGAATTAGTCATGTAAGTTTCTAGTTTAGCTTGTGTCAAGAAAAAAAAAAGTTCATTTAGAAATTCCTTATTATCCCCCATTCTCGTGCAGTTGAAAGCAACTAACTATTTCATTCTTTTCTTAAGTGCTAGACATACTAAAATAAAGAATACATTAAAAATAATAATAACAATAACAACAATAAAATGAAATTTTTTATCTTTAAGTATCTTCACATTTTAATATCACTTGCCTATACATATTTAGTGGTTAGGTGGTAAAGGGTGAAAAATTCAGTCCGATAATGGTAACTCACACAGTGATGGAGACGTCTATGCAGTCATCAGAAACTTAAACTTAACCCTTCCTATGAAGAATCTTAGTTTTTTTTTTCTAACTTTCCTTATAAATTTAAGTTTCTGATGGCTGCATAGATACTGGCCACGGGGATCACTCACAGCTGATTTCCTCAGAAGCCACTTCACTTGTGAATAGGTGGTCCCCAGATCGAACCAGTGGACTGTCCTGCAACCGTCACAAAATCCATCGTCCTCTCAGCCCCTACGATTGACTGTAATAGATCATCTGTGAGGACGAGTGGAGTTGTAATGTATGAAACCATAGGGTGCTTTTGCGCCTGATTCAACTGTTGCTGGCTTATATCTGTCACACTTACTCTGTCATAATGCTCTGCAATCTGTCACACATAAAGAAAATTTGCTTTTCAGAAGTTTATTGATTCCTCTATTCTTTCTATTTGATACAATGTAAGGTCAGGGTATAGGAGAGAGATTCTTGTGCATGAAAGCGCTTAGGTCATTTTTTTTCAACTTTCTCTTAGATTGTTATCATGTAAGAAAATTCAATCATGGATTTGTGTGTACACTGTACATTGAATAGGAAGAAGAAGGGTCTGAAGTTGAGCCATGGATGCATTACCCTGCAACAATATTCTTATCGAATGGCCAGATAAACAAAGATAGCAGGATATGCACAAATTAGTTTTGTCGAAAAAGCCTTGAATACTTTTCAGAAAATGCATTTGGCTGGTGTAAAGCCTGATTCCGCAACCTTTGCCAAAATCCTTCCTGCATGTGCTAAAAAAGGGCATTGGAACAGGGTATGGGCATCCATCAATGTCTAATCGAATAATGGAATTTTGTGAGACGCATGGTTATCCATTAATATGTAATGGAAAATAGAATTTTGTTAGATGTTGTTGATGCAACTGACCTTGGAGACGTATGCAAAATGCAAAAGTTTGACGAAATGCCTAAAAATGTTTGGTTCATCAAATAATTTGCTTTCATGAATTACTGATCGACTCATAATGACTATATTTGACTACATTTAGATTAGCTTCAAGTCTTCAGAGATCTTCAGTGAATCACAACACATATCTTTAACCATAGACAGCCCACGATACACCGCTTTAGCTTCAGCATAGTTGTTTGATGAGATGCCCAGACCAATAGAAAACTTCCGAAAAAGTAACTGCATTTAACTAATCTAACATTTACTGTAAATGGTAAAGCTGAATTTGGTATTTTCTTGTGCATGAAATACTTCTTAGTTTTTGGAAAACTGTATAAGGTTCAAGTAATTAAATTTATTGTTTATGTTTGTATTACTTAATTCTTCAAATCAAATATTAAGTATTCAATCATCTTCATCCATGGGGTTATCCTCCTTGTTTGGTAGCTAAGAATGAATATGAACTCAAATTGTATGCAGAAATCATTTGAGCAAACTGCAAAAAGCAGGGCATAAATCGTTTTGGTATGGTGCTCTTGCTGCATATCTGCTTCATTGTAGATATGATGATGGTTTGTTTAAAATGCAATGCTATATACTGCCATCTTCATGTGCAGATTAAAGGATATGTGCATACAATAAAAATGGACAAGTTTTATCAACAAACAGCAGAACTTGATTAGACAAATAGACTTCGAATGGTTTATCAGAATGGAGCTTTGATGGCCTAATTTGGCATCAACAGCAAACCAGCATCGCATGAAAATGGATATATATGTGGTGAATTATTAAGACACCTGATACAGGTGCAGTTAGATATGGGAGTAATATAAATGTACCCAGATTCAATTATTTTAATTTATACAAATGTACTTAGATATGGAGAATTTTTATTGGAAAATTTATCATCCTCTTCAGCTAAGAGGTAAGGAGTAAGAAGTATTGTTATTTTATTTTGTATGTGTCGATAAATTATATAATAAATACAGCAACAGACGGTGTGGTACCATATTCATAAGTTTGAAGGCGTATGCGATATGACCCAACTATGAATATGGATATGGTATCTATGACGTATCCAAGAGAACATTGTTGAGCATTGTTGCCGAGCATTGTTACTATATCTGGTTTCTAATATACAGATATGTGCACAATGTACCCACATAGTAGTATCAAAGAACTCGTCATCTCTCCAGCAAACCACAAGTACCTTCTGATATGTCCACTAAATAGTAAATTGTAGATTATAATGAAGCTTTGTAAACTTGCTTATGAATACAGAGTTATCATAACTTTGTCATAACATGTTCATTTTGTAGTCATTTTTCACCTAGCCCTGTTTTAGCAGGCTTTGAACGAGGAAGAGCAAAAGGTTACGGGAAGTACTTAGGTCCCATTTGGTTAGTGGAATTGGGGCGGAATTGGGTGCGGAACTTCCCACTTTTTTTCCAAATCTTCTGTTTGGCACACTAGAATGCAATTCGAGTTTCGGAGATAAAAACCCAGTTTTGGCACCAAAATGAGTGGCACTGTCTTCCCACCCAATAGGTGGAATTTGAAAACAAATTTTGGGTTTTAGATTTTGTGAACCAATTTTAATTATCCCGTCGGGTCCGTCAAAATTTTCGCAGTGTGAAGATCTAAACCCGAATTCGTTTTCATTTTGTTCTGTCCTTTCATCAGAATGATGAAGATCTTCTCTGTTAGGTGGTGTGCTACACGTGGGAGGATTCCATTGCCGGTGTGCTCTTCTTATTCGCCGACTTCAAGGTATCACCACAATATTTTAGATCTATTTTTTTACCGCCTTTGCTGCAAATAGATTGAAGTAGCGGCTGCAGGGAGATGGGTTTTGGTTCGTCTCATTTTAGGAAAACCCTGCTTCGGTAGGGTTTTGTAAAGTTTTTCCACGTTTTTGTATTTAATTTCATTTGGATGTTGGGAGTTTCCGTCGTTTCATTTGAGTTTATTTTGTTTCATTTGTCCTTCATTTCGGCATAATTTCGAGTCATTCCGCCACATTATATTGTTTGGGCTTTAATTTTGTTAGAGGGATTTGGTAATTTATACTGTATTTTCATGGTCTGTGTTTTCATGAACCATCACTACGCAGGCCATTGCATGTTTGTATATTTGTTTTTATGTGTTGCATACGATCATCTTGTACATATGTTATCTACGCCATGTCTGCCCAACTCGAGATATCTCAAAACAAGAACAATTAATTCTTGAGCTCAATCCCACAATGGTATTTTGCAGTAAAAAAAAGAGCGAAATCCAATTCTTGAGCTGAATCCAAAAATGGTTTTTTTTGAGTCAAAACTACAGCAAATCCTTCTAACAAGACTAAAGCCCAAACAATATAATGCAACGGTCTGTGTTTTCATGGTCTGCATTTTCATGAACCTTTCTTGCCCATCTCTTCAATTAGCTCACACATAGTCTCAAACTGTTTCACCCTTCCCAAGATATTCATCATCATATTATAAGTCAGTGTTTGTGAATTGCAAATGATAGGAAGGACACAGATTGAAAGCCTGACTGAGATATACATCAATTTTTAGCCTAACATACATTGGGTGTCAATAATTTGCATTGGATAAGCATCAACAGAAATCATAGACATCTTAAATACTGACTTTTCACATGTTTGATTCTATGGTTTGAAAAATGTAACAAGGATAGCATAAAACTAAATCCAGGCAATAAAAAAAGGCTTGTTTATGGACACTTATATGAGCTTTGGGAAGATTTGGAAGAACTTTTTCTTACAGTTCTATTCAAAATGCTCGTATGATCTTTAAAGGAGGATTTATAGGAGTTTTGTTTTACTAGTTAGCCATTCTATGTATAATTTTTTGATCATATGTAGTGCTCTTATGGCTTTTGAGATATTAGGCATGCATTTGTGACCATACCTTTTAATGAAAGTTATATGTTAATGACATGTACTGTCTGATATTTCATTTTAAAAGTACTATACTACTCTCTTATTCTTGTCATTGGATTGAAGAAAATCTGTGAGAAAATGTGTATGGATTTTGATGGCCAAGACTCTGATTTATTGGAGTTTTTGGGAGCATACAAGTCGGGAATGAAGTTTGTGTACGTATATACAAAAGCTTGGATATGTCACTCATTTCCGCCAGTGTCTATGCAACCATCAAAAACTTAAAACTTAACAAGGAGAGTTAGAAAAAAACTAAGTTCCTCCTTGGTAAGTTTTAAGTTTATGATGGCTGCATAGACATCTCCCTCATTTCCAGGCCAAAGTTTTTTATTCTAAGAGCAATAGGTATATATGGTGTGTCATATACCTTAGGCTTTTGCATGGGATAAAATTTGCATATACAAAAGCTTGGATATGTCACTCATTTCCAGGCCAAAGATTTTTATTCTAAGAGCAGTAAGTATAAATGGTGTGTCACATGCCTTAGGCTTTTGCATGGGACAAAATTTGTTGGCCACATTTTCCATGCATATGGGATTTAACTATTGCTTTTATCAGTCAAATCAGAACATAGAAGAATATGCAAATGGTAAAATAAAATTTTGATCAATGCTCCTATTTCTTCAACTAATCCTGAAGTTCGATCCATTGCATGTTTGTATATTTGTTTTTATGTGTTGCATATGATCATCTTGTACATATGTTATCTAACATGCTAGGTGAGTAGTGATGGTTAGAATTTGAATGAGTTACACTTGTCTAAGGGAATTTTAATTGTTGATATTGAAGGACCTTTTAGGGTGAAGTGGCTCCTCTATAAATTAGAAGATCGTTAACTCTACCAATTTATCTTATTTTTGTTCTTGGAGGGCAATTGCTTATGGTCTAGGTTGTTATGGGAGAGAAGAATATGGAGCAATCTTTGGGTTGAAGTTTAGACTAGATAGAGGCATTTTTCTCATAATTCACAATGAGATTGAATTGTCATTTCATTAGAAAACTTGTTGCACTCACAGAAGGAGGGTCCATAGAAAAGGATTGTCTAACCATGCAACTTAGAGTTCAGCACAAAGGAAAAAACATAGAATAGAAAAACAACTTCTCATTGATTAAATATCACAAAGTATTTGTAAGTAGCTAATAGATCTGTTACATGTTGATTACAGATTGGCTCAAAGGCCACCACGGGCTTATTATAAGCTTACATGCAAAATAGAATAATAGTAGCTTCTATTATTCTACAACCTCACTGCCTACTATCATCCAACAATTATGTACTTCTCTAAACTTGATCTTCTAAATTGTTCCAACTTATTGCATCTCAAATGAATTTTAGAGGTGTTTATATATCAGCTCAGATCAATTCTTCCCATTCAAATCTTCTTCCATTAATCCTTCCTTAGTTCCCATGCTCCCTTCTTTCTTCTTTTCTCGTTGTCCCCTTCCAAATGAAGTTTTCTTCTCCCTTTTATATCTCATGTTTGAGGGAGTCACAACTTTTCATTTCATGCCTTTTGATCATGCATTAAGCTTGATTAAATTTTAATTTAGTTCTTTTATGTTATAATTTTAATTTTATTTCTATTCTTTTAGTATTTTAATATTATTATCATCATTATTATCATTTATTATTAAATCCAATTTCAAGAAATATTATTATAACAATGTCTCCGTATTATCATTGTATAATTGCATTATTTCTCTAGGAATTGTTGTCCTTCCTGATTGTCATAATGACTTATTTTTCAATTGTATGATGCCTCATGTTAATAATTAAGGCTGTCTCTTTGGCCTCTACTCCTTTTACTGACTTGAAAACAACATTAATGCATTACCATATATCTGTTAATTTTCCTGCAATATTCTTGATTTGATGATATACTGATTTGATATCTGCAATCCATCTTTGAGTGAAACTCTTGCACTGGAACTTGGCTTTAAATACTTCAAGTGCTTTCTGTTTCATGGTAGTACTATATTTATGTCTTAGAACTATTTCTTCATGACTATGCTCGAATAGATCTTGATATTGATCTTGAACAATAAATGCTTCTCATGTATAACTTCCCAAGTATAGAATATCTTGTATTGAAAATACATATTTGACAATGAAAGATATTGTTGTTCTTACTTGGTGGCTGCTATGGAGATATATCATGCAAAAACTCCTGTAGCATTTGATTTTAGCTATCAACATATCTATGGAATTATCCTTCAACAAAGTACTATGTTTGACTACTAGCTAGTCTTGACCACAATTTGCATGTACTAGAAGGAAAACTCTTTTTAAAGTTATTTTTGTAGACTTGACAATTTCTTGTCTTTACATGCTATTCTTGATACTAATGTATCTCTATTCAAATGTATAGTTTTGGTAAACAATGATTATTTTAATTCATTATTTATGCCAAATCATTCAATAGTATTCCAAACATAAGAGTAATTCAATAAGTTTTTAATACCTGCTTATAAAGTCGATTGGAGTATTATTGGTTCAGGAATCCCAATATGTTGATCCTTTCTGTTGTCTAGATGCAAATGATACTGAACCTGATGGATCGAGAGTATCCCTAATATAATTTGTAATTTCAATCTTTTATTCCTCCATGTTGTTACATTCGTCAGCTTCTATTGACCCGTGCTGACTAACTCTGTGTAATCATATTCCAGAAACCAATATGCTATTCAAATCAACTCAATCCCGCTCCTCTTATCAATACCAGAAATCAATATGCCACTCGTACCATTTCTATATCAACCCATGACATGCTCCATCATCTCGTCAAACATTTGAAACACTTCACGATGTCACTTAATCTAGAAACATGGTTCACATATACGCATCTGAGTCCTTCTCTGTGTTGGGGCCATAAACATTAGGGGTAAGAGTTCGGAGTTGGGGGACAATTCCGCGAAAGTCTTTTAGAAATGAGAGATGTTGCTCGAAACGGGCGCCTATTTTCAAAAAATGGGCGCCCGTTTTAGGTTCGGGCACCCGATCCTAAATTCAAAAAATGGGTGCCCGTTTTTTAATTCAAAACGGGTGCCCATTTTTTAATTAAAAAAATGGGTGCCTATTTTTTAATTCAAAACGGGTGCCCATTTTTTAATTAAAAAAACGTGTGCCTGTTTCTATTTTTTTTAGATTTAAAAATGCATTTTAAGACTTTGAATTTTTTTTTAAAAATGCGGGCGCCCGTTTTTTGAACAGGCACCCATTTCTTAAGACATGAGTGGGAAGCACACATTCGCCTCGAATTTCATTTCAAATTTGGTTTGGTTTAGGCTTGGTAGAACCAAGCCTATGCCTTGACCTCCAAAAATTTGGTCAAGGCATTACAGAGTAAAATTTCTACCTTGCCATAATTTTTAGGACAACTTCCCGAATGAATTTTTTGATAAAATGAAAACCCATTTTAGCTCTTATTGTGCAAATTATAAAAATATAAATTTTATAGTGATATGATAAATTTTAATATTTATACAATATTTATTAAGCCAACGTGGTACCTAAACTTGAAATACCAAGGTTAACTAAAACTTTAATAACTTTTTTAATTTTTTGTTTTTTGAAAAATGAGTTATATGTAATCAAACTACATATAATTCTTTTCAATTTTAAAAAATTAAAATTAAAAAAAAGTGAAGTTATCATCAAATTATGGTGTCTGTACACCAGAGGTTTCAAAAATGTACTTTATAGTCAATTAAAAATTAATAAATAAAAAATATTCCGTAAAAAAATAAGATAAAATATTCTCATCAATCTTCAGTGTTTTAGGTACCTTTTCTCAAAAGGATTCCCAAAAATACATTCATTTACTTCAAAAAAGGGTGTCCGTACACGCGTGAGGTGTCGTCCTAAAACAAGCATTTTGAAAAAGTGGTTTTTAGACATGCATACTAAAATTCAATTTATACCATGTGGGTATTGAAATAAATTACATATTTGAAAACTAGATTTCGAGCACTAAATTTTATATTACTGAAGTTTTTCAATATTCAATCTTTAAGTGCTTCAAATTTGGACATCAATTGACAGAAATTTTGAAAAATAAAGAAAACACTTCCACTTTTTGGCCAAAAGTGGGACCCAACTTCTTGCAGCCACCCTTAGACATTAATATATCTTGCAGCCCCTAAGATCCTTAATTTTGATAGATAGGATTCTTTTTGGAGTTTGAATTGAAGCTTTGATGTCATCTTCATAGTGGAGATTTTGTGCAAATCCTCAGAGACATTGTGACATCTTTGATATCATCTTCATAATAGCCATTAGCACACATTAATATCAATCCCCGGGGATAGGTAATGTCACCAATTGTGGTAGGTGCAACGAGATGCAACTATGGTAGGTAGGCATATAAATTGTCGCAATGTCATATTTTAAGACAGTTACAAGCATTAAATTGTAATAAATCTGAATTATTCACCCTGATTTAAATTGGAGTACAAGTAATATACGCTTGATATTTGTGCTTGATAGTGGATATCTCCTCACTTAAATCATTGTGCTTGTCCACATTTCAGGCCATTGATGGATCCTATTGAGAGTATTGATGTTCTAGGACGTGTAGCTATGGAGACCACATACACTCGTCTTCTCACAACTCTTCTTGCTTTTCTTGTCGTAGCCAAAGTAGTGTTCGCTTGAGAAGGCAGTGCACAAATGGGTAAATGAATAAGAAAAGAAAATTATTTTTATACAATGGTTATTCATTTCAATGATGTGGATTGTCATGATCAAATTCGCATGAGCAGGGGAGCCTTCTTTCGTCTAGCTAGTATCCTAAGGTTGAAAGGAAGCTTGATAGATACGATACACTTGAAGTTAGAAGAATAACTTGTGATGTTCCTCCACACCCTTGGTCACAATCTGAGGAACCACAAGATTGCCCACAACTTTGGGCACTCAGGAGAGACAGTCAGCTGATACTTCCACAAGGTGTTGAGAGCTAGCTTAGCACTCCACGAGGATTACTTTATACCACCTGGTCCAAACACTCCTCCTGAAATTAGTGTGAAGGACCGTTTTGATCCGTTCTTCAAGGTAATTCTTGTGTTGTTACAAATTTCTTGTATGGATTTTTATCCTTATCATATTATTGGTTGACCGTACAATTGATGATTGTATCATATCGTATAGGATTGTGCAAAGAAAGTAATTCTTTAGAAGAACTATAGTGTCACAAGGTTGAATTTTAAGGTTCATATAGGCAATATATTGACCAATTATTTTCCCATTTTAAATCCTTCAATATGAACACATGTGATATGGTATTGCCCCATAATGAAGCCCTTGTGAGAAAAATTAGAAAAATACATATCTTGTACTTAGACTTTTAAAAAAAAAAATCCATAAAAATATAGAGGATGAACATCAAATTTTGTTATATTTTAGTGATATTTTAATAGGAGCATCTTTTTGTTTGCTCAATATTGTGTCCCCTACCTTTTAACAAAGTATAAACTAAGTCTAAAAAAAAAACTATCTTTTAGAATATAATATTTATTATATTTATCATAACTTAATCTTGTTAATCTTGTTAGTGTACACAACATGAATTACTCATATAAATTTAGGTTTAGCTTATTTCAAGAAAAAAGTTCATTTAGAACTTCCTTATTATCCCCCATTCTCATGCACTAAGAGAGCAACTAACTATTTCGTTCTTTTCTTAGGTGCATTGTAAGTTTAGAAGACACACTAGAATAAAGAATACATTAAAAACAACAACAACATGAAATTTTGTATCTTTAAATGTATCAGTAGGACAATGGTAATCCACAAGGTGATGGAGATGTCTATGCAGCCATCAGAAATTTCTAATGGAAGATTTATTTATTTTATTTTATTTAACTTTTATAAAAGATCTTAGTTTTTTTTTCTTAACTCTTCTCGATAAGTTTTGAGTTTCTGATGACTCCGACTACACTGACTACGGAGATCACTCATAGCTGGTTTGTGAATAGAAGGTCTCCAGATCGAACTGGTGGACTGTCGTGCAAACCGTCACAAGATCCACCGTCCTCTCAGCCCCTATGATTGACTGTAATAGATTATCTATGAGGACGAGTGGAGTTGTAATGTATGAAAACCTAAGATGCTTTTGCGCCTGATTCAACTATTGCTGGCTTATATATGTCACACTTACTCTGTCATAATGCTTTGCAATCGGTCACACATAAAGAAAATTTGCTTTTCAGAAGTTTATTGATTCCTCTATTCTTTCTATTTGATACAATGTAAGATCAGGGTATAGGAGAGAGATTCTTGTGCATGAAAGCACTTAGGTCATTTTTTTTCAACTTTCTCTTAGATTGTTATCATGTAAGAAAATTCAATCATGGATTTGTGTGTACACTGTACATTGAATAGGAAGAAGAAGGGTCTGAAGTTGAGCCATGGATGCATTACCGCGACAAACAAGGAAACCTGCAACAATATTCCTATCGAATGGCCAGACAAACAATGATAGCAGGATATGCACAAAATAGTTTTGTCGAAAAAGCATTGAATACTTTTCAGAAAATGCATTCGGCTGGTGTAAAGCCTGATTCTGCAACCTTTGCCAAAATCCTTCCTGCATGTGCTAAAAAGGAGCATTGGAACAGGGTATGGACATCCATCAATGTCTAATTGAATAATGGAGTTTTGTCAGATGCACGGACATCCATTAATATGTAATGCAAAATAGAATTTTGTTAGATGATATTGTTGCAATTGCCCTTGGAGACATATGCAAATGCAAACGTTTGATGAAATGCCTAAAAAAGTTCGCTTCATCAAATAATTTGCTTTCATGAATTACTGATCGACTCATAATGACTATATTGACGACATTTAGATTAGCTTCAAGTCTTCAGAGATCTTCAGTGAACCACAAGTGCAGCACATTTCTTTAGCCATAGACAGCCCAAGATACATTGCTTTAGCCTCAGCATAGTTGTTTGATGAGATGCCCAGACCAACAGAGAACTTCCCAAAAAGCTACTGCATTTAACTGATCTAACATTTACTGTAAATGGTAAAAGCTGAATTTGGTTTTTTCTTGTGCATGAAACACTTCTTGAGTTTTGGCAAACTGTATAAGGTTCAAGTAATTAAATTTATTGTTTATGTTTGTACTACTTAATTTTTCAAATCAAATATTAAGTATTCAGTCATCTTCATCCATGGAGCTATCCTTCTTCTTTGTTAGGTTTTATTGTACAATTGATCCAGATTTATCATTTTATGTCAGAAAGAAGTGAAGTTCACTTAAGTTTTGAATCAACTTTGTGTTTCATGCTGCTTTCTTTTCTCATTGCTTGAGGTGGTATCTTCTTTGGTATTTCCCGTTGAAAGCTAGAAATAATTTTGGTAGCTAAGAACGAATATGCGCTCAAATTGTATGTAGAAAGAAATCATTTGAGAAAACTGCAAAAAGCAGAGCATAAATTGTTTTGGTATGGTGTTCTTGCTGCATAGCTGCTTCAAAGTTCAATGTAGATATGATGATGATTTTTTTGAAAATGCAATGCTATATACTGCCATCTTCATGTACAGAAAGGATATGTGCAGACAATAAAAATACACAAGTTTTATCAACAGACAACAGAACTTGTTTAGACAAATAGACTTCGAATGTTTTATCAGAATGGATCTCTGATGGCCTAATTTGGCATCAACAGAAAACCAGCATTGCATGAAAATGGATATAGATATGGTGAATTATTAACACCCCTCATACAGGTGCAGTTAGATATGGACATTTAAATGTACTTAGATGGAAAATTTATCATCCTCTTCAGTTAAGAGATAAGGACTTAGGAGTATTATTATTTTATTTTGTATGTATCCATAAATTATATAATAAATACAGCATCAGACGGTGTGGTAACATATTCAGAAGTTTGAAGGCTTATGCGATATGCCCAAATATGAATATGGTATCTATGACGTATCCAAGAGAACATTGTTGCCGAGCATTATTACTGTATCTGGTTTCTAATATGCAGATATGTGCACAATGTACTGGCAACGTCTAAACAATAAACTAAAACTCATAGGGACAGTTATTTTTTTCAAACTTCCCTTATATATTTTACGTTTTAGTTTACGATTTATCCAATACCCAATGTACCCACATAGTAGTATGAAAGAACTCGTCATTTTTGTAGCAAACCACAAGTACCTTCTGATATGTCCACTAAATAGTAAATTGTAAATTATAATGAAGCTTTGTAACCTTGCTTATGAATACAGAGAGTTATCATAACTTTGTCATAACATGCTCATTCTCATTTTGTAGTCATTTTTCACCTAACCCTGTTTTCGCAGGGTTTGCATGAGGAAAAGAGAAAGGCCACGGGAAGTACTTAAAATAATAAAGAGAGTGGCAGTGACACAGCTTCAAATGCACAAAAGAAAAAGGGAATAGTAAGTGCTTAAAACTGCATGAAGATGTCTGACTGGAGAATCTTTTTTCTATTTTATGCTTTATTTTAAAATTCTATCACAAATTGAACAGAAAGTATGGTTAGTAACTGTTTTTATGAAGTGTTCTTGCAAGAGGGTTGGGTGCTTTCAGACCTTAGAATTTTTTATCTTTTTGTAATGAGATTTTTTCAAAGGTGTTTTTTATATGTACTTCAGATGCATTATAAGTTGGGGTTATAATGCTCTCCAAATAATGGAACTTTGACATTGTTTATAAGTGTCAAAGAATCTTCACCAGCCTCTAGGAGTCATAAGGTGTCCTAGGGCACATTAATGTGTTATAGGAGCCCTTACAATTCATTAGGAGCCCTTACCAAACATTAATATATGGTAAGGGGTCATAAGGGGTCCTATGACACATTAATGTGGCCTAAGACCTCTTATGACCCCTTAAGACCTCTTAAGACCCTTTACAACCCTTAAAGACTCCTGAAGAGAGAGAGAGAGATAGAGCATTTTTTCCCTTATCAGATTAGGCTAGAGGTAACTCTTATGTCTGTTAAAATGACCTCTTTTACATTGTTGTCTATTTTTATTGCCAAGGTTAGAATCCATTTAGTCTTCTAATCTTAGTGTCTAATAATTTTGTTACTTTTGTTTTACAAGTTTTGAAGGCATGCCAAACACTACAAAGACATCTTAGTCAACTATATTCAAAATAATTATTCCTAACAAAAACAATTTTCAATTGTTCGGACTTGTTTAAGTTGTCCAGTGATATATTACACAAAGCATATCTAACTATTGACATAATCATTGCACCTTGTTGATACATGTGTTAGTATATTAATTTAACAAGTTTTCTCACCTATTTCTTCAATTTCAAAAAATAAAAATGAAGAAAAGATCATTTTGCATTTTGTATTTCCAAGATATCAAGCATTTCATCCAATATATTTATTAAAAATAGAAAATGATGTTTTTGATTAGAGGAAAACAGGTTTTGAAGGGGCCTCGAAACCCTTTACAAGATGGTCAAAAAAGATTTTCAATAGAGAACTCAAAGATGGTACAGATCAAGACCACATCGAGGGTTTTGCAACAGGTTCTCTCAACCTGGACCAAACAAAAAACCAGCAGCCCAGAAGCTTCCAGCGGACATCAAATATAATTCCTTCCCACATAGGTCCAGCTGTCCGTGTAGAAAAGCCCAAGAAACGTCAATTCTTCCCCTTCTGGGAACGAAGAGACATATCAAAAAAGGGCTGAAGATTCGATTTTTTTTTTTTGCCTTTTACAGAAGTCCACCCATCTTCCACTTTCTTAGCCATATCCTGCCAAGAAGACGAATCAAGAACCGAAGCACCAGCAATCAAAGAGACACGAAAAAGTCGAGTAGCCTGAAGAAAATGATGTTATGATGATAAAAAAATAAGATTATTTTATATATGATAAAATTCCTTAATAGAAAAAAGAGGCGGAAGAAAGAAAATTATTGATTTCCAAAATGATAGTTGGGGATAGTGGGACAGTCTTGGTTTGTTTTTCTGTTGCTTCCTCTTTTTCATTTGGTATCTTTTTGGTGCTTCTTTTAATTGAAAAAAAAACAGAGTTATAATCATAAAAAGTAAACGTTTAGTAAAAAATGAAATAAATGTGACAAGGACAGGAATCGTCAACATTATGATGAACCAAGGGTCGCCATACAGCTAGAAGAAAGATGGAGAAAGTTCCCAAAACATCACAGAGAGAGAAGCATATATCGTTGACAACAATTAAAACAATAAAAAAAATTTACTTCTTTCTTAAGTAAATATCCATAATTTGCCTAAAGTATAAAAAATAATTCTCAAAAGTTTCAGAATTTTTTTATAACTGTACTGAATTCAGCTCAACGCTGTAATGCTTGCACGCCTGAAGAAAAATCATTTTTATAAGTACGATAGACGTAACCAAACGAACAAGTGTCCAAATTAAAAAAGTTGAGTAGAAGAGCCTGGACATACGATCGCTAGCCTAACGCGGCGTTTTTGCACTCTCAAAATTGAGTTCAAATTCTCTTCGCTTGATTTGCTATAAAAACCCTATTCAATCTCAATATTCCATTTTGTACTCAATTCTCTTGCACGATGGAGAATGGGGGATCTCGCAATAATGGCTGTGAGCCGCTGCATGTGCTAATGTTCCCCTGGTTAGCCCACGGTCACATCTCTGCTTACGCAGAGCTCTCCATCAGGCTCGCACAGCAAGGCATTAAAGTTTCCTTCTTTTCAACGCCGCTAAATATAGCCAAGATCAAGCCCCTGTTTGCAAGCCGCCATGTCCCACAAATTCAGCTACTACAGCTGCCGCTGCCAAAAGTAGAGGGGCTTCCGCCAGAAATAGAGAGCACATCAGACCTCCCTATGCATTTGACCCCTCTGTTTAACACAGCGGTAGATGGATTGGAAGCCCCGTTCGAAAAGCTTTTGGCGGAGATTTGTCCGGACTGCGTGATCTTCGACTTTTTCCAGTGGTAGGGAGGGAGAGCCGCCGCCAAATTTGGCGCAGCTTCTATCACTTTCTGTACATGGGGTGCCGCTTTTATCAGCTGGTCTATGCATCCCGTTTGGCGGCAGTACGGGAACGGACTTAGGGCGGAGGATTTGATGGAGGAGCCAAGAGACTACCCCTCGCGGTCGGTCACATTGAGGCTTTATGAGGCGGTGGCGACTTTACTCGTAAATAGGCCCCACGAACCAGATACTATCAGCTCCATCGAGCGCTGCCTGCGTGGCATAGATGTTTGTGACAGCGTGGCTGTCAAAACGTGCGCTGAGTTGGAGGGCAAGTATGTTGAGTATTTTGGGAAGGTGACTGGAAAACCAGTTGTACTGCTTGGTCCTCTCTTGCCACCGCACGTGTCCGGAAGTAAAGCTGACTCGGATGTCATGACGTGGCTCGACAAGCAGTCGGCAAGGTCTATAGTCTATGTGTCGTTTGGGAGCCAGTGTTTTTTAAGCAGGGAAGAGATTGTTGAGGTGGCATTGGGATTGGAAGCTAGCTATCGGCCCTTCTTGTGGGCCCTACATAGCCTTTCAGCTTGGTTCCCTGAGGGGTTTGTAGAGAGGGTTGGGAAGAAGGGTATTGTGGTGAGAGGATGGGTCCCACAAAGGGAGGTGTTGGGTCACCTCGCTGTTGGGAGTTTTATGACTCATTGTGGATGGAACTCTATAATGGAAGGATTGAGCAATGGGTTGCCTCTTATAGCTTTGCCCATGCAATTTGATCAAAGTCATAATGCACAGTTGGTTGTATATGAATTAAGTGTTGGGATTGAAGTTGGGTGAGGAAAGGATGGGGCCTTTCAAAGAGAAGAAATTTGCAAAGCTGTGAGGATGGTTATGGGTGAAGAAGGGAAAGAGATAAGGGCCAAGGCAAGAGAAATTGGTCAAATGTTGAAGAACAAAATATTGAAGGATGGAGGATCTCAAGATGAGTATATGACTCGGTTTGTTAAGCACTTGCACTTCCTCAAAGCCAATGTGAGGATTAAAAAAGGCAAGGAAAACCAACATTAAGGTTGCTCTAGAATAAGAAGGTGGACAAGCTCTTTGAATCTTGCATTAGCATCCTCCCTCAATGTAAATATAGACCACATTGGAGCTAAGCATATGCACCTCATGTACTCAAATTCAACTTGAATAGCACACCATGTGCATGAGATGAAAGCGAATGATAATATGTTAGGCGTGCATTTAAGGTTATGGCTCACCTAGGTCCTTAGACCATTTATATGTTACAATTATTTATATTACTTATATGTTGTAATGAAAGGGAGTGTGACATTGTCTTAAAGTTCATTTCTACACTTGTTTAGTTTGAAATTTCTATAATGTATTAACACCTTAAGTTGATGATTTCAAATTGGTGTCATTCACTCTATAAATTATTTTATGGATCAAAGAGTTAATATGATCATTGCATAGTTTAACAAGATATTTAGCAAGTGATATATACCTTTCAATAATCAACAAATAATAAACACTTGTAATTTTATCATTTATCAAATTGAACTTGATGTGCACCCAAACATTATTCTTATGTAATTGATATTTTTTTTAATGAAGAGTTATGTGCCCAAAATCTCTTCTATAGACTAAGAGAATCTTTTAGACTTTACACATTTCCAACTCAATTGAAATATAAATTTACTATAATGGACTTTTATGCCCAAAATAAATAAATAAATTAGAAGAAAAAAAACTTTATTATACAAACAAAATCTCATCTTTGTGAATTTAGAGTCCTTAATAAATATTTGGAAAACCAATACTTCAATGCTTAGCTAAATTGGGGGGAGAGCATGCCAGAAAAACATATGGGGCATCATCTATTTTAAAAATATAAGAATTGTCACTTCAATATAGTGCGACATGCTTGCCCACGTGCATACATTGTAATTTTTTTCAAGTTAAATATTTAGAGTCAAATTGATTTCACTATATAGATGTTTCTACATGTCAAGTTTATATAGTTAAGTCAATTGATAATATGATCACACACATTTCTCACCTTATCACTACTTTCTTACAACAATAGAATTATTCACATGGAAACTTGGATCGTCACATGATTTATGATTAACAAGTACATATTTAACATTATGTCATTTAGACATTTATCAAACTAAATGTCAACAATAGTACACTAGAATAAGGGTAACAAGGTTAGTTGAATGATTAAATCAACTAATACAATGGAAGTCAGTTAGCATGGAGTGGTGCTATAGGATCATAAAAAGGTTGCATCTTAGGATCACTCTTTATAAATTAGACTTCTCCTTAAAAGTCACTAAGGTTTAATGTGAGAAAAATCCTTATGATGCCAACAATGGATAGGTGACAAGGCCAACGAGTTTTCCTCAACACTAGTTTCTATAAGAAAGTATTTGAAAGAAGAAAAAAATTCATAGAGATAAATTTTTTTTATTGGATGAAGAAAACTTAAATTAGAATTACAACACTGTTAAAAATAGAACAATTATTACAACAATGTTACAAAGAGGACAACAATATAACTGTTAGTGATGAAAAGATCGTAAGGAAAAAAAAAAGCTTAGAGGTACAAAATAATACTTTATAATATATATTAAAATACTTCACTTTCATTTCAAGTGTTACTAATTTCTATATAATTCATCTTAGTAGTATATTGCCACTCCTTTTTCTATTGCTTCTTTCTTATCATAATTAGAATATATTAAGAAAGGTGAAAAGAGTCAATGGGTAAATTGTTACAATAATCGAAGTCTCAAGAGTCCAACAAAAGAATGAAGCAATTAATAACCTAATTCTCAATCCTTAAAGGATCATGAATTAATAGAGGCAATGAGGTATAGAGGTGTTAGGAGATGACTATTCAATAGTAATGATATAGAAATCAACAACCCCAAGTCCAAGCAATGTTAATGGCTTTGAATCTTTCATATATTAGAAGAGATTATTTATGAGCTTAAATTATTTCACTACCAAATCCATGAGAGAAATTAGGCCCATTTGATGAATTGTCTAGATACACCAATTTAGAGCAATACAACCTCCTCTCTAAGAAACCTATTGTTCACTGGTTTATTGTGAGTCTAGCTTCAACTATCAAACTTTAAATATAAAAGATAAAGAGCCAATGAAGAAACTACTAATTTGTTGGTCAATATCTCATTTCTTGATTATAGAGGATTTTGGTTTGAGACATTTTTCAAGTAAAAACTCAATACAATATAACCTATTAGCTAATTGTTACCGTTATATTTTCTTTCTCTTTTTCTTTTAGTTAGAGAAAAGGGTAAAGTCACTATAAAGGGTTTATTCTTTCTAAAATTAATTAGTTTGATTTTTGTATTAATATTAATATTGATTTATATAAAAGAAATTGGTGTTGATAGTTTCCTAATTTATATAAAAAGAATATTAAATATTGTGTGACATTTAGAAATTATAAATAGTATTTTTAGTGTATAAATTTCTTATGAGCATTGACAATTGGAAAAGTGTTTCATATTGTTGTGTGTTTAATTGTTGCATCTTGTAAGAGTTTTCCCAAGGCAAAGAATGAAAATGTCAAGATCTAGAAGCTCAATTGATAGTGCAAGAGAGATAGACAAAATGATACATGATCAAATGATTGATTCAATATAAATCAAATTATAATGGATACAAAATCAATGAATATAAAGTAGATGTGCCTGAATATATAGGCAATGAATGATAACAAGGAGTGATGGAAAGATAACCTATCAGCTAGACAAGGTGGAATCACATGTCCACCAAAGGTGGATCATCCTCCATTGTACAACAAAGTATGTGCAACAATGCAAGAGGATGATAATGTGATAAAAGCACTAAAGGTGGATCTCACACGTAAAGTGGAAATTCTCCAACATCATGTGCTAAAATGAAATGCAAACTCTTAGGTGTCTACAATGCAAACTATTATGTAAATGCATTATCCTAAGTAAACTTAAGTAAAGTGTAATTAATAATATTTAATTACACCAACACCCCCCCTTAAGTGCAACTTAGGGGAATGCACTTAGGTTCAAAATGCTAGATAATAATACATGATGGATCCCAACTATCCTAGATGCACCGTTTAGCACCCTAACTTTGGGAAATGGGCATAGTTGTGGAATGAGGAAAGATAACAAGATGATCATTTGTTGGGGGGATTCAAACCAGAAAACATTAAAAGGTACTTCATGAATTATTTATGTAATGACATTAGAATTCAAAAAATATGTCATACATTTCATTCTTGTCAATGATCTTCTTCTTCATCCAACTCATCATCATGATCATCATCGTCATCTTCATCATCATCATCATTGTCGTCGTCGTCGTCATCCTCCTCCTCATCATCATCATCATCACCACCACCACCACCACCACCAGCATCATCATCATCATCTTCTTCATCATCATCAACAACAACAACATCATCATCATCGTCTTCTTCTTCTTCATGAACATTTCTATCAGGAACATCATCAACTAACTATTGATCGTGATCATCATCTACATCATCTTCTACTTCTTCGGTATCTTATTCTTCCATCACATTATACTTTATTGGCCTTCCTCTTGGATGACGTCTAACAATAAATGACCAACCCAGTTTATGTGGAACCTCTATGAAAATTGCTTCATCATTTCTTCCTGTTGTTTATTCAATGCTTCTTCCACTAGTGTTTTGAAGGATTCCTCCATCCCGTCACTCTGTTGTTTTGCCATCTGCAACTATGTGTGTCTCAAAGGAAGATAATCTGAAGGATCTCTTGTACCCAATCACAACATGTGGTAAGATAACTGCGTATGATGGGACATATAGGAGTGAACAAGCTCTAATACCACTGATCTAAATTAAATATTCAAAGTACAATACCTAGTGTGAAATGTTACTTGTGGTATTGTTAATTGAAAATAAAATAATTTCTAGATCACAGATTACGCAAGCCAAAAATCAGTTTTCATTTCAATCAAAACCTCAAGTTTATACAATGTATGAAAAATATGAAGGGTCACCAAAATCCCTTCGAAATGAAGAAAACATTCCATATAATGTTTATTACAAAATAATAATAAAAACCAAAACTTCAAAAACTAATTAAAAAAAAAAAAACTATTTTGAAATTTATGCCTACTTGTAGAAGGCATAACTTTCTACACATAGCTCGAAAAAGCACGCCGCTTACACCGTTGGAAAGATAATCAAATTATCTAGAGGCAAATTTGAGGACGATGGGCTCAGAAATGATTTGAAGACCTCTGAAACTATAAAATATGTCTATAAATTATATAATAAATATAGTAATAAATGGTGTGGTACCATATTCAGAAGTTTGAAGGCGTATGCGATATGACCCAACTATGAATATGGATATGGTATCTATGACGTATCCAAGAACATTGTTACTATATCTAGTTTCTAATATGCAGATACGTGCACAATGTACCCACATAGTAGTATGAAAGAACTCATCATCTCTCCAGCAAACACAAGTACCTTCTGATATGTCCACTAAATAGTAAATTGTATATTATAATGAAGATTTGTAAACTTGCTTATGAATACAGAGAGTTATCATAACTTTGTCATAACATGTTCATTTTGTAGTCATTTTTCACCTAACCCTATTTTCCCAGGCTTTGCATGAGGAAGAGCAAAAGGTCACGAGAAGTACTTAAAGATAATAAAGAGATTGACAGTGACACAACTTCACATGCACAAAAGAAAAAGGGAATAGTAAGTGCTTAAAGCTTCATAAAGATGTCTGAGTGGCGAATCCTTTTTCTATTTTATGCTTAAATTTTAAATTCTATCACATTTTGGCATTACACAGAACAACAAGCATGGTTATTAACTTTTTTCCTATGTTAACATGTACTTGGAAGAGGGTTGGGTGCTTTCAGACCTTATAACTTTTTATCTTTTGTAATGAGATTTTTCAAAAGGTGTTTTTTAATATGCACTTTAGATGAATTAAAGTTGGGGGTTATAATGCTCTCCAAGTAATGGAACCTTGGCATTGTCTATAAGTGGCAAAGAATCTTCAGCAACCTTTGATTGATCTTTTTTTTCCCTTATCAGATTAGGCTAAGGCAACTTCAATTTTATTAGATAACTTACCTCATGTCCCCATGCGGCTTGCTTAAGTACATTTTGTGCTTAAATTTAAGCAGTTATGTGTTCCTATGGAAATTTTAAAGTCTGAAAAAAGGATATTTTAGAATCTTGTGCTATTTTAGTGGAGCGGCTATTCTTTAGGAATTGAAAATAAGCAGTGAGAAAAGAGGGGGGATTGGAAATAAGCAATCGCTGCATATTGCTAAAAGCATGACGTGACTCCACAAATATTTTTCCCTCCATTTTTAAAAGATTTTATTTCTATTTTTTCTATGTGCAATTTATTATTAAATTAATTAATCTAAATTTCAAGTTTTCTGCTTAAAATAAGCAACAAAATACACATTCATGGGGCCACTAGCTCCACAAATATCTCCTAAAAAAATTGAGCAGCCACTGCTAGCCAAAATAAGCTAAGCAGTGGCATGGGAACATGTTATTATTTCCAGATGTCATGCTTGTTAAAAATGGCCTCTTTTACATTGTTGTCCATTCTCAATGCTGAGGTTAGAATCCATCTAGTATTCTAATTTTAGTGTCTAATTATTTTACTACTTTTGTTTTACAGATTTTAAAGACATATCAAACATTACAAAGATGCATTAGTCAATTATATTTTAAAAAAATTATTCCTAATTAAAATATTTTTCTATTGTCTCAACTTGTTTCAATTGTCCACCGATATATTACACAAAGCATCTAACTATCAGTATAACCATTGCACCTAGTTTGTACAAGTGCTACTATATTTAATTTAATAAATTTTCTCACATTTTTTTCAATTCTGAAAATTGAAAGATAAGTAAGTGCCTCTAATGAAAATGGAGAGAGGGTCATTTTGCATTTCCAAGATATCAGATATTTGATCCAATATATTTATTAGAAATAGAAAATGATGTTATGATGATAAAAAAAAATGATATTATTTATATATGGTAAAAGTTGAAAGAGGCCTTCCATAAAAAGAAATCCATTGAACTACAAGATGATAGTTGGGGATAGTGGGACAGTCTTGGTTTTTTTTTTTTCTTCCTCTTTTTCATTTGTTATCTTTTTGGTGCTTCTTTTAATTGAAAAAATAACAGAGTTATAATCATAAAAAGTAAACGTTTAGTAAAAAATGAAATAAATGTGACAAGGACAGGAATCGTCAACATTATGATGAACCAAGGGTCGCCATACAGCTAGAAGAAAGATGGAGAAAGTTCCCAAAACATCACAGAGAGAGAAGCATATATCGTTGACAACAATTAAAACAATAAAAAAAAATTTACTTCTTTCTTAAGTAATTATCCATAATTTGCCTAAAGTATAAAAAATAATTCTCGAAAGTTTGAGATTTTTTTTTATAACTGTGCTGAATTCAGCTCAACGCTGTAATGCTTGCACGCCTGAATAAAAATCATTTTTATAAGTACGATAGACGTAACCAAACGAACAAGTGTCCAAATTAAAAAAGTTGAGTAGAAGAGCCTGGACATACGATCGCTAGCCTAACGTGGCGTTTGCACTCTCAAAATTGAGTTCAAATTCTCTTCGCTTGATTTGCTATAAAAACCCTATTCAATCTCAATATTCCATTTTGTACTCAATTCTCTTACTGCACGATGGAGAATGGGGGATCTCAAAACAATGGCAGTGAGCCGCTTCATGTGCTAATGTTCCCCTGGTTAGCCCACGGTCACATCTCTGCTTACGCAGAGCTCTCCATCAGGCTCGCACAGCAAGGCATTCAAGTTTCCTTCTTTTCAACGCCGCTAAATATAGCCAAGATCAAGCCCCTGTTTGCAAGCCGCCATGTCCCACAAATTCAGCTACTGCAGCTGCCGCTGCCAAAAGTAGCGGGGCTTCCGCCAGAAATAGAGAGCACATCAGACCTCCCTATGGATTTGACCCCTCTGTTTAACACAGCGGTAGATGGATTGGAAGCCCCGTTCGAACAGCTTTTGGCGGAGCTTTGTCCGGACTGCGTGATCTTCGACTTTTTCCAGTGGTGGGCGGGGAGAGCCGCCGCAAAATTTGGCGCAGCTTCAATCACTTTCTGTACATGGGGTGCCGCTTTTATCAGCTGGTCTATGCATCCCGTTTGGCGGCAGTACGGGAACGGGCTGAGGGCGGAGGATTTGATGGAAGAGCCAAGAGACTACCCCTCGCGGTCGGTCACATTGAGGCTTTATGAGGCGGTGGCGACTTTACTCGTCAATAAGCCCCACGAACCAGATACTATCAGTTCCATTGAGCGCTGCTTACGTGGCATAGATGTTTGTGACAGCGTGGCTGTCAAAACGTGCGCTGAGCTGGAGGGCAAGTATGTTGAGTATTTTGGGAAGGTGACTGGCAAACCAGTTGTTCTGCTTGGCCCTCTCTTGCCACCGCACGTGTCCGGAAGTAAAGCTGACTCGGATGTCATGACGTGGCTGGACAACCAGTCGGCAAGGTCTGTAGTCTATGTGTCGTTTGGGAGCCAATGCTTTTTAAGCAGGGAAGAGATTGCTGAGATGGCAATGGGATTGGAAGCTAGCTGTCGGCCCTTCTTGTGGGCCCTACATAGCCTTTCGGCTTGGCTCCCTAAGGGGTTTGTAGAAAGGGTTGGGAAGAAGGGTATTGTGGTGAGAGGATGGGTCCCACAAAGGGAGGTGTTGGGTCACCTTGCTATTGGGAGTTTTATGACTCATTGTGGATGGAACTCTATAATGGAAGGATTGAGCAATGGGTTGCCTCTTATAGCTTCGCCCATGCAATTTGATCAAAGTCATAATGCACGGTTGGTTGTATATGAATTAAGTGTTGGGATTGAAGTTGGGCGCGGAAAGGATGGGGCCTTTCAAAGAGAAGAAATTTGCAAAGTTGTGAGGATGGTTATGGGGGAAGAAGGGAAAGAGATAAGGGCCAAGGCAAGAGAAATTGGTCAAATGTTGAAGAACAAAATATTGAAGGATGGAGGATCTCAAGATGAGTATATGACTCAGTTTGTTAAGCACTTGCACTTCCTCAAAGCCAATGTGAGGATTAAAAAAGGCGAGCAAAACCAACATTAAGGTTGCACTACAATAAGAAGGTGGACAATTCTCTTAATCTTGCATTAGCATCCTCCCTCAATGTAAATAATAAACCACATTAGAGCTAAGCATATGCACCTCATGTACTTAAATTCAACTTGAATAGCACACCATGTGCATGAGAAGAAAGCGAATGATAATATATTAGGCATGCATTTAAGGTTATGGCTCACCTAGGTCCTTAGACTATTTATATGTTACAATTATTTATATTACTTATATGTTGTAATGAAAGGGAGTGCTACATTGTCTTAAAGTTAATTTATACTCTTGTTTAGTTTGAAATTCCTATAATGTGTTAACATCTTAAGTTGATGGTTTCACATCGATATCAATCACTCTATAAATTATTTTATGGATCCAAGAGTTAATATGATCATTGCATAGTTTAACAAGGTATTTAGCAAGAGATATCTACCTTTCAATAATCAACAAATAACAAACACTTGAAATTTTATCATTTATCAAATTGAACTTGATGGACACCCAAACATTATTCTTATGTAATTGATATTTCTTTTAATGAAGAGTTATGGGCCCAAAATCTCTTCTATAGACTAAGAGAATCTTTTAGACTTTACAGATTTCCAACTCAATTGAAATATAAATTTACTATAATGTACTTTTATGCCCAAAACAAATAAATAAATTAGAAGAAAAAAAACTTTATTATACAAACAAAATCTCATCTTTGTGAATTTAGAGTCCTTAATAAATATTTGGAAAACCAATACTTTAATGCTTAGCTAATCTAAGTGATAACAATTTGTGATAATAGAAATAATAGCTTTGTCACTCGATAAACTTTTAATTTAATTTTTTGCTTATATATATAAATACATATATACATGTATCTACTTATATATATGTATATGTACTCACATAAAGCACATTATGCTTTTCCATTTAACTCTCAATTATTTGGAATTGACAATTATAGACAAATATCTCAAATTGAAATCTTAACATTGTAAGTATAATAGATATTTTTGTTTTAAAGAGCCATGGAATCTCACATTTTTAAGGTGCATTCTAGAAATTCTTGTATGCAATGAAAGTTAGGTTTATACTTCATGTTTGTCTCCAACACAAATTTGTAATTATGTATCACATACATAAATGCATGCATGATGCACAAACACCCCCGATATTTCTGATATAAAGATCATAATCACAAATGGTTAGATCTCAATCATTCACTTAAGAGAATTACTGACTGACACAAACGTTACAATCTTACCTATCTTTTCGACTGTCGGTGTTGAGGAGGAGGATTGTACAGATTTTTTCTCCAACTCATTCGTCTCCACAGACGATGCTCTCTTTCTTTCATCTTTTTCTCCTCTTTGTCTAATTTGACTTTACTCTCACAGCTGTGGATTCCAATATACTAGAGTAATGTCTATCTTCAAGTAATGTCTATCTATCACAACCATTTCATCTCTTCCGACTAGTGGACTCTAAATACCATTATATTGGGCAAGAAGCCTCTAGTTGTAAAGTTTATACTCACACTCAACCAAGTTTGAATTGTATTGCTGCTCTTTTCTTTTAAGTCTCAGAGTCTGTAACAAATCAAAGATGGCTGCAGGGCTTGCTATTGCAGCTGCCGTGGTTCGAAAGCTTGGCGAGATTGCGGCAGAGCGAGTAGTGAATGAAGCGTCACTGCTGCTCTACTTCAGAAATGACTTCCAATGGTTGGAGAGGGAGCTCACATATATGTCTGGTTATCTACAGCCTGCTGAAGACCAAAGTGCGCACAGTGCTCCTGTCCAACTATGGCTGTCGGAAGTGACCGATATATATCTTGATGCAGAAGAAGTTGTTGATGAGTGCGCTGTTGAGAACTTGTATAGAAACCCCACTCAATCATGTGTGTGCCTTTTAAGTCAATTGGGCTTTCGGTATAAGATGGGGAAGAGGATTAAAGATCTGAAAGGCAGGATGGGCTCTGCTATGCAAAAGGCAGGGGAGCTCAATCTGGTTCGTCAGGTGTTGAATTCAAATCAGCCTTCAAGTAGTACTTCTGAAAGCGAGAGAAAAGGGAGCAAGCCTGATTTAGGAGCAGTGGCGGTGGAGGAAATAGAGAGATTGTTAGAGGATTCTCCTGCTGCTGTTGTAGCCGTTGTGGGTATGGGCGGCCTGGGAAAGACTTTCCTTGTGCAGAATGTTTACGAGAGAACTAAACATAGGTATGAGTATTCTGCCTCGATTTCTGTTTCACAGACTTCCTCTATTAGAAGTTTACAAAATGACCTAGCCTTCCAGATTAAGTTGCAAATAGATGGTAATATAAGTGATGTGCTACTAGCTCAGTTGATATTTGAGAGAGTGGAGGGAAGAAAGTGTCTGATTGTTCTGGATGACGTGTGGAAGAGTAGTGTACAAGGTGACTTGATCCGAAGGCTTGGGCTTCTCACTGACTGGAATAGCCAGTGTAAAACTGTGGTTACCACCAGAGATAAAGATGTTGCTGCACTGACGAGAGCTCATTTATATGAGATGCAACCACTCTCGGAGGAAGGCAGTTGGAATCTGTTCTTCCAATTTGCCTTCCCTGACTGTGATGGAAGTAGGCCGCCTGAGCACTCGATGAGCTTGGCCCATCAAATTGTTAAAGAATGCGGGAGGTTGCCATTGGCAGTTAAGACGGTTGCAGCATCCATGGCAAGTTGTTCGGAGTTACGTGAGTGGCAGTCAAAGCTGAGGCAATTGAAGGATGTAGTCAGGGCAGAGGACTCCACGATGCAAATCCTCAAATTGAGTTACCACTCTCTTCCTCCCTATCTCAAAGCATCTTTTGCTTATTTTTCTTTCTTCCCAAGGAAACACATATATCCTTTTCTGCAATAAAATTATTTCAAAAATACATACACCAGGAATATTTGATATATTTGTGGATAGTTGAAGGGTTTATTCCACAAGAAAATGACATAGAACTGTTTGAAATTGGGTTGAGTTACTTACAACAACTTCAAAATTTCTGTTGGAAGAAGACAAAATTGCTGCCTGTTACCACTAGTACATTTGACCTTATTTTTCTACCAACATTTTCGACCATCAATTAAAAAGGTTTAAGTTGGTCGGATTATAAAAGGAAATCTTTCTTTTTTTTTTAATCCATGCCCGTGTTGGTCGAAATTTCGACCAATACCATGTAGGTCGAAATATCGACGAACACGGGCATAACTTTAAAAAAAAAGTTTCATTTCTCATTTCATTTTTACGGGCAAATTTGAAGGAGGATTGCAGCGCGCGAAGGAGGACAAATTTTTCATTTCATTTCCATCCATCTTCGAAGAAGGTTTGGTTATCTTTCGAATATGCCATTTTTTGTTTCAGGCTCAGTCATTGTAATAGATAGACAAATTTGATGTCGTTGCAGAAACATTTTGATATGTTCATGGAGTGTTTGTTAGCGAGGCGTTTCATTATACATAGTCTGCTGATTCGAAAGATAGAATGATTATTTTCTGCAAAATCACTTTAGGAACTGTTATTCGAAAATCTTGAATTACTTGTTGACAGTCGTGTTCTTTGTTTTTATTCACAGTCTATCGTTTGTTAGCAAATACAAATATGTAACTGCAGTCTCAGATTTCAAATTGTCACACTTTGGTTAGCACTATCAAAACAAAGTGATTCTCTGACAGGTTTGAAAGCATAGCCATTGTCCTCGGCCCTGTCATGAAATCACGACCCTAATTTGTATTTTCTCCACTGGTTTTCTAATGCCACTAGATGAAAGTCAAATTAGGGTAATGTATCATAATACACCCAACACTCAAAGTTGTATGGGTTGTCGAGTTGCTTCCTGGACAAAACCCTAGGCTAAATATAAGCCATGTATTTAGCCAGAGAAAGGAAAATATGTCTGCAGCAGTATAATATTGGAAGGTTTTGAAATTGAGTCATAGATTGGGTACGTGGATCTCTGAAACACTAAATTTTTCTTGGTGATTGTAACCACTGACGGTACCCACTATTTAAGCAGTCCATATAGATCCCAATCTAACCTGATCAATTAGATTTGGAGGGTCTCTGGGACAGTCGACAGTGCTAGAGAACATTGGTTAAAATTGTTTGAAGACTTAGTGGCATATTGATAGACAACATATTTTGTGGATTTGACCCAAACTAGTAACCATTGGTACAGTTGCACACTAACTGAGAGATAATAAAGTTCAAAACATTATTGGGTGACAGTTAGAGGTAACTTACAGATATGATGCTTTGAAGTAACTTAGAAGTACAACTTACAGATTTGGACTGTATCCAAAGAAAGATTGTAAATTTGTTAGAAGTCAAGAATTGAACAGTGTGCTGTTGATATTAGGGAGTAACAGTATTGCTTACAAATCTCATAGAAGGCAATTGATAGGAAAGTTACTTTGTTTTTGAAGGTAATCAAAGATTAAGAAATTTGACAAGACAAATTGGAACCATTGTTCATGGTCTGAATAGACATTGTTATTCTGTTGTGATATTAGTGGTTGGGTTACCAAGTTAAGTTGTAAGTTGTATATGTTCCTATAAACATCCACAATTTTAACAATATTATTGAACTTATGCAAGTCGCATCATTACCACTATTTTGTGAAACAATCTACAAATTCATAGTTATTTATTTATCTTCAATCTTTGTTTGAGAGGTCACAATACTTAGTCATTGTCCATGTTTAAATGATTGTTTGCTTTATGTGACTTGTCTTCAATTCTTATTATAAAGTGTACGAGTATTTTTCCTTTGGATTGGACATGCTTATTTTTGTTTTGGCAGTACCAAATAACACTATCTTAGTCTATTGTCATTCCCAGTCACAATATCAGTTAGTCCAAGTTAGGACAATCCTTTGTTGAGTAGCAGTTCTTCATTCTTACAATTGATGTATTCTCATGGTGGAGTGGAAGACTTCGTGTAACAAAAAAAATGATTGGGATCTATCTATGAGATTTCTTTTCAAAATGAATTGACTGATCCAAGTTACCTCTGTCACTGCAGCAAGCACACAAAATCAGTTAAAAAATGATTGTTAGGTATTGAAACAAGGATACACATATTTTTCATATATCTTTAAGTTGATCAGGGTTCCTTGGAACCAAATCACAGTAATGGAAATTGCATTTACATAGGCCATTAAGTCTCAAGGTAGTGACTGTCTTGTCTTAAGGTTGAATTATAGTCACAATCCAATTCATTCCATACCATGTCAATCCGCCTTAAGCATTACATTCATGCATGTTAGGGTCAATTTGGTGAGATTCATTGTTTTTAGCTTGGAACCTTTATTAAAATTGAGTCATAGGAGGGAAAAGTACCATTGAATCCATATAAGTCACGGTCCTAATTTTAGGATAGACCTTCACCAAGCTTTTGTAGTTTCAATTTTTTGCCTCACAAGTGGCTGTCTAAATTGTTCATGAGTGTGGAATTCTTTTTTTGGCTTTAGAGACCTAAAGGGAGAATAGTTTTCACAACTTACATGAATGAATAAGTGAAGTCCTATACCTGTCCCACAAGGAAACACAATTTTTTCTTTTGAATAATAAAAAATGTTTATGAAATTAATCATCTCTGAGTGACTTTCATTTTATAATTTCAAGATGTAATGCTATACTGATGACACTCCACTTGATATACTGACTATCCATGGGTTCAACTCTTCGGGGTTTGGGAATCACACTATTATACTTCTATTCTTGATCACTTTTGCGCCTTTGAAAAAATAGCGCTTTCTATTATGTACACTCCAAGTTGTTCAAAAATGTTGTCTTACTCGATAAATCAATTCCACCTTGAGTTTTGACTTTCCCACTCAAAATTCACTTGGTCAACCGCAACTTGATTGCCATGTGGAAACTTATAATTGTCTTTCTAGCCCTCCTATCCTCCCTAGCTTTCCCTACGTGGATCCTTTTTGTGATCCCAAACACTTTCTCTTTCTTTGTCATCATAGACCATAGGATCACGAATGCTCAAAACCTATCATCATCGGTCCCCATTAGTTGATCTCACATAGCTTGAACAAAAAAGGGAAACATGATCTTGCAAAACCCCTGTACAAGATAGTCAAGAACCAAAAGACATCTTCATAAAATTTATGCTACTTAACCATATTCTCATTTCACCATAGCTTACCCCAAACACATTATATAAGGCAAAAACTTTTACGCTTGCGTCCCTTGTTCTATTGGCTCACCCGCATATTTTTGTTTTAGTTTCTTCTTATCTTTAAATTTTTCTAAGGGATTTGTTTATAGTAGACATACACTATCAAGCAAGGAAGAGGTTGTGATCAAGGATACACACCTCATCGATATGAGGGCATCCCTAAGAAAAACAAACAATTCTTTATAAGAAAGAATGTCACATGATAAACAAATATGACTCAATTGGATTTGCTAGAATTTACTTGATTATTAATGTTGGATGTTATTTTAATACACTTGATATAGAATCTTCAGGTTGCAAACAAGTCATCCTTCTTCCACCAACGAGTCATTCCATTCAAGAAAGACCATGTCTGATGATATCAATGCACAACAAAATAGGGAGACAATTGCTAGACTAAGGTCTAACTTAAAAAGAAAAGGTGATGGGATATAACTTAATGCAAATGATAAATTAAAAATAAAAGAAATGAAATTTAAGAAGAAGAAAAGAAATTTACAATTTTTAATTGTTTCATTTTAGGTAGTTGACTTGAATAGTAGGGGGAAATAATAAAATATTTCTCCCCTACTTTTCAAGCCAATTTAGAGGTAAGAGGGAGAGACTTGTCACTACTTTTGAGATGCAAAATTTAGAGGAGAGAATGGAGAGAGAGATGAAGGGTTGAGGAAGAGAAGAGAGGAAGAATAGAAGGCAATTTGGGAGCTGATTTGGAAGCAGCTGAGAGTTCAAGCTTGTGAATTGGAGAGGTATTCTCGGCTGGACTTCATCAGCCTACTTGTTGAACCAGGTAGGATTCGAGTTCCTTAATATGTTCTAAATTAGATTCTAATCTTTCCATCAAATGAGAGAAAAGTTTTATCTCCTCAAATTGAAGAGTGAAGCAATAGTTCAGTGAGAATTTAGTTTGCAATGTGAAATTTTAACAAACATACAATCCTTCTCAAACTCAGTCTTTAGTGAATCCAAATTTGGAATGGAAATGAACTTGTTACTCCATAACTCAATGGGACTTAGTGATATTTTAATCCAATGTTGTCATATTATTCATTAAATGAACAAAGTGGTTATGTTGATATCTCTATTGTTTTGGAAATCAAACCATATCTAAACCTTGTTGATATACCATTAACTTAATGTCCATAGACTTCATAATATTTTAAGAAAACAAATGAAATTTGATGAATGAATACTCATAGTAGTGGAGGAAATAAAACAAAATTGACTTCCAAAGGAGAGTTCAATTACAAAGAAATATGAGCTTTCAGCTCTCTGGAAATTGTATGAGAAAAGAATTCCCATACAATTTCTTACACAGTCATTATTTAATTATATTTCCTGCCACCTTGGACTATAAACAAAAAAAAACAATTAATACCTAGTCAACACTTACCTTACACAACCCATCACTTCTTCACCTTGGAGCTCGCACCACTCCTTGCACAATATTAATAGCATGAAAAGTAAGAATGATTTCTTTTATTTGTTTGAGTTATGTCAATTTGGATGTTACGTAGGGCTTAGTATGGGCTTGGAAAAGTTTTAAAAAAATGCATTAACTTTGGTACCCTTTTTCCCAAAGCTTTCTTTTCACCTCCTCTTTTCTTGTCCTTTACTCCATGTCATGGAAAAGTACTTGGGAGCAGGCCTTAATGGCTATTAGGTGGCGTGAGTTCCTAACATCAAGCTTTTTATTTTCTTCCTTGTTCAAACAACTTGCCTTCACCTACATGTGCGCTTTCCTAGGTGATGGTCATGTGTCACTTCTTGGAATTTATTAAAGTTGCTTTTTCCAAGCCATGGATTGACTTTGGACGCCATGTATTGGGCTTAGTTCATGTGTGGAGTGCTTGGGATTTGGTGGGACCCACCCCAAGTCACTTCCACTCCTTGATTTTCGCAGCCCTTTTGGGGAAATTTTAAAAATGTTTTATGTTTTCTTTTATTATTATGGATTTGCATGATGATGTGGAAGGTAGGTCCTAGGTGCTAGGTGTTAGGGGTGGTTTATTATAAATTTGATTAGACATTAATAGGATATGTTTTACCAAACACTAAGCATGTTATTTTTAAGTTAAAAGTTGAGCAATATAAAATGGAGATATTACTTAAATTTGAATTTGGAATATTAACTCTATTATGTGAATGATTTTATTAACTATTATTTTTATCCTACTAGTGAATTCATTATGGTTTTTGGTATTTTAATTTAGCCTTGGCAATGGAATGTTAACAATAGGTGTTATAGCATTATTATTAGTAAACTTATTGTTTTATCCTTTAGTTGTATTTTAGGAGTGCGTATCCGAGATTAGTAATCATTCCATTAGTTAAGAAACGTTCTCATTTATCAAGCTATAGTAGGCAATATTAGAGTTAACAATATGGTCACTTTATGGTAGACGTGGATATTCTAATTAGTGGGATTAATTAGTGTGAGCAAAATTACTTGTTAATATGATCATTATGTCTTGGTTTCTTTACGGAATGTCAATTTCTTGTTTACGATGTTCTCTTCTATGTATATCATATGTGCATGTTAAATACTCTGTTGATGTAGTTGATTTACATACGGGATTAGATAACCGAATAGGGGGTAAAATCCAGAGGTCGGGTATATGTTGTGGTTATCAGTTATCTGGTTGTTGATTGTTTTTATGGTGCAATGTGGATTCTATCTTCTTTTGCTTGTTTTGGATTAGGGTCAATGTGAGACCCTGATGGGGAGGTCAAACCGATCCCTGTTATTATTTTCCTCCTGGTGGATTAAAATTTGAATTAGTGGCCAAGTGGATTTATGTTTTGAAATGGGAATATGCTTTATTTGTTTATTTGGTTATTGGAACTTAATGTGTTATAAGTGGCCACAAACCAGGATGGGTATTGTTGTGAAACTAGGGTAGGTTATCTAGATGTGATGTAGGGGGTGGCTTGCAATGGATCGTCGAGGCCCACAAGTGGTTGACGGATCATCCATTGACAAGTTTCTTAATTCCAGTGATAACATTATAAAAATTGATCTAGTTAGGAAAACATTAAAAAGATAAATTGTGATACTTTGCCCATACCTTGAGTGCCGTCGGTTCAGTGAGGAACCTTCAGGACTAAACTCAAGGGTGGATCATCGATATACTTGTCTTCATGAGAGATATTGATGCCACGTATGATCACTTGAGTGCCGTCGGTTCAGTGAGGAACCTTCAGGACTAAACTCAAGGGTGGATTTGCGTGATGACACCCTCCTACTCACACCGTAGATATCCTACGTAGGTTAGTGCCTCTGGTAACTTGTATACCCTCTTGTTCTAGAGATATCTTCCTACGTGATGATTGTGGATTGGTCCTTAGTGTGTGTGTGGGCCTGGTGTTATCTCCCTAGCAGGGTGGGGTGGACCTCTGGGTTCCACATGGTCGGGAGGTAGTGTACTTCTCCATTGAGACTGTTGCGGATAACCTCCATCACCTGATTGTACACTTGGATCAGTCTATCACATTTGTTGCAGATTTATGTACCCAGTTATTAGAAGATATTATCTTGTACTTGTAGGAGATTTCATTTGATTAGTAATGATCCCTACGTGGATCCATGATGTATTTTGATATTTGTAATTGTATTAAATATCACCGCATACCCTACGATATGTGTAGTGGATGTAGGTGATCATGTGATGTAATGTTATATTGGTTCAAGAGATGTATTTAATTTTATTATGTACTTATAAGTTCTTTAGCATTTGATCTTGTTAGCATAGTGTTAGTTAGATGACGTAATACTACGTCAGGGACCCTTGAGAATGAAAAAGGAATGATGTGATTGTTCAAACTGATGTATGTAGAGCAATGTGATGCTTTATTCAATGTGCTTGTTAACATTAGTAAACAAAAAAAAATTTGGTTGCATAACTTAGCATAACTTTTAGTGTTAATCTCTTGGGTTCCCTGGCGGGGCGTTACAAAAATGTTATTGTCCTTGCAAAATTTGGAAGGGCTTAAAGACTCAAAGATATCTAATCAAAACAGTTGAGGAACATTGTAGGCAGCATGGTCACATTGAAGGGGGAAACAAATTTTGTCCATTGGTATGTATTTTAATAATTTATAAAATACATAAGACATGATTTGATGATGACATCATGGTCATGGTTAATATAAGGTCATCATTTTCATATAGGTCAACCACCCTAGGTTTCATGTTATGGACCATGACAATCCGAAGAATGTGGATTTCCAAATGAGGGAACATGGAGGTGTCAATATAGAAGTAGAAGGTAATGATCCCATAGAAGAAGACCACGATGATGAAGAAGATCACGATGATCAAGATGATCACGATGATGATGTTGATGCAGACCTTGATGTACCTATACTTGAGAAGGCACACGAGCCCCTATATGAAGGCTCCCAAACAACTCTTCTTGTCGTTGTATTGTTGTTGGTGAACTTGAAGTTTATGAATGGTTTATCCAACATAGCAATGACATGTATGTTAAGGTATGTCATCTTTTATTATTATTTTAGTCATAATTCCCTTACAATTAACATTGGGTGAATCATGTAGCAATTAATATTCTTTAAATTAAAAAATTATATTTTTGGTCGTAGGTTGATAGGTGAGTGTTTGTTACCACCATCAAACATTCTACCTCACTTGTACCGAGAATTATTTGCCATTATGAAAGATATTGGAATGGAGTATCAAACAATACATGCATGTCCGAATGATCATGTTATATATCATAAACAACATGAATTTGCAACAGAATGCCCTATTTGTCATATTAGTAGATATCGATTAGATCGAATAAAAAAAAAGGTGCCTCGCAAGGTTCTTCAGTTTATTCCCATTATTCCACGTCTGCAACGATTATTCAGGTGCAATAGCTTGGCATAATTTATTTATTACCATGCATGCGATAGAAGTCGAGATGACATTATGCAAATGCTTGCAGATGGTTTGACATTTAAGGAAATAGAGGAAAAATGGCCACACTTTAAAGAAGAACCTCGTAATCTCAAGCTTTCATTGGCAGCGGACGGTGTCAATCCATTTGGTGAGATGAGATCTATTTACTCGGTGTGGCCTATTTTTGTTATCAACAATAACATTCCTCCTTGGATGTCCATAAAGAGGGAGCACATAATGTTGGCACTAATTGTTCCAGGTATTTTTTCATTTAATAGTCATCTAAATTAATTTATTATAAATAATCCATCAAAATGGTCATAATAATTATGTAATATTTTTGTTCATTCAGCTAGGTAATTACCAAGTTAAAGATATCAATGTATATATTGAGCCCTTTATCAACGAGTTGATGGTGTTATGGAATGGGGTCACTATGTATGACATCTCTAGACCAATAGAACAAAGACAATTTTAATTTCATGCAATGCTTATATGGACAATACATGATGCCCCTAGGCTAACACATTTTTGTGGTATGTTCTCTTTTTAACACCTCTTTTTTGGTATGTTATAGTGCTAACACAAAGTTAACATATTTAATCCAATTATATATGATTTTTTAGGTCTTCAGACAAAGGAAAAATTTGCATGTCCAATTTGTGGTCCAAAGATGAAATCTCATCATTCAAAAAGTTTAGGAAAGCAAGTGTTCGATGAGAATAGACACTTTCTCCATAGAAATCATAAGTACCGAATTACTGAAAAATATATTTTCAATGGGAAAGAAGAGACTACATCAAAGCCATGGAGAATGACACCTCACCTATGGAAGTTGGAATACGATAAAATAAATCATCGAGGTAATGTCATTCCATCTGATAGTTTTTGTTTGAAATTTATATTTTTATATTGTGTTTTGTTTACTGATGATGTAATTGATGCTCATGAAGCTCATCAAGGCATTAATGACCAACTTCTAAAAGGACTAAAAAGTTATCCTACACAATTTAGTAGGTTGCCATACTATGAGCAACTCCCAATCGTGCATTTGTTTGATCCTATGCATATTGGAAAGAATGTAACAAAGACATTATGGAAAATCTTGGATGAAAGGCGCGACAAAGACAAAATTGTCAAAATTTGTAGTCACATTGAAGAATCCAACCATGCAATGAAAAATGTCATTCGATCAAATAACAATAGAGACCAGATTGATACAAGTGCCCTTAGTTGGTTATTGTCGGAGCAGCAGAGCAATGCTATAAAAGAAGTCATAAAAAAAATACGATTTCCCATAGGGTTTGCTGCGAACATAAACGATCTCATATCAAAGAAAAGTGAATTTGGGTCAGGGATGAAAACACATGATTGACATACATTTATTAAGGTAATTCATGTTATTTTGTATTCACTATATATTTGTATACTGCATGTAGTTTTCATTGTATTTTTTTATAAAATATTGATAAGATCATTTTACAAATATTGCAGTACGTTCTACCTCTATCTCTCCCACACCACTTCGCCAACAATGTCAAAAAAGTTATATATGATCTTGGAAAATACATGAGGTGGTTGTCATCAAAAGAAATTAATAAAGAAGATATAAAATATTGAAAGATGAAAATTTCTCATCTTATGTGTGAAATGCAAAAGTGTCTACCTCCAACTTTTTTCAATGCATAAGAACACTACCTCATACATCAAGTTGATGAGATTGAATTGTGTGGACCTGTACCAACTAGGTCAATGTGGATGGTTGAGAGGCACTTGAAAATTTTGAAAGGCTTGGGTTGACAGAGAGCACATCCTGAGGGTTCTATGGTGGAGGGATATATGGTATACCAGACCATGGTGTACATTAGTGAATATCTTCCTAATTTTGCAGCAAAAATCCATGTAAATTGTATTTGGGATCCCAACTCCATTAACAAATTCTAAGGGGAGTACTTGATGGGAAAAGGTAGATTGAAAAATGTGAGAGGTAAATATAAAATGTTATTGTAGTTAATTAATTCTTATAAATCTTCAATATAAGTTATTTATAATTGGTGTATTTTTTTATACAGTTGGTCGAGAGTGGGATGCAATACATTTGTATATTGCGAATAATCTTGATTAGATGACGGTATAGATTGAATGATTTCAACAAAATAGTTTTTCATTAACATGAGAAGGTGTTGCTTCGTTGGTTAGAGAAGCTCATCGTAATGAAGATTTCAATGTTACGCCAATGGTAATTGATCTAGCATATGGTTTAAGAGATAGAGAGATATGTACAAATTTATTAATGATCATGACTCGTATGTTTCGTATCAACTCATGATGCAAATAATTTTTACATGCTTGAAAAATTGCAGGTCAAGCACCACAAAGCTATGTACTATCATGGCCACAAATTTTGCATAAAAAAGTTGGATGACACGAAGAAAACTTATGATTCTGGGATAACTGTAGTTTTCGAGGTCACTAATATATCATCTAGAAATGATATACATCCTCAACAATCTCAAAATCAATACTATGACATCTTGGATGATATAATTGAGTGCGACTTTAACTCCTTCAAAGTAGTTCTATTCATCGTCAAATGGTACAGGCTACAATTGAATCAAAATTATCCAAATAGAACTGTTATTCAATATGATAATAGATTTACAATGATTAAATACAAGGTCATTTGAGCCAGTTGGAGATGAACCATATGTTCTTCCAAGCCAATGTGAGCAAGTATTTTACTTAGAGGTTCCACATAAACAAGGTTGGTCATTTGTTGTTAGACATGATTTAAGAGGAAGACCAATAAAGTATAATGTTATGGAAGAAGAAAATATTGAAGATGATGAAGAAGCAGATGATGAAGATCAAGATGATGGTGATGATGGTGATGGTGATGGTGATGATGGTGATGATGATGGCGATGATGGCGATGATGATAGTGGTGATGATGATGATGATGATGGATGAAGAAGATGATCAATGACATGATTGAAATGTACAAGGTATATATGTGATTTTAGTTGTAATGATTACATATTTATTGTGTTCAATTCTAATGATTACAACATATGTGATTTATAATTACCAATGTTTTGCTTATGATGCTCAATTAATTACTGCTGATTCATGTATATATTGTGTTTAATTATCACCCTTTTTGCAAACAGACAATTGACTACAGACATCGTCACCCCTTCTGTTGACGATCTTGCATTCTATATATAAGGTAAATTTGTTCATGTTTACGATGTTGCATATTGTTCATGTTGTCTTCTAAGTTATTTGTAGCATACGTATCATGTAATTTTTAGCTAACTTAAGATAAATGATTAACATATGCAGAAAATTTAACCCCTTTGGCATGGATCATGCACAGTGACATGGATCAGTAGGTATAGACATATAATTATATAATCACTTTCAACTTAGTACATTTTATATCTCCCACATATAGACAAAGAAAAATCGTACATATGGGTCACGACTTGATTATTCTATATATATTATTTAAATATTATCAAAATTCTATTTAAAGCGGGGACGTGACAATATCTCATTTGATGGATTGCAAGACCCACCAAATAGGTACTTGTCAGATCTATCTACATCAAATGAGGGAAATGAGGGAATGGTAGATGAAAGTTCTACATGTAGTACGGCTAAAATGGGGAGACCAACTAGAGGTCAAAAGATTAGAAAAAAATTTGATAAACGCATGCAATTTTTCCTTGCTAAAGGGGGGTCATGTTCTTATGATGATGAGACCAAAGGCAACATCAAGGTGCCCTTTCGGTACACACATATTGAGAAAGATTGGGTACCCAATGAGCTACCTCCAATTAACACTGATTTTTGTGTTAATGAGAGGATATATCGCATAGCTCCATCCTCATTACATGGTTTGGGCCTATTTTCCATGGATGGGATAAAGGTATGTTACAACAAAGTTGTTGAATTGTTCAAGTATGTCGGTCCGTGTTACATTTACAATGATTGGATGCAGATTGTTCAATATAAAAAAAGTATGCATAGGTATGCACTATCAACAAATTATATACAATGGAAAGAAAATGATCAAAGTAAAAGATTTGCAATGTACATTGATGGGAGACCAAAAGAAACAGGTAATATTGTGGGTTTTATAAATAGTACGTGACCTTCCTCAACTAATAAGCAACCCAATTGCATATTTGAGGTGCGTGAGGGGAATCAAGTTTTTGTATGTGCGATAAAATCAATAAGTGCAGGGGAAGAACTGCTAATAGATTATCATTTAAATCACATAGATACAAACAAAGTTACTATTATGAGGGTGGTAAGTACTATATACCATTTTATTAATAAGTTTTTTTTGCTAAGTCTACTGTTTTTAATTCATTGAAGTTTTTATATTTAATCTTTGTCACAGGATGATATGGATCTCCCACATGATAGAGGCCACGAGGATGCTCCTCCCACCCATTCTTCAGCAATGGTAAAACTTATTGAAATTGTACAAATTAGATAGTTGAAAAATGTTATATTATTACGTCATTTTATTTATGGTTTTGGAGTTTTTATGATAGTTTTACTGATATTCTTGTCACAATTTGATATTTAGGATAGGGGAAAAACACCTGCAGCAACAGAGGCAATAGCTACCCCTTCTGATGATGATATCACAGAAATGCCTAATGTAACAATTATGTTGAGGAAAAAATTTTAAAAAATCAATTTAGAAATAATGAGAATTTTGGATGAAGCAAATCCAACCGAGGAGATGCTGAAGAGGCTATTTGAATTGAAAGCGCAAGCATGTCATTATTAAGTAGTAATGAATCTTTAGTTATAACAAAAGTTCAATAAAGGTTTATATTTTATACTCTTTTATGTTGTGAAGTAAAATATGTAATATGTGTTCTTGTTACAGGATTTTTTGGAAACTGATCTAGAACCTGGTCAAGGACAACATGGTGAGGCCAATATTAGCAAAGCTTTGACTACCTCAGGTAAAATAATCCTTTAGTTGACAAGTTACAAGGAATTTTTTCTTTGGAACATTCAAAAACTTCTTAAGTTAACTCTTACTTTTATTATTTCAGAATGTCTTTGCTAACAATGTATTGTTCAGGTCATCAAGTGCAGGTGACTCCTCCTAGGAGGTCGACGAACGTCCATCTGAGATTGTCGAGTGGAATGTCAGCAATAAGGGGCATGCAAACATCGACGCCTTCATGGTCTATGCCTGGTAAATCCTTGTTTTTCTATATTTGATTTTGTGTTAATTATAATTTGATAATTTGTACTTTAATCTTGGGTGCATCTCATAGTGGATTAATTTTTTGGAGTAGGAGTTACACCGGCACCATCTGGTATGCCAGATATAGATCAGTGTACATGTATTGGTGATAATTCACCATCATTTCCTAGATCTACTCGTGTTTCTAGCACAGGAGTTATGTAGACGTCATTGTTGATTGACGATAATGAATTGATGCCTTTAAAATGTCCTAAGCTTCGAAGTACTTTAAAATTATTATTTTTTATATTGTAATATGCATTTACCTATTCATAACAAGTTTTGGATTGATTATCCCATGACATTTTTTGCAGGAAACAATTCATTTTATAAGATGCTTTATGACCTCACACTGAAGATATTAGGGCCCACCATACGTACAAGGTGGAACATCATAAGTGAACTAACCTTATCCCACTATTTTTTTTTCATATCATTAATTGGTACAATATTTTTCCTTTCATTCGGGTCTTTTCTTTTACTATATTCAAGGTACACAACTTTAGTTAATTTTTCTAACAATTTTGTGTTTTTTCTTAAAAGGTGGAACTTGCAAGACAAAAATTAAAAGATCGGCTCATTAAAGATTTAGAGCATGAGTTTGGTAGTAATATTTTGGAGGAGAAGAAAATTTTAGAAAAAGCTTCCAAACATCTAAAGACTGTGAGGGAATCATATAGAAAGAGTCTTGTCCAGAACCCAAAGTACGAGCGTCCTCCCTTTATTATAGTGAGGGATTGGAATGAGTTCATTTTGGATGCAAAGGAGAAAGGGGATGCTCAAAGAGGAGTTACACCAGCAAATGAGAGAAGAAGGTATGCAATAGTATTAACTACTAGTACAATGTAATAATGCACTAATTAGTGATCTTTATATCTATATCATCTAACATATTTCAAACTTTTCATAGGTTGCAGGACACATCAAAAGCAACAAAGGTCAGGCTGCAAAAGATTGGGCAGCACAGACTTGGCTCTAGTGGATATTCCAAAGTTAAAGCATGAATTGTAAGTACCAGTAAATGAATTACAGAGAAAAATTATTTATAAAATGCAAGTAATTTTGTTTAATCAAAAAATGCAGGGCTCTGAATTTAATTTAGAGGCCATGACAAAACACAAAAAAATTGCCTTCAAGGAAGGCTATCAAGCCATGGCTGAACGCCTATGCCAAGCTTCCACTGGCCCAAACCAAGAGTCTCTTGCATTAGTTGAACAGGTAAATATGCCAAAAAATATATTAGAAATTGAATACTTGAGCAACAATCTATTTTATAATAATGTGGATGACATTGCAATGCAAGATCTTAATCGTAATACAAATCCTACGCCGCATGATGAAGCCCCTGATGTGAATCGTAGTGTCGATAGAGGTGTTAATTTGCTATTTAAAATTAATTATGTAATTATTAATACAATTTAATATCTTAAATTGAACTTGGTGTAACCTTTTTTGTGTATATTTTAGAGGATACAGAATGTCATGCTGAATGAGTGCCGAAGGATGTTCAAACTGATCACCATGTAGATCATGTGGCACATTCAGGTAAATAAAATCTATGTTTTGTTCTTTTAAATTATTTTTTTGATTTATAGTTCTTTTACTTAATTAAATACTTGTAATTCACTAATATAAAATGGTGTGAATTTAACTCATGACATAGTTGTTATTGCAATGGACCCCCCTTTGGCGCAGCGACCTCCTGTTCCTGAATAGATGAGGAGACATGCGTTGCAATTAGAATTAGTAGAGGTGGGGAATGTTGAGGACATTGATCTTCCTCTTAGAAATTACATGAAAAAATAGCAAGAAACCCAAAAAGAAATGATTATAATTAACATTTTTTGGTAATGAAAGAATGTTATCTTAATGGATGTAATTTTGTACTAGTAATGTTGATGAATGATGTGTTAATGAATTATTCATGAATGTTGCATGTTAATGAATTATTCATGAATGTTGTGTGTTAATGAATGTTATCATGTGATTATAATGATTGAATGTTATATTTCAAAAATGGATGAATGAATGAATGAATGAATGTTATTAGATGTTAATGGGGAATTTAGAGTGATGTTAGGGGGGGGGGGGGGGGAGGGGCCAAATGAGATTCCACCTTCACGTGGTTGGCCTTGTTAAGTAGAGAATATTAAACTATTCTCGAAACCAAGTGAAGCTCAAACTTTAAAGATAAGCTTAGAGTTAATAGTGACAGCCAATTAGCAAGTCGAAATGAAGTTCATCATTACAGGTATCTTGCATTCTCAATGTTTGGAGCATTATTAAAAGAACTATTATAAACATTTATTACTATTATGACCTCTATGCATATCGACACTCTATCACTAGTCTCTTACAGTTCATACTTGTTTAATTTGAATAATTTTTGAGTTCCTTGCAAAAAGGGTATGACAAACAAATATGGGTATGCGGGCTCTATTTCCTTTCCAGGATTGGTGGGTGGTGCTTGCAAAAGTGGCCTTTGATCAAACTATCTGGGCAGCAATTTGGAACAGTACTTATTTCGCATGGATCTTGTCATTTCATTGTTTTGTATCAATGTTTGTTCACCATTGACTTTGTATAACAAAACCCTTGAATAATCATTGGTTTTTCACTTCCATTACATCTTTGTCCCATATTCATTGTTATTGCAACATTACTTATTACTTACTACTCATTACATCATAGAGCGTATGATTGTCTGCTTTTCTTTCATCATTATATTTGTATATATTCAATAGTCAAATTGAAATGGTGCTTTTGTTTTCAGGGATGGACCCTTTATGAGATTGTCAGATATGCTCCTGTGCATAACTGGACTACGTATGAAGAGGCCTTGAAGACTAATCCTGTTTTGGCAAAGATGGCAATAAGTGGTGATGTCTATTCCTTGGGAGATTGGATTGCACAGGTCTGTATCTCAAAATCATTTGCATGTGGCAAAAATGCATACTTACAACCATTTCATTCTACATTTAAAAACATTGATGACACTCTAGACACAAAATAATGCTCATGCTGTTGACTTGACAATGCTATGAAGACAAACCAATTTTTGAATTTGATCGAACCCGGATGTTCAAATCTAGTCTCGTTGGATTTAGTCTTCATGGTTCTTTGTCTCATTATTACTATCATCTTGGTGAGGTAACACCTTGCCCTCTTTCTTAGTCTCTTACAATTCATACTTGTTTAATTTGAATAATTTTTGAGTTCCTTGCAAAAAGGTTATGACAAACAAATATGGGTATACAAGCTCTATTTCCTTTCTAGGATTGGTGGGTGGTGCCTGCAAAAGTGGCCTTTGATCAAACTATCTGGGCATAAATTTGGAACAATACTTATTTCGCATGGATCTTGTCATTTCATTGTTTTGTATCAATGTTTGTTCACCATTGAATTTGTATAGCAAAACCCTTGAATAATCATTGTTTTTTCACTTCCATTACATCTTTGTCCCGCATTCATTGTTATTGCAACATTACTTATTACATCAGAGAGCGTATGATTGTCTACTTTTCTTTCATTATTATATTTGTATATATTCAATAGTCAAACTGAAATGGTGCTTTTGTTTTTAGGGATGGACCCTCTATGAGATTGTCAGATATGCTCCTGTGCATAACTGGACTGCGTATGAAGAGGCCTTGAAGACCAATCCTATTTTGACAAAGATGGCAATAAGTGGTTTTGTCTATTCCTCGGGAGATTGGATTGCATAGGTCTGTATCTCAAAATCATTTGCATGTGGCAGAAATGCATACTTACAACCATTTCATTCTACATTTAAAAACATTGATGACACTCTAGACACAAAATAATGCTCATGCTGTTGACTTGACAATGCTATGAAGGAAAACCAATTTTTGAATTTGATCGAACCTAGATGTTTAGATCTGGTCTCGTTGGATTTAGTCTTCATGGTTCTTTGTCTCATTATTACTATCATCTTAGTGAGGTAACACCTTGCCCTCTTTCTTAGTTTCTTACAGTTCATACTTGTTTAATTTGAATAATTTTTGAGTTCCTTACAAAAAGGGTATGACAAACAAATATGGGTATACAGGCTCTATTTCCTTTCCAGGATTGGTGGGTGGTGCCTACAATAGTTTTGAATGATTATTTTGACACGTGCGATAAGAAAATAATTGTTAACTATTAGAAATGTTGTACTGTTACTATAGATAGATGTCAAGCTGAATGATCTGATGTTGAAACACTTAAATGATAATTAACTTTGTTGGAGAATTGATTTTTTTATTTTCTACTAGTTGTAACAACATTTATCATTTAAAGAGGCTAGTCTTTATCAGTATGGGAATTCATTGAATTTGGCTATTTCAATTCTTTGTGGAGCCATGGGCAGTGTATATTTGAAGTGATTGAATGCTGGAATTTTAGTTCTAGCCATCTCATTCATTTAGTAGGACACCAATCTTCTAAGTTTTTTTGTCCTAATGATTCTTAATAGTTGAAATGCTCCCTGATATACAATGTGGGATACATAATCTTCAGAGCTATGAGACATTGAGTAATGGTTACTTTTTCTTCTATACCACATTTTGTGTAAACTGCTGAGAGCTTCCTTAATGAGCAATGCACTTGTCTTAGACCTAATGTCTTTCTTATGCTAGATTTTCTTTTAGAACATTGGTCTTACTATTCTAGTTAATTTTATGGATATGTAGCTGGAAATGTCGTATGCTCTTGGGATCATGGAGAAGATGGACAATTAGGCCATGGTGATGCAGAGGATCACCATAAGCCAATAGTCATAAGTGATCTTGATGGTTGTAAAATTACATCTGTAATTTGCAGTGCTGATCATACAACAGCATATTCAGATACCAGGCTAGTGGTTTATAGTTGGGGTTGGTAAGGCTTTTTATTGGAAATATAGTTGTTAGAATAATGAATCAATAATATATATATATATATATATATATATATATATATATATATATATATATATATATATATATATATATATATATATATATATATATATATATATATATATATATATATATATTTTAACCAAAAATTATTATTGGTCAATTTTTTGATGTTTTAATAATAGTTGTTTCAATGAGAACGCTATGTGTTCGACGTTGCTTCCAACCAACGTTGGTCACACTTTCGAGGAACATTGGTCGCATAGTTAAAAGGCTTGATCTACAATTCTTCCGTGTTGAAGCGCTTACTTCGATGAAGATTCAGTCGATAATTCCACCACTAGGGAGGTCAAAATTTTGACGATGGTTTTTACTATCAGAATTTTGATGAAAAAAGTTTGACAACAGTTTTGGTCATCTGTTTGACCGATGGGTATCGAAAATTTGACTAATCCTTGTCGAAAAATAGGTTAAAATTTACTAGTGTACACCATTCATGACTTGTTTCGTGATTTGGTTGTTAACATAAGTAAAGTAAAGAAGTGTGAATTTGAGCTTCCAGTTAAAAAAACAAGCTGTCGTAGGTTAATATTGCCTAAAAAGGGTATAAATACTGATGCAATTTCAAAAAGCTGCCTTCATTATCAACGATCTCTCCGTACAATCTCATTCTCTAAGAATCCAAAAATTACAAGTATTCCAGAACATCTGTTTGATCATCTGAGAGTAGTCTAGGTTCTTGACCTGAGCAGTACTGCTATCTCTTCACTGCCAAAATGTGTTGGGAAATTGAAGCTTCTCAAGGTTCTGAATTTGTCAAAAACAAAGATCAGGGAGGTGCTAGATTGTGTAAAAGGACTCAAGAGTCTTTAGTTTCTTGATGTTTCTTATTGCACTAGCTTACAATGTGTACCTAAGTGGATAGCTGACCTCCAATCTCTTTCCCATCTCGATGTATGAGATTGCTCAAAAGAACTTAAGAAAAGTTATATGCCCAAAGGAATATCCAATCTCGTGAGTTTAAGGACACTGAGATAAAATATCTTCACTTTGCCTATTGAAGAGGATGAACTCTTAAATATGAAAGGCATCAGAAATTTGATCAATCTTTAGGAAATACATTTTGTATTAAGAGATGAACATGTATTGAGAAGTGTAGAAGATGGCATCCTTGACTGTCTGGTAAAAATGAGAATTCTTCAAGTAGTGAACGGTCCTGCAAGGGAGGGTGATGTAGAAGAATCCAATCTTCTAGTGTTTCTGGAGAAAATGAATGTTATGATAGATCTTCAACAACTTGGGCTTGGTCGTTTCTCCATGCCAAGTTGGATGTGTGGAATGGTAAATTTGACAGAACTTACATTGGTTCAGTGCAGTGGTTATTCGTCACCCCAAAACATGCTCAACTTGAAGACATTGAGCTTAAGTATTGCCTGGAGATGCAAAGAGTTGCCAAAGAACTTTGGTGAGAGTGGGGGATTTCCTAAGCTAGTTAGGTTGCTTATTATTCACTTGCCTATTTTGGAGGAGTTGCCCACATTGGAGGAGGGAGCAATGCAGTGCCTTGAAGTGCTAGTGATAAGGAATTGTCCGCAAGTGAAGAAAGTTCCAAAAGGATTGGAGTGGTTGGGCAAACTAAAGCTGATACAGGTTGTGGGGCAGACAAGTGGTGAGTTAGTAGAGAGGTTAAAGGAAGGTGGAGAAGATTGGAATAAAATCAAAGCCCATATATCATAATAATCGTTCACAACTTGTAGGACATATATTCCATTTTATAGCCACTAGAATAAATGTGATTTTTTTAATATTTTTTATGTACAATCACTCACATGTAAGATCTCTTTTTTGAAAAATATTCAATTGAAATGTATCAATTCTATCTCTTTCAAAACATTTATTTAAATTAATTAAATATTGTTTAATTTTTATTTTGTAATATTTAATTTTTAAAATATTTTAAAGATAAATTTTAAAGAGAATTGAATTTTGTTAATTTAAAAATAATAATTAAAATTTGATCAATAATTTCAAACATTATTTTTGAAATGAAAATAATTATCTCATTTTAATTTTCTAAGATTTTGATTTTTTAATTAAAATTAATTTTGATTTTGTTTATTTTTATTTATTTGTCTACTTTATAAAACATCTATTTAATTAAGTTGTATTTACTATTTTGAATTTTTATACATACAATTGTTCACATCCCCTTATACAATTGCATAACATCTCTCATCATCATGAAACAATAACAGAGACAATAGATTTAAACTATGATTACAATGTTTCTTTTGCACCAATCAAATTTGTACATTTTATATTATATAAATTGTTTACTTTTTTTTTTGCATTTTTAATCCTTTTGTAAAAGAAGTTAGACAATTTTAACTTCGAAAATATTAAAAATATTTATTATTAATATCATTTGGCTAAGTGATTGAGGCGATATAAGCACATTTATCAGAAATTTTATGAAGAAAATATCATAAAAATTATCCACGTGTATGAAATCTATTTTTTAAGTGTATTTTTAGGATTTTTTTATTTTTCTACTTTTATACACTAAGTTTTGCACCTTGTTCAAGCTCTCGTAGTCTTGATAACCTAGTATAACATGGTAATCATCTCCAGGTTGTGGGACCTATGCTAACCGAGATGAGACCTCCAGGTTCTAGGCTGATTCCTCTTGAATAATCACCTTAATTTGCTTCTTAACAAGAAAGTAAACTCTTGAGGGAAAAGGGATAGAAGGAATGCATGAAAGGGAAATAACTAAAAGCAAACTACCTACTAGGTGATACACTGAAATGAAATGAACATAATACGCTGACCAAATTAGCATGAAAGCTCTCAGATCTAATAGAACACAATCCTTCTAAACCTTCTTGCATAAGTATTTCACAGAGAGGCCTGGACAAAAGACATGGACTTTGACCTACAAGCAAATGTTCTCTTCAGCAAAAGGGCATAGGAATGAGACAAGACAGCTAGGGGATGAACAAAATCCACAAAACTATCTAAATCAGATCATACACAGTAGTACACAAATAAGCTGAAAGAAAGAAGGGCTCTGGAACTCCAAGATTTCTCTAACAAAGCTAGTATATTATACTCAATAAGAGAAATACAGACAAGGGAAAGACCTAAGGGCAGAACAAATGCCATGGAAAGCCTCTATTAAGTCTGATAAATCAATGAAAGATTACAAATTGTAAGAGCTAGAGGGTAGAACAAATGCCACAAATAACTCCTAAGAAAGGAAAACCTCTCTTTTACAATCGTAAACTCTGAGCTTTAAAAGCTCCAAAAGGCTAATATATACATCTCCTTAGCATGCAGGCAAGAGTCAAACTTTTAGGGTTACATATATTTTTCATACAATAATAGAAACCCTAACTCTGCCACTTATGATCATAAATGCCTCCTTGAAATATCTTGGATGATCAGATATATGCTTGCATGTCTTTCCCATCACCATAACTATCATGCAGATGAGCCACCTTGATCCATCTACTTTGTTGCAAGTTGAAAACCTTACGCCACCACCATGACTCTATCTCTGTAAGTCGGGCTCATCATGACTGTTCAAATATGATCTTCGCAGATATTTGAATTTTAAAGTATAAACGGTCACAGGTGGCGCCAACCCTTTTCATCCACCAGCAGTGGATACTCAAAATGGCATAGTACCTCAGGAAAAAAAATCAACATGCGACGGTCGCCCAGATTTTCCTCATCAATTTTCTATCTACAATTGTCCTAAAGCATCAACTCCGGGCTACCCACAATATCGCATACGACCAGCTATTTTCAAAATGGAGAAAACCTGGCAAGAAACCCTAACAAATGTTCAAATTCAGTCACAACGACTACCAGGTTCGAGTTTAAAACATGACCCTCAATATCATCATTCACCAACAAATCAAACGACTCACAAAAATAATCACACAATAGTCAATCCAGCTCTGAAAAGTCACCGGCCACATCACCAGTCAGCAACCAATGAAATGTGAGCACGTTGCCTTGATTGGGCGACAAAAGACCCACCTCAACCACCTTTTCACTTAAGAAAGAATCAACGACTGTCGCATTGCCACGATGAATAAAGACCTCACACATTCTACTTAAGGAAATACGACAACCACACGATCCTCTGACAACTGTCACCCCCTTTAATTTCTTTCGAGTCCTTGGTCCCATTGAAAAACATCCCAGTCACCATCCAGTGCAACCAATCCAAAACAGGCACCTCGGCATGACCTGACAGTGGGCCCACTTGTTTGAAACGCTGCGTTGTAAGGAAGATCGACGGTTGTCGCATGATCGCAAGGAACAAGATTAAGCCTTACGAACACATGAAAACCATCTGATTGAAAGGAGACTAACCCTCTTAATTAGATGCTGAAACATTAGAAAAATTAACCGCTTAGGACCTTTTAATAAACTGGGCCCACCATGGCAGATGACAATTGGTCGCAGGTGCGCGGATAGGAAATGCTAACGTTAGAGACTAGCTGCGAAGAGGCAAAAGGTCAAAAATAACTAGGGTTTTTACACTTTGACCAAAGGTAACAAAGGAATAGAAAACATCAAGGGTTTTACACTTTGACAATTTTTTAAAACCCTGCGACATAAAACAAGCTATTCCTGCAAACCTTCAAACTTGAATATCTCCTTGGTATTTTCAATTAAGCGCATACGATCAGAACTGGAGCCTGGTGAGATCATGAACAATCTAAGGCCAAGAGCGCAAGCCATGAAACCTTGTGGATTTTCTTTGCAAGTTAAAACAAGACTGTAGGCAGGAAAGGAGGGAAAAGATGACAGGAAGTGAACCAAGACCAGAAAAATTATGGTCACTCTCATAGGTTGGGCTCTGACTCACTTGTGGCCAAAATTGTATGATAGGAAATTTTGGGTAACATTTTGGTGATTTTTGTTGGATGTCAGCTTGCTAGACATTAGATAAGTGACCTTGATGCAATTCATTGGGCATAGGAGTCATCTTGAACACAAAAAACTTTCTGGATAGAGAGAGGAACAAAGACTGTGCTCGGGCACTTCTTGGAAAATAGGGAAAGACTAAACAAGAAAACTGGAAAAAAGCAAGAAAACTAACCTAACCTAAAGTAACCAGCACAAAAACTTGGTTAAATAAAACCATTCACTAGTATGTTGAAGTAACTACCTTTCCTCATTAGGACATTTTGCATTGGACACATGAGGATAGCTAAAAAGATATGATGCATATAAAATTTTGTGAAATAGTTATGAACTACCTCTGCAAAAATAGGATCAAGTTTACCTTCCTCTAATTGATCATATGGAGAGGCCTCAGTAAAATCCTTCTGGGCCAAGTAACTAATGGGGCAGCCTCTTGAAAGTCTGAAGGCATGACTTTCCTTGATGGTTTCTTCTTTATCTTCATGGTTTTCCTTTATTATGGATAGCCACGTCAATTCATCCTCTATAGTCAGGGGAATGTCATCCTCTTCTTTTAAATAGGCTAAGAGCTCATCAAAGTTGTCAATATCCTAAAGATCTGGAACTGGCTCCAACTCTTGGTCATGTAGCAGCCTCTCAGAAAGAGAGCAATCTAAAACTAGGCCTCCTTTTATAGGCATACAACTTTGAGCCTCTACTCCAGGGAATAGGCATTCATCATTCAATTTGTCACAAAATACCTCTATGATGTTAGAAAAATAATCTTCTTCAAGGCTTTTGTCTATGCTCTTTTCCTGGAAGACTTCTTCCACACAAATAGGCTCATGAATCAGCACGTCCTTGGGATCAAATCCCTCTAGCTACTGCAAATCTACAGAGGTGGCTATGGTCATAACCTTTTCATCTTGCTCAACAAAACTAGGTAGCTCATTCATTAAGGACATGGCATCATCTCTTGTATCAATCTCCTATTGATGGTGAACCTTTTGTTTTGATTGACCTTCAGCCATAAGTAATGGCATGGTCTCTTCTTCATCGTCAACAAAGAGGGGTAGCTCATCAAACAAATCAACCATGACACTAGGTTGAGCATCAATCTCCATTTCTTCACCTTGTTGTCCCAATTCATCACAATCATCACTCAGCACTAATACCTCAGATTTCCTCTCTTCCTCATCACATGAAAGCTCATTTTCCATAGGTCCTTGCTCGGATACTAGACTAGTATCTTTGAAAAGACTTGGCATTAGATAGCCAGGAGGTAGACTCCATTGAGGTCGCCATGGCAATTCATCATCTTGAGAGACCAAAGGGGCCTCTTGGGATAAATAATTTTCTTGAACAGACTTCTCTTGCAGAGTGGTAGACTGAATCTCAAGTATAGGCTCTTGGAAAGAACCTTTTGCTTTAAAACTTGGGATGCAAAATTGACAGAGCTCAAACTCTTGAGGGGTACCCTTAAAGCTTGGAAATGAACACTTTGTAGGCTCTTCATGTGTAGGCTCTTGAGACAAGTGGGTTTTCCAGCTTGGGATCTTAGGTCTAAGAGCCTCTTGTTCAACAATTCGTGATCTCAGCCTTGCTGACTCAATATCAACTCAGTGATTAATCTCTTCTTGAAACTATTTCATTTGTTGCTCATCAACAAGAGCCTCTGCCACTTGGTCGGAAATGAACCCCTGCTCATAAATTTGTGCTTCCATTCCTTGCTACCCCCTGATCTCAGACACTTGCTTAATCAAATCAAGCAACAGATTTTTTGTCATTTCTTGCTCTTTCACTAAGTCTGAGCTATGAGTATGTTGTCAATTAGGCTGAGAAGGGGTGGGTGGGTGTTAAGCATGATGAGGTAGCTACCCTTGCATTTCTTTTTGTGCCCTTTGTGCCCATGATCCCTTTTGTTGGAGGGCCCGCTCATAATCTTGTATAAGGGCATAATCATTTGGGGCATGTTGGATATATTGATAGCCTTGTATAGTATGGGAGCTTGGGGTAAAGGCAGGCTTTGGGCGATTTTCATATGGTTGATGACCGGTCCATTGAGCAGTATTCTCATAATAGGATGATGAGTAATCCGACTGTCCATAATAGCTTGACATGTCTACTCATGCAATTAGTTGGAATTTTGAATACGAAAGATTTGAAACATACCAACACTTAATATTTGAAACCGGTAGACCTTCCAAAGTCACCAAATATGCAACAAAATGACCTTCTCTAGGTCTGTAGTATGTTATCAACATATCATAGATAGCATAACTTTTAAAGATGAACTTCTTTACTTGTCCCACCGGGCATGCCAGAATTTTTACGCCCAAGGTAGGATGTCTTTGAATTTAAATCTGATCTTTATGGTCCCACCGGGCGTGCTAGAATTGTTACACCCAAGGTGGGATGTCTTTGAATTGAAATATGATCTTTGTGGTCCCACTAGGCGTGCCAAAATTGTTATACACTAAGTTTTGCACCCTGTTCAAGCTCTCATAGTCTTGATAACCTAGTATAACATGGGAATCATCTCCAGGTTGTGGGACCTATGCTAACCGAGATGAGACCTCCAAGTTCTAGGCTGGTTCCTCTTGGATAATCACCTTAATTTTTTTCTTAACAGGAAAGTAAACTCTTGACGGAAAAGGGATAGAAGGAATGCATGAAAGGGAAATAACTGAAAGCAAACTACCTACTAGGTGATACACTGAAATGAAATGAACATAATACGCTGACCAAATTAGCATGAAAGCTCTTAGATCTAATAGAACATAATCCTTCTAAACAGGCTTGCATAAGTATTTCACAGAGAGGCTTGGACAAAAGACACAGACTGTGACCTGCAAGCAAATGTTCTCTTCAGCAAAAGGGCATAGGAATGAGACAAGATAGCTAGGGGATGAACAAAATCCACAAAACTATCTAAATCAGATCATACACAGTAGTACACAAATAAGCTAAAAGAAAGAAGGGCTCTGGAACTCCAAGATTTCTCTAACAAAGCTAGTATATTATACTCAATAAGAGAAATACAGACAAGGGAAAGACCCGAGGGCAGAACAAATGCCACGGAAAGCCTCTATTAAGTCTGATAAATCAATGAAAGATTACAAACCGTAAGAGCCAGAGGGTAGAACAAATGCCACTGATAACTCCTAAGAAAGGAAAACCTCTCTTTTACAATCGTAAACTTTGAGCTTTAAAAGCTCCAAAAGGCTAATATAAACATCTCCTCAGCATGCAGGTGTAATACCCCAAAAATGGGCTATAGGTTCATTAACCTCCTACATCTTCAATTCGAATGAAATTGACATCGAAGTCCTAACCTAAGGTACATCTGAACATCATTGAATCCTAATTGATTTATCCTAAATTCTGCATCGGGGAATATTCCTAGTAATATTCCTATTTATCCTAATTATCTTTAGTTTAATGATTATTTGGCAATAAATCCTATTTATCCTAAAGTTTGATTAATTGGATATTTTGAATATTTAATTAGTTAGATTTAATACTACCACTTAATTATGTAATTGGATTTAATTATATTTATTCCTAAAGTGTATTATTTCATTTTGACAATAAATCAAATATCCTATGACTAATTAATTAATGTCAATTGTCAAATTTAATAATATAGTTTTTGAATAAAAGTTTGATTTAATAATTGATTAACCCATAAATCAATTGTTATATTTTTTAAAATCAGTTAAGTTGAGGATAAATCACTTTATTTATTTATTCAACTCATAATTAATTGTGCACATCCAAAAAGCAGTTAAACTTTAAATAAGAAAATTAATTCAAGTTGTTTTAAAAATAAACTCAACTATCTTTTGAGTTGAAAGCTGATCTCAACTTCTGATTTAAATCAAAAAGTTGTTTTTGCATGATTTTTTGTGAGTTAACTATCTTTAATTCCTTGTTGACTCAAAATCAACTAGAGTGATTTCTGGATTTTCCATGCATCCCCAAAGCCCTGGATTTCTATAAAATCAAGGCTCAGCTCTTCACAAATCATCTTAGAATTTGCAAACTTATGTTGGCGAATTGGTATTCGAAGAATCTTGCAAATCAACCACGTTTGTGAGATCAATTTTATTTTTCATATCAATTCTTAGAATCATTGCATATCGGTTTTTCATATAGATTAGATTTCATATCATTTCTCATCTTATTGCATAGAAAAACCAAAAATATAGATTAATTTGCATCTAATTCATATCTAGATTTTGCATTCAAATCCTTCGTTTAGGTGTCGTCAAGGTCACTGATCTCTGTCCAATCTGAGAATACATACTCGCATCTACTAGAAGGCAGTAAATAGCCTGGTTAGATTAGTTTCCATTTCACTGCATGATTTTGATTTCTTCTAACCTCTAATGTTTTACTGAAGTGTTGTGTCTACAGCTAGGTACAAAATTCACACACACATTTTTGGCACCCACCGTGGGGCCCTGAAATGGGTTTCCATTCAATTTTTATCATTTTCTATCATCTTCTTATCATTTTTTGTTCCAAGCTACAATTTTTAATTTATGTCCATATAATTTTTGTACGAGTTTTGTCAAAAAATCATATCAGAGGATACCCACTGTCGTACTACAGTTGATTTGATCGAGAATCATATCATTAGGATCACAGTGTCATTTGGAATCTTGATTGTCGTATGATCTGGTACCTAGTGTCGTACGAGTTTCTGGACTCTCGTCTGGGAGGTGACCCACTGTTGTATGAGTTTCAGTGCTAGGTTTTAATTGTTGTTTCACTTTTTTAGGCAGTTTTCCAAATTTGTTTTCCTAATTTGGACTAACAGCTAACATTAACAATTGAAATTTTCTATTTCTGATTGATTTCTGCTGATTTTGATTTGGAAAAAGTGTGAGAATTGCTAAAAATAGGTAAGAATATACTAAGCGCGTTGCGAGGAATTTAGGTAACCTTCTCAGCTGATAACATTTTGATTTGGATTAAAAAGAACTCTTAGGTGTCAAGCTTGTGTGACCTTTATTGCTTTCATATCACAGATTTCATTTTGGGCTATTAAAAATGAACATAGATTTGCTTTTCAGCATCTTTGTTACACATAGTAAATAGGCCCTATGAACACTATTCGTGGTTCTTGAGAGAGTGGGTTTCCAGTGAAACTCTTCTCAACGAAGGAACCCTTGTAGGTAGGGAGGTTACTGAGAGCATCTCATGTTCTACTAGATTTGTGCGTCTTCAACTTTTGATTGATACATTCTCTCTTTGGAGAGGTTGATAGATAAGGAGTGGTTGACATCATAGATCTTTATGAGATAATCTTGGTCTTAGCGTGTCGGATTAATCTGTCTGCTTTGTTTGGGTTAAAAGTGAAAAGGCTAGAGGATTATGCTGTACTCCCTTTTTGGGTAGTACCAAAAACTTAGATCCTTGAATCTGGAACCAGTCTCCATGTGGTATCTTTGTGAGTCACCTTTAGAGAGGGTTAACTATAGTGGACATTCCCTTAATTGGGTCAACCATGTTGATGGAACCTCAAGCGGTAATAGCCATTTTCATCGTGGTAGTAGTAGTCACTATATAAATATCCTTGTGGAGGAAATATTCATGGGTGTGGTCTCTTGTTGGGCTGTCAGATCTCCCTAGCAGCTCCTAATTGATTAAATTCTCAGACTGTGTCAAAACCCCGGTGTGCCTAGATTGGAGTTCGCCCTCTTGAGATCACAAAAGTTGCAGAGTCAGACCATTACTAAAAACCCTAGTCTGGCCAAATTTTCATTTTCTAGGAAAGTGTGTTATTTCAAAACTTTTTGGAACATACACTGTTAGCACTCCTAGGAATTAGCACAATTCAGTCACTTGATTGTTCATGCGTAGGGTTTCTTTGTCCCCTGTTAATTATTTTTAGATGTGCTTGAAATCACTTGCTTGCTATTTTGCGTGCCTATTTATCTATCTAGTTACTAAGAACGAATCAATTCGATACAATCTTCAAATCTGGACAGACAATTTTATGAACAATCTAAAATTGAAAACCTCAAAAATTGCAAAATCTAATGTCAAACACCTTTCTGGAGTCAAAAGTCATCTTGTAAAGTCAGAAAGTCATACGACTTTTGGCTAGTGTCATTTCAGAACCCCCAGATTGTCGTATGGTAGCTGGTATATTGTCGTACAAGTTTTGCTGCCAGTCAATTCAAAAAAGTCAAAAACCCTGCTATCAACTATCGTACAAGTTTTGTAATACTTGTATGATTTTTTCAATTGTCATTTCATGCTATACCCACTGTCATACGAGCCTGTAGAAAGTTGTTTGAGAAATTTTGAAAAGTTGCCAGAAAGTTGTTAGAACTATCAGAGACCTAGCTTTTCCGACCTATTTCCAGAGTCTGTCAAGAAAATCACTGTGTCAGGAATAGAGCAGCAACTACTGAGAATCCAATAATTTTCCTAAAGTGGCCTTTTGAATCTAATTTAGCCTTCTGTTTAATCGATTTGAGTCTTTATCATCTTGTGTCAAAACCTTGTCATAACTATCAATCTTCAATCCATCTTCAAAATGGCTATGTTGTGAACTTGTGTCTACTATCTTTTGGGAATCTACCCATACATCCAGGGCATAGTCTCCTTCATCTACGTCTAATCCAAGCTTCAATCAACCAAACCTTGACAAGGTTGCATCATTTGATCTTCTTGAATCAGATCTTTCTTCAGTTGTCTTCATCATATTCTTTTGCTTCACCCAAGGTTAATGGTGGAAACTAGAGTTTCCTCTCACAAGAAATTTGGAGAAATATCCCATACCTTACCTTTGAATACTCTCTAGGCTCCAACTCTTGAGCAACTCTACAATTCTGGTCTTTACGAAGATGACAGTCTTGGCAATTTTTGATTGAAAACTGGTTACATTCCTCCTTCATCAACTCATAGAGGTAATAAAAAAACTCCTCCTCGATCTATCCCAAGGAGAACTCCTACCATGTCTCAAGTAGGGACAAACTTTGGCTCTCAAGGAACTCAATCTCAACATGGTGCAAATCAGGAACCCACACCTGAAGAAATTGCTCAATATCAAAACGATGATAACTTCAAAAGAATGATGAAGAATTTCTTGAAAGAGGATAGAGAGGCATACTTTTTACAATTAGCTCATCAAGGAGCTAAACTTCCTCCCAACTTTAATGTTGAAGATATCATTAGGCATGAGGAAGAAACTCCACTCATGGCTATGATGAATTAGATGCATGCCATGCAAGTCAAACTTAATAAACTTGAGAAAGAAAAGGAACCCAAGGAGTTCTCCATTGAGGCCCTATGTCATTTTCCATTTGACAAAGACTTGTACATGCCACCATTCCCGAAAAGAGTGGAGATGCCTAAATATGATAAGTATGATGGACACTCTGATCCTCAAGATCATGTCAGAGAATTCTGTACACAATCTATGGAGTTCATGCATGAACCAACCTATCTAATGCGTCTCTTTCCTCGATCTCTGGGAGGAGCAACCATTCATTGGTTCTCTAGATTGCCTTCTACTATCAAAAATTTTGAGGAGTTGATCAAATTGTTCTATTAGCAATACTCTTACAACATTCAAAATCCAATCACCATGATTGATATCTACAATCTCAAACAATATCCAGGAGAACCATTCCTGACATTTCTCAAGAGATGAAGGAAGAAATTCTCTCTATATGCTAGGCCTATTCCAGAAACTGAGAAACTGGAAATCTTCATCAATAATCTTATCCCAGAGATCAACTACCCTTTAAAAATGCAAGATCATACATCTTTTGATAAGATGGTAGACAATGCGATCAAAATTGAAAAAGTACTTGTGAAAAAAGGAGACATCACACTTCAAAAGGACAAGTACGAATCAGGGTCCAGTTCTAAAGACAAGACCAAAAATTGGAATAAGAATAAAGGCATCGTCATAGATGGCATTGTTGTACTATCCATGCCCCATCAAAGGCACCAGCTTTCAATCTAACTATTGGCACCCAAGCCATCAAAGCTTCAGAGCAAAAGGTGTCCAAACCATCTCAAAAGAAGCCAGAATACAAATCTTGGTCCGCTGATAATAAACAAAAGTTCACTCCTCTTGGAGAATCTTTGGAATCAGCTATGAGAAATCTGTTGGCTAATAACATCATCTCTTTGCTTGAGATCTGACAATCTGATCTTGATCCTAAACCAAAATGGTGGAGAGAGAATGAATTCTGTGATTTCCATCAGGGTAAAGGTCACAAAACCAATAACTTCTTACGCTTGAAGCATACTATTCAAGATCTGATTGATAAGGAAGACATCACGATTGACAATCATAAGAGCAATAATGATCATACAACATTCACAGAACCATTTTGGAAACATGGTCAAGAAGTTTCATCTTCTCAACCTAATATAGGGGCAAAGGTCAATTATGCTTACCCTAGAAATAATGTTGTTATCACAATTGTGCAAAGAGATAGAGATCATACTTCAGCTAACGCAGTAATTTGATCACAAGCTCAGGCACATTTGAACAGACAAATCCTAGATTCATCAAATGTTCCTAAGATGCCCTTCAATCTTTCTTCCGCTTCCAAACAGAAGGCTATTTCTAAATCTTCCAATCCTAAAGATACGAGGCCAACATCTTATAGCATTATTCAACAACTCCAACACACTAATGCGAAAATATCCATGTTTGAGTTGCTTCGGATATCTCTAGCTCATAGAGCTATTCTAGACAAAACTTTTCTCGGATCCAATGTTCCTGATGACCTTGATTTAGACAAGTTCCAGACTATGGTTGGACATCTTACATCTCCACAATATATCTCCTTTTTAGAGGAACATGACAACTCCTTGAGTCATCCACATAACTAGCCCTTGTATATAGAGGTCTTGATCTAGAACCATAGAGCCAAACATGTGTTGATAGATGGGGGTGTTGGCCTAAACATTTGTTCTTACAACTTGGTCACACAATTGGGATTTTTAGAATTGGCTATTGATACTATATGTTAGGTTCTTGATCTACCTTTGGCTTACAACATTCTTCTAGGGAGACCATGGATACATGAGATGAAGGCTATTCCTTCTACATTCCACCAATGTTTGAAATTTCCTTATGAAGGAGTAGAGGTCACTATTCCAGCAGACATATCCACCACTTGCAATACATTGAAGGAAAGTGTAGATAAACTTGTGCCTAATAACAGAGAATCTTCCATTGAGTCAAGAAAAGAAGCATCCACATCTAAAATGGAAGATGTTGCAAAAGAGGTCAATATCAAAGAAAATAGTATGGGAGAATATACTATAGAGCTAGTCTTATCTTTGACATCTCTCCCTATCTCACCTAAGTCTTATGGACAATCTTTAAAATAGTCCAAACCAGACTCTAAAGAACCTCTCGAGGCATTTAAAAAGAAATTTGTAGCAGAACAAGTCTCCAAGCAAGAATTTGAAGAAGATGAAGCTGTGCTTACATGGCTATACAAAGATGAACCTGAATCTCAAGCTGGTCCAACTAGTGACTCTAAAGTATCCAAAATCCCTTCTAAGTCATATGGTCTAGGAGATAAATTGATAGATAAGATGGGATATCCAGGTAAAGGACCTCTAAGAGTTAGAGGAGAAGGTCTTATAACACCTATTTCACATATTGGTAGGGAAAACAAAGATACTATTGGCTTAGGCTTTAAAAAGAAACCCTTCCACCTCAAAGGTAATTGTTCTCATGTCATAGAATAGATCGCACCAGGAGAACCCCTTCTTAAGAAGGAAGAAACTGAACCATCAGATAGTGATTCAGACAACTCAGAACTTATTCCCTATGATCATTTTCCTAAGGAAATCAAGGACCTCCTTGAAGCTGAAGATGATCCAATAAAAAGAATCAATGTAGTAGAAACACAAGAACCTACTATCAACCAAGAGGTATTAGAAACACAAGAACCTACTATCAATCAAGAGGTAGTTGCAACACAAGAACCAGCTAATCTCAAAGGCAATCAAAAAGAGGAAGGTGGTAGTTATTCTGAAATAGATTCTCATGAGTATGAATTTAAATCAGAATCTGAGGGTAACCCTTTTTGGGGTATTCATCCTGACTTTACTCATGTTCTTAGATTTCCTAGAGGCATAGATGAAGAATCTAATTGTTAGGAATAAGGTGTCTCAACCTTGGATAATTCCTATTCTTATTATTTGTTTTGTAAAATGTATTTCTTGCAAATAATGTTGATGTGTTAGCATCTTGAATTGTGTGTAAGGAGATCATGGCTAAAACAGTTATGACGGATTCCTATGACACGTAAGAGCTATGTTAGGAAGATTCAATGATAGGTGAAGACATGTGGCAACTAATAAATTTGAGTACTATACACTCTTCCCCAATCGTGGGGTTCCTATTTTCTCAAAGAATGGTAAAACCCTAATACGGTTATCTTTGGGAGTAGCCCTAAAAAGTGAAGTGCATGATATAAGATTTTTTAGGGTTGTGAAGAGTGATGATGTGAGTGTATTGTTGGAACATTTTATGCTTTCATGATTTGTCTTCAAGGGTTTAGAAATCTTCTGAAAGAACTTGCATTGCAAGTGTATTGTAAGCTGTAATAGTTTTGATCAATACATTGTGCAGGTTTTGGAGTGCTAGGGTTTTTACCGAAAGGTTTGCCCAGGGTATATCATTGTGTCATTCTCTATTTTTCTATATGTATGGTATGTGGTTGCAATATCTTTGTTAAAGTAGTTAACGAATCTGAAATTGTAAGGATTTAAAAGAATTTGCACAATACTTTCCTATAGAGATTAGCGTAGGAAGTTGTTTCTGCACCTGAGTTTCCTTACACTAATGACTATGAATGGGGAGCCATTCTAGAAGAAGATGAGCTTATTACAGAAAAACATGTTGATGTTATTCACCAATATGCACCTAAACCCAACGTAAGTCTAGAGCGAAACGATGAACTTATCGAGTCCGATCCACCTATGGTTGGATTGGACTCCCACAATGACATTGAGCCTATTCATGAATTGAATGTATTAAGTTGTAATATCACCTTTGAACTCGAGTGTTGGGTTAGGACTAATGATGACAGATCCATATCCGTAAACACTATCTCCCAATCTTTCCCCATTTTGACTATCCAACATCCTGAACTTCTTGATCAAACCTACACAAATCCGAGCCATGGTATTTATACCTTCTCAAATGACTATGCCCTTGCTTGTTACCTCAATGCAGTTGAGCCTATGAGGACTTCCATCAGTGAACCGAGCGTTAGCATGACAGAGTCAGATATCAAGTATCTTAGTTAGAAAAATAAGAATAAGAATAAAAAGAAAAAGAGTTCTGAGGGTGAAAACCACTTTGTGGCAGTCTCAGAACCTACAAAAGTGAAAATAAAAGATGCATCCAAAGGTGAAAACCTCTCTGAGATGCCTAAGGATGAGATATTTGATGTCCTTCTGAGTCATTTACAGGACAGATCTCCAATTCTAATTGAGCCCACTCAATCCATCAACTTGGAAACAACAAAAGAACCACAGTTGATTCATGCAGCAAAATCTTTATCAGAAGAAGAGAAGCACAAATTTACTACATTCCTAATAGAAAAGAAGATCAACTTTGCATGGAAATATTCAGATATGCCAAGGTTGGATCCTAATCTTATAATGCATCATTTATCTATAGCTCCAAATGTCAAACCCGTTAAGAAAAAATTGAGAAAGATGCATCCTCATGTTGCACTCTTGGTAAAAGCTGAATTAGAGAAGCTTCTGAAAGCCGGATTCATCTGAGTTATTGACTATGCAGAGTGGATCTCTAATATTGTACTTGTTTCAAAACTAGATAAATCAATCAAAGTGTGCACAAACTTTAGAGATGTCAATAGAGCATGCCCTAAGGATGATTTTCCACTACCTAACATTGATATGATAGTGGACATGACTACAGACTTTGAGATGTATTCTTTAATGGATGGTTTTTCTGGATATAATCAAATAAAAATTGCTCTAGAGGATCAAGAGAAAACTGCTTTTACATGTGCATGGGGCACCTTCTGTTGGAATGTCATGCCATTTGGGCTTAAGAATGCTGGTGCTACATATCAGAGAGCTATGACATCTATTTTCCATGACATGATGCATAGGACTATGGAGGATTATGTTGATGATACTTTAGCAAAATCTATGATTAGAGCTACACATCTAAATGACTTGAGCAAGATACTAGATAGAATGGAAAAATTTAGTCTCAGACTAAATCCTAAGAAGTGTGCTTTTGGTGTCACTTCTGGAAAGCTCTTAGGATACATAGTTTCAAAGAAGGGCATTGAAGTTGATCCAGCTAAAGTAAAGGCTATAATGGAGATGCAACCTCCCAAGAACACCAGTCAAATGAGGACATTGCAAGGAAGAGTTCAATCTATCAGAAGATTCATATCACAGCTAGCAGATATATCACAACCTTTTACAAAAACATTACATAGAGGTGTGACCTTTGCATGGAATGAAGAACGTGAGAATAACTTTAATCATATCAAGAAGTATCTATTGAATCCTCCTATCTTGATGCCTCCCATTCTAGGGAGCCTTTGATCCTACATGTCTCCGCTACTAATACATCACTAGGGGCATTGCTTGCACAACATTATGAGAACAAAAAGGAAAGAGCTATATACTATATCACTAGAACATTGGTTGCGTATGAGAAGAACTATTCAATGATTGAGAAAGCTTGTCTAGCTGTGATCTTTGCATCACAAAAACTAAGACATTATATGTTAGCTCATACCACACATTTGGTAGCTAAAATTGATCCACTCAAGTACCTACTAAGAAAAGCTACCCTCACAGGTAGATTAGCTAAATGGGTCATGCTCTTAAGTGAATTTGACATTGAATATGTGGAAAGAAAAGCTATAAAAGGATAGGTTATTGCTTATCAATTAGTAGATGCACCTATGATTGATGATACACCAATGCAAATGGAATTTCCAGATTCCTCTATCATGACTCTTTCTTCTAGGGAATGGTAGTTATTCTTTGATGGCTCCTATACATAGATTGGATTAGGAGTAGGCATATTGTTCATAACTCCTCAAGGATACTCAATCCCAAAAGAATTCAGATTAAAGTTCCCTTGCACAAACAATATTGTAGAATACGAAGCCCTTTTGAATGGTATGAAAATAACAATTGAATGGAGACTAATAGCATTACACATTCATGGAGACTCACAACTTCTTATCCATCAAGTCAATGATTTGTACTAGACTAAAGATGAAAAGCTCATCCCATACAAGAGAATGGTAGATGATCTAAAGAAGTATTTCATATCTATCACATTTGAGAAAATACCTAGAATAGAGAATAAGGCTGTCGATGCAATGGAAACACTATCTACTTTATTACAACAGCCTGAACATGAGCTACACTATGAGTTCCTAGTGGAAGCACTATCTTATCCTACATATGATTCCCCTGAAACCTGCATGATCTGCACTATTGTTGGTCATGATTCATCCAGATACAAACACCTATTTTCCTATCTCCAAGACCAAATCATTCTCGATAGCTTCAACTTCCATGAGAAGAGATACCTTATCCATAATGCCTCCTGATATGTCATCATTGGTCATGATCTGTACAAATGAGGTCTAGATGGTACGCTACTTAGGTGTTTAGAATGGGAAGATTCTCAACATGCATTAGAGGAATTCCATGAAGGTATTTGTGGGTCACACTCAAATGGTTTAACACTAGATCGAAAACTTATTAGGGCTGGGTACTATTGGCCTGAAATGGAGAAAGAGTCTATCAAGTTTGTAAGAATTGTCAAAAGTGCCAAGTGCATGGAAAATTAATCCATGCTCCAGGGAGAGATCTAATTCCCTTTACTATACAATGGCCTTTTCATCAATGGGCCTTTGATCTTATAGGAGCTATACATCCCCATTCTTCTAATGGACATACCCATATAATCACAGCTACAAATTATTTTACAAAATGGGTCGAAGCAGTCCCTTTGACACAAGCAACTGGAAAACAAATATCTATGTTCATATTGAACTATATCATATGTAGATATGGGATATCTCATTCCATAATCATAGATAACAGTGGAAAATTCAAGAACAAAGATCTAGATGATCTATGTGCTAAATTCAAGATTACACAACATTGGTCATCTATTTACTATCCTCAAGGGAATGGACAAGTCTTGCACCATACAGTTAATAAAATAGGAAGAGAATGGCATCTCATGATCAATCTAGCTCTTAGGGCCTACAGAACAAGTATCAGAATGCCCACTGGGGCTACTCCTTTCACTTTAGTTTATGGGCCTAAAGCAGTACTGCCTATTGAGGTTGAAATCCCATCACTAAGAATTAGAATGCATGGTCTAGTAACTGATGATGACTACAGAGTGTCTAGGTTGCAAGAACTTGAACTACTAGATGAGCACAGATAAGAAGCATATGATCATCTTAGAGTATATCAGAAGAGAATCCTAAAAATCAATCACATCAAGAACGCAAGGGGAAGTTTGAACCCAACTGGCTAGGTCCCTTTGTAATCACTGCTACTTTTGGCTCTAGTCCCTATCAACTCTCAACAACTGAAGGAGAATAGCTCCAAGAACCAATCAACATTCTCCATCTGAAGAAATTCTATGCCTAAGGCATTCAGTCTATGGTAAAATGTCCTGAAAAAATCTTTAAAAATGGAAAAAGTCCTGAAAAAATGAACATCTTGGTGAAAACCTAGCAATAGGCACCTTGATGATTCACAAAAAAAAGTAAAAAATATCAAAAGTACAAAGAAATTGAAAAATATCAAAAGTACAAAAAAATTGAAAAAATGAAAAATACAAAAAAAAAATGAGAAAAAGAAAATGTGCCTTGGTGAAAACCTGGAAATAGGTGCCTTGGTAGCAAAAATAGAATCTCTGCCAAGATGGTGAAAACCCGGCAAACGGGTGCCACTTGTTTCAAAATGCTCCATCTATCAGTGCAATCTTGGTCTTTCCCATCTTTTCATCTTGCTTTAGTTTGTACATATCTCCCGATTTGTTCCTGCTTTCCTATTTTCAATAAGTCGGTCTGTACACCAATCAGCTCAAGCGTCTGTATCCTATCAATGCTTAACACTTGGGGGCCATCAATGTCATATCCTATGGTCTCCAACTGTATCTTAGATGTATCATATCTAGTCAGAGTCCTTTGAAGCTTCATCCGAGTCAGTTAGTTTGTCTTGTCTCCAGAAAGGATTTTGCATCTACAACAATGCAATCAAACATCAAACACAAACTGAAAACAATCTATGCTTTTTACATGCTTTTGTCTCCTTGTATGCTTACTGATTCACATTGAGATTTTTGCATATTGTGTCCCTTCGAGCTTTTCGATGATGTCCTTTACATGATTTAGAGAGTGATGACTGAGGGCATAATCTTTTCTTTGTCTTCTGCTTGTATGTGAAAATCTAACAACTTTGGAAATTCTAGATTGAAATGGTGTCCGACTATAAGAGCCTCTATCTCGAATTGGATGGCCATGCGTACCTCAACCATTAATACTTGGAAAATTCAAAGAAGTTTGATCTAACTATTGTCTTTTTAAGTGAGTTCTTTCTCCTTCTGTGAAACACGATCTTACCTAAGGATGTGAATGATAAAGGGTCACTATGGGTAATTCACACTAGATTTAGGATGATCTCTTGACTGCTTGATCTGTTTGTAATGCAAGGCGTATTTTGGTCATCACGATGTTTATGTTTTGATGCTTATACAAGTTTCTATATCAAAATGGACATGATATTCAAGTCATCCTGGCATTTATGCCTTGGTGCTTATATCTAATCTGACATTTCAAAAACAAAATCAATATTCATATACCCATGGTTTCCTAATCAGTGAGTGTTGTATTGATTCCTGCACATACAAATCAATATTCATATGTCTATTATTTCATAACTAGTGGGCATTGTATTGATTTATTCGATTACCTAAAAATTCAATGATGAGAATGACGACACATGATCAGTGACTAGGTCCTAGGTCTTAGGTTGCATTTCATTCTGCATGTCTCTTTGCATTTTTGCATGTTTGCATGATCTCACAATGGTTGGCTAAACTTCAATGCTTAAACAATTCTTCAAATCGCATCTTCAAATCTAACAAGAGCTGAATCTCACATGAAGGTTCCTCCAATGAAACAGTAAGTAGAATCCTTTTTTGGGATCAAAATTGAAATCTAAGATCATTCATATTATTAACTATTTGCATAATCAACCTTCAATCATCAAAGAAATCCAGAATTCAACTTAAATGAATCTTACATCAAACTATCAAAATTTCAACTTGGTCTTCTGGACCTCCAAACGATGTAGAATGTGTTCTCGAACGTGTTTAACCACTTCTCAAATCAATTAACATGCTTCTAAACTATCAATGCTGACTTTTCTTGTCAGATTTTGATTTTAATCCCGAAGGGGGCATGGTATTACACATCATTCAAAGTCTATAATCTAAATTTGAAATCATATCTTTCTTCAGTGATCAAGACAACAACCACATCTAGTTGCTGATTCACAAAAAGAACTCACCGCTTGGGGCAAATCAATCATCGCTCAGGGCATATCAGATTCATCGAGATCCATATCAATCTGGTATTCTCCTAATATTGTAAACTATATCAATTTTTTGTAATCATCAGTTCATTAGTGTTATTTCCTTGGTTCTTCATAACTGAAGGGTTCAGATGTGATAGCAATGTGATTCTTATCAACAATCGGGTCTGGAATCGGTCACTCACTTCTTCGCAATCATAAGGTTCAGAATCAGGTGTTTTGACACTTTTTGCAATTATCGGTTCATTGCTATTACAGTTAACATTATCTTTGGTCACTTAGGACCTATTATCTTCATATCAAACGTCAATCAATTTCTGTTTCATATCAATTTCAATTTCAACATCATACACAGACTGTCTTTGAACCACTGCGCTTCGCACAACAATTCAAAGAGGGGGAAAATGTAATACCCCAAAAATGGGCTATAGGTTCATTAACCTCCTACATCTTCAATTCGAATGAAATCGACATCGAAGTCCTAACCTAAGGCACATCTGAACATCATCAAATCCTAATTGATTTATCCTAAATTCTGCATCGGGGAATATTCCTAGTAATATTCCTATTTATCCTAATTATCTTTAATTTAATGATTATTTGGCGATAAATCCTATTTATCCTAAAGTTTGATTAATTGGATATTTTAAATATTTAATTAATTAGATTTAATACTGCCACTTAATTATTTAATTGGATTTAATTATATTTATTCCTAAATTGTATTATTTCATTTTGACAATAAATCAAATATCCTATGACTAATTGATTAAATTCTTATTTAATTAATTAATGTCAATTGTCAAATTTAATAATATAGTTTTTGAATAAAAGTTTGATTTAATAATTGATTAGCCCATAAATCAATTGTTATATTTTAAAAAATCAGTTAAGTTGAGGATAAATCACTTTATTTATTTATTTAATTCATAATTAATTGTGTACATCCAAAAAGAAGTTAAACTTTAAATCATAAAATCAATTCAAGTTGTTTTAAAAATAAACTCAACTCTCTTTTGAGTTGAAAGCTGATCTCAACTTCTGATTTAAATCAAAAAGTTGTTTTTGCATGATTTTTTTTGAGTTAACTATCTTTAATTCCTTGTTGACTCAAAAATCAACTAGAGTGATTTATGGTTTTTCCATGCATCCCCAAAACCCTGGATTTCTATAAAATCAAGGCTCGGCTCTTCACAAATCATCTCAGAATTCGCAAACTTATGCTGGCGAATTGGTATCTAAAGAATCTTGTGAATCAACCACGTTTGTGAGATCAATTTTGTTTTTCATATCAATTCTGAGAATCATTGCATATCAATTTTTCATATATATTAGATTTCATATCATTTCTCATCTTATTGCATAGAAAATCCAAAAATATAGATTAATTTGCATCTAATTCATATCTAGATTTTGCATTCAAATCCTTCGTTTAGGTGTCATCAAGGTCACTAATCTCAATCCAATCTGAGAATACATACTTGCATCTACTAGAAGGTAGTAAATCACCTGGTTAGATTAGTTTCCATTTCACTACATGATTTTGATTTCTGGTAACCTCTAATGTTTTACTAAAGTGTTGTGTCTACAGCTAGGTACAAAATTCACACACATAGCAAGCAGGAGTCAAAATTTTAGGGTTACATAGATTTTTCATACAATAATAGAAACCCTAACTCTGCCACTTCTGATCATAAATGCCTCCTTGAAATATCTTGGACGATAAGATATATGCTTGCATGTCTTTCCCATCGCCATAACTGTCATGCAGATGAGCCACCTTGATCCATCTACTTTGCTGCAAGTTGAAAACCTTACACCACCGCCATGACTCTATCTTTGTAAGTCAGGCTCATCATAAATGCTCAAATCTGATCTTCGTAGATATTTGAATTTTAAAGCATAAACGGTCACAGGTGGTGCCAACCCTTTTCATCCACTAGCGGTGGATACTCAAAATGGCATAGTACCTCAAGAAATAAAATCAACACACAACGGTCACCCAGATCTTCCTCGTCAATTTTCTATCTACAATTGTCCTAAAGCATCAACTCCGAGCTACCCACAATATCGCATATGGCCAGCTATTGAAACAATGGAGAAAACCTAGCAAGAAACCCTGACAGATGTTCAAATTCAGTCACAACAGCTACCAGGTCTGAGTTTAAAACACGACCGTCGATATCATCATTCACCGACAAATCAAATGGCTCAGAAAAATAATCACACAACAGTCAATCCATCTTTGAAAAGTCACCGGCCACATCACCAGTTAGCAACCGATGAAACATGAGCAGGTCAGCTTGACCGGGCGACAAAAGACCCACCTCGACCACCTTTTCACTTAAGAAAGAATCAACGACTGTCACGTTGCCGCAATGAATAAAGACCTCACACATTTTGCTTAAGGAAATACGACAACCACATGATCCTCTGACAACTGTCACCCCCTTTAATTTCTTCTGAGTCCTCGGTCCCACTGACAAATATCCCAATCACCATCCAACCCAACCAATCTGAAACAGGCACCTCAGCATGACCTGACAACGGGCCCACTTGTTTGAAGCGCTGCATTGTAAGGAAGATCGACGGTTGTTGCATGATCGCAAGGAACAAGATTAAGCCTTACGAACATGCGACAACCATCCAATTGAAAGGAGACTAACCCTCTTAATCAGACACCAAAACATTAGAAAAATTAACTGCTTAGGACCTTTTAATAAACTGGTCCCACCATGGCAGATGACAATTGGTCGCAGGTGTGCGGATAGGAAATGCTTACGTCAGAGACTAGCTGCGAAGAGGCAAAAGGTCGAAAACAACTAGGGTTTTTACACTTTGACCAAAAGGTAACAAAGGAATAGAAAACATCGAGGGTTTTACACTTTGACAATTTTTTAAAACCCTACAACATAAAACAAGCTATTCTTGTAGACCTTCAAACTCAAATGTCTCCCTAGTCTTTTTGATTAAGCGCATGCGATCAGAATTGGAGCCTGGTGAGATCATGAACAATCTAAGGCCAAGGGCGCAAGCCATGAAACCTTGTGGATTTTCTTTGCAAGTTAAAACAAGACTATAGATAGGCAAGGAGGGAAAAGATGACAGGAAGTGAACGAAGACCAGAAAAATTATGGTCACTCTCACAGGCTGGGCTCTGACTCACTTGTGGCCAAAATTGTATGATAGGAAATTTTGGGTAACATTTACCATGGTGACTGTATCGAGAGGATGATACGAGATAATAGTTGCCAGAAAAATAAAACTTTTATATTTGGCTTCTTATATATTTCAAAAGGAGATGTGCAATTTATGTCATTATCATATGTGCAATTTGTGGTACAATTTGTGTGATTAATTATAATTTGTGTTGTTCAACCTGAAAATCCAAAAACCATTTGACCCACAAATTAAGTTTGCTCCACATTTTTCTTTTCTTTATCATTCAAGATTGGAATCATTTATCAAACTTTTCCTTACTACTTTAGATTCAAGAGGGTTAATAGAATCTTGAATCTCAAATCAGTCTGATGATTTGGAGGTTTTCCAACCAATTTCTTAGAAATTGTGGGTTTCTTCTTATTTAGTTTTGTTGAAATCATAGATTTTATTAAAAACATTAAGAAACTAGATATATATGTAAGAAAGCATCCAAGAGCTTCAATAATTTCTTCCATAGTCCTATAGTGCTTTCCTATTAAATTATTATGAGCTTCCTAAATCATCTTACCTTTCTTTAAGCTTCTCTATACCCAATTATCTAAATTGAATCCAAAATTAAACAATTTATTGAGGAATATCTCTATACTCCCTCTCATTTTCAGTCTATCTCTACTCTTCTATTTATGAGAGGAAGAGAATGAGTCAGTGGAGGATGTCTACTCTAAATATGACTATGATATATAGGTTGAGAATCCTGGCCTTCATTTTGAAGAAGATCAAGGTTCAATTTGGTCCATGCCTAATAAAGTAGGGTTTGTACTTACGTACTGATCCTCATCTATGACCTCAAAATGAGTAAATTCTAAGCATATACTATATGCTTCAATTTTATTTTTTTTCCATTTTAGAGCTTTAACTCAGGGAGTCCTAATAAGATCAAATTTGTAGTTGATCCCTAATCCTTAATAGTTTTAATGTTCTAAGGTTATTATTGTAACCCTAAGGATTTTGTGAAATTTGAACTTGAAATTCATAATCAAAAAGTAAATTCTAAACATATCATGTTTGTGTCCTAATAAACTCTAGTTGCCAATTAAGCACTTGAGACTCATCAGTTGTAATGCCACTATGAGTTCACAACTATCCCATTTGGACTAACTAATGCTCCTTTGATATTCATAAGCTTGATGAATGGTGTCTTCCACTCATAATTGCACTTATTTGTGTTGGTGTTCCTTGATGACATTATAGTATACTCCAGGTCCATGGAGGATAATGAGAGCCATTTATGATAGGTATTGCAGTGTCTCCAAGATAATAAGTTGTATGCCAATTTGGAAAAGTGTGAGCTCTTCCAGACTAAGGTGAGATATTTGGAGCATATTATCATTGGAGAGGGTATCAAAATGGAACCCTCTAAGATTCAGACTATCTTTGAATGGCCAATGCCAACCAATGTGGTAGAGTTTCATGATTTCATTGGTTTAGAGAGTGGAGGAGGGCCATAATGACCGAAATAATATAGGGACCCTATATTATTTTGGTCGTTATGGCCCCCCTTCGCTCTCTAAATTTATTTCTTATCTATGGTTTTTGGATCCCGCGGTGTCAACTTGGAACTAGAGGAGTAGTGGTTGTGTTGCATTGTCTAGGTATACCATTCAATTATGTTGTGTCTCCAAACAATTGTGACCATGATATCTACATTTATGTTTCTCAATTGTCGTGTTTATGTGCATGTTTTTTATGTGTTTTTTATGTGACCATGATTTTGGAAAGACAATTATCCACAAAAGGTATATGAAACTATTAAATATACATTAAAAGGTGGAGGTGAAGGCTCTAGATGTGAGTTGGTTACAAAAGAATGCAATGTAGCTGATTTTATTTCAGATTTTAAGAAGAATCTTTTTTACAAGTATGCAAGGCATAGTCACAGGTCTCAGTGGTTGGATCAACAATTCAGGATGTGTAAGGACACTTTCCCGATTGACACTATTATATTGGTTGTTGACTTTGCAGAGAACTATACATTGCAACCCCAAAATGAGTTGCAAGCTCAATATTACAATTCTATTTAGGTTGCTATTTTTGTGCACATAACATATAGACATTCCTCTAATAGTGCAGAAGATGACTGAAAGATAATCAGAGAGTACCATTTTTATATGAGCGATGATAGATCGCACTCATCTGAGTTTGTCAAACATTACTTTGAGAATTATTTTGAGTGGGTGCGAAAAAATAATATTGTTGTGGATAGACATCTCATTTGGTTAGATAACTGCATAGGTCAATTAAAAAATGCTTGTATGTTTTATTAGTTATGTAAAATGCATGTAGAGAGAGGTGTACCTCATATTTGGAGTTTTTTTTAGGCCAGTCATGGAAAAGGGGAGCATGATGGAGCAGGTGCATGCGTAAAAAGAGCTCTAGTTAAGGAGCAACTAAGGATTTCAGGTGTAGAAATCATTGATGCTCATTCTATTGTTGATTGGTGTACTTCAACATTATCATAGGGGGGGACTCTTGATTCAGCAGTGCGTAGATTCATTTGGTTTGTTGAGTTGGGCGTAATAGGAGATAGGTTGGATTGTCAAACTATGAAAGATTCTTCAAAAATGCATTCATTTCAAAGCTCATATGCTAGTACATGGACCATTTGGACATGAGAGTTGGCTTGTTATTCTCTGAGTTGTCTTCAGTGTGATTGGGATCAGTGTGAGTCAAGTGAGTGGGTTGATACATGGGTTCCACATTATTTTACTCCTTTATCTCTCACAGTCTCTGTAATAAATGATGACATGGATTGTTCACATGACTAAGACTATCTTTTAGATCTTCTACAACCAGGGCATGTTTTTGCATTGGTTTCACCACAAGGGAATGATGAGAGATCAGATTACTGGTTAGCACGTTGTGTATGAGGAAAGCAAAAACTTGCACAACCAATGATAGATGATGATATGTTCACATATCCAACAAGATCACATGTTGTTGTGAGAACATGGTTGCACACATATATGATTATAAATAATGGCATTCCTACATTTGAAGACTATGAGAAGCACAAAACCATTCTCATGTATTCACACCTTGTTATAGCAGCCAATGTTAAGTTGTTGAAACATCAAGGAAAACCAAAGACAAAGGAACTTTGGACTATAAGTACTATTGATCATGAAGCAATATTGAATAGTCTCAAGAAGAGAGATGACCCTTCAGGCACACTTCAGTAGGTAAGCTCAACTCAAGTTGCAAGGTTTTCCATGTTTATTACGATTGGGCAATGAACTTTCGATTGGGTAGCGAACTTTCAAGGCTCGTATCTCAGAATCCATGAGAGGTATCGGTGATCCATGAGATGCTACAAGACCATGTTTATGAGGCCTAAAATAACCTCTCTCTATTCTGGGAGATTCAAATTTATTTGAATTTGGCACGCCAGTCTCGCTTGATACCAAAACTTGCAGTGAGGGTCAGTTGAAAGTTGCACCACAGGGTTTCTTCGAAACTATTCATCTTGACACCGAATGGACTACACCATTAGCTTTGGTTGGGTGGGTAAATGATAGGAACAACCATGTTTTGACCACTGAGTCACTAGAACATTCTGGACTATGCCAGACCAAAGTGTCCCCAAGGTGCACTAAGCACAATTGGGCAGAAAACTTTCAATGCTTGTATCTCAGACCCCGTGAGAGGTATTAACGATTTGTGAGATGATATAGGACTAAGTTTATGAGGCCTACAATAACCTCTCTCCATTCTGGGAGATTCAAATTTGTTTAAAATTAGCACTCCAGTCTCGCTTGATGCCAAAACTTGCTGTGAGGGTCAGTTGAAAGTTGCACCAATGGGTTTCTTCCAAACCATTCATCTTGGCATCGAATGGACTACACCATTAGCTCTAGTTGGGTGCATAAAATTAGTGGAAACCCCGTTTTGACCATTGGGTCACTAGAACATTCTGAACCATGCTGCACCAAAGTGTCCCTAAGGTGGACTAAGCACGATTGTGAAGAAAACTTTTGAGGCTCATATCTCAGACCCCGTGAGAGGTATCAGTGATTCGTGAGATGCTACAGGACCATGTTTATGAGGCCTATAATAACCTCTCTTCATTCTGGGAGATTCAAATTTGTTTGAATTTGGCACGCTAGTCTCGCTTGATGCCAAAACTTGTAGTGAGGGTCAGTTGAAAGTTGCACCACTGGGTTTCTTCCAAACCATTTGTCTCGACACTAAATGGACTACACCATTAGCTCTAGTTATGCAGGTAAACACTAGGGACAACCCCATTTCAACCACTGAGTCACTAGAATGTTCTGGACTATTCCGGACCAAATTGTCCCCAAGGTGCACTAAGCACGATTGGGAAGTGAACTTTCGAGGCTCGTATCCCAGACCCTGTTAGAGGTATCAAAGATCTATGAAATGCTACAAGACCATGTTTATGAGGCCTACAATAACCTCTCTCCATTCTGGGAGATTCAATTTTTTTTGAATTTGGCACACCAGTCTCGCTTGATGCCAAAACTTGTTGTGAGGGTTAGTTGAAAGTTGTACCATAGAGTTTCTTCCAAACTGTTCATCCCAGAACTGAATGGACTATTCCATTAGCTTTGGTTGGGTGGGTAAATGTTAGCAACAACTCCATTTTGACCACTAAGTCACTAGAACATTCCGGACCATGCCGGACCAAAGTGTCCCCAAGGTGCACTAAGCACGATTGGGTAGAAAACTTTCGAGGTTCGTATCTCAGACCTCGTGAGAGGTATCAACAATCCATGAGATGATACAAGAATGCATTTATGAGGCCTAAAATAAACTCTCTTCATTTTGGGAGATTTGAATTTGTTTGAATTTGGCATGCCAGTCTCGCTTGATGCCAAAACTTGCAGTGAGGGTTAGTTGAAAGTTACACCACTGGGTTTCTTCTAAACTGTTCATCCCGACATCGAATGGACTACGCCATTAGCTCTAGTTGGATGGATAAATTTTAGGGACAACCTTGTTTTGACCAATGAGTCACTAGAATGTTTCGGACTATGCCAGACCAAATTGTCCCCAAGGTGCATTAAGCACGATTGGGCAGAAAAATTTCGAGGCTCGTATCTTGGACCTCATGAGAGGTATCAGTGGTCTGTGAGATTCTACAAGACCATGTTTATGAGGCCTACAATAACCTCTCTCTATTCTGGGAGATTTAATTTTTTTTGAATTTGGCACACTAGTCTCGCTTGATGCCAAAACTTGTTGTGAGGGTCAGTTGAAAGTTGCACCATAGGGTTTCTTCCAAACCGTTCATCCCAACACCAAATGGACTACACCATTAGCTCTGGTTGGGTGATTAAACACTAGCGACAACCCCATTTTGACCACTGAGTCACTAGAACGTTCTGGACCATGCCGGACCAAAGTGTCCCCAAGGTGCACTAAGCATGATTGGGAAATGAACTTTCAAGGCTCGTATCTTAGACCCTGTGAGAGGTATAGGTGATCTGTGAGATGTTATAAGACCATGTTTTAGAGGCCTACAATAACCTTTCTCCATTCTTGAAGATTCAAATTTGTTTGAATTTGGCACTCCAGTCTCTCTTGATGCCAAAACTTGCAGTGAGGGTTAGTTGAAAGTTGCACCATTGGGTTTCTTCCAAACCATTCATCCCGAAATTGAATGGACTACGCCATTAGCTCTAGTTTAGCAGGTAAATGCTAGTGACAACCCCATTTCAACCACTGAGTCACTAGAACATTCTGGACCATGCCAGACCAAAGTGTTCCTTGTTAGGAATAGTCCCAAGAGATAACTGAGAGGGGGTGGGGGGGGTGAATCAGTTATCTACAAGTTTAAATTCTTTATCCAATTAAGTATACTTAAAAATAAAGCATAAACACAATGAAATAACACATGAACACAACACCAATGTTTTGGTTATGGGGAAACCCAAATAGGTAAAAACCCCGGTGGGACTTGATACCCACTAATATTCTATACTAGTGTATAATGATCCTTGCTAGAAGATCCTTTACCTTGTTAGGAGTAGCTTTACAATATATGAAGTATAGTAGACCTGGTTAAGGGTCAGACCCTGTTAGGAGTCTTTTACAATTGTCCCTGTTAGGGGAGAGGACGCACTGTTCGAGAGCTCACTGCTCAAAGGGATGAAGGCTGCAACCTTCTAAATAATAGATACACAGTATATGTAGATCTTGGTGAGCTGCGCTTTAACCTGCTATCTAGATCAGTTCCAATGTATAGCACATATACTCTACTTGGTCACATAGACCTTCTTCTGATGGCTCAACACTTCACACACTTTTCTCTACTCTTCTTAATCAACGATGAACCACACTTCAGCAATCACAAATGACTGCCTATAAATATCTTTCCTCTAAATGATATAATCAAGTCGGCCTATTAGAACCACCTTGAAATCATAATAGAGAAACCATAATAAACTCCAACAAACATTCTGTCGGCTCTATTATGCACGCAACATAGTCTAGGACCTGTCTTAATAAAATAAATGTAGACGCACGCTACACACCGTTGGCTCTACCAAAACAACTGGATCTTTCTCTACAAGCTAAATTAACTCATGCGCTCTTAATCAAACATCAATAACGCATCTCTAAGCTTAACTCCAAGGGTGCATACCCTAAGGATAGGCACAACTCAAGAACCAATAAAATCTCTATCGGCTCTATTGAACAAACATAAGAAACTGCTGCTGGTGAATAGCGACTGCATAAATTTACGTGCGCTCATCATCAAATCATGCATCCATGAAATTAAAATCACTGACATGTCTACAACATATATCCAAGGGTGCATGCCCCTAGGACAACTATACGGACAATCATACACAGAACACTGCCTATTACTCTATCAGGAACACTGCTGACACAAGCTGCTATATAACTGTCTGTACTAACAGTTAACCTTTGCACCCACGATATCATGTTGATATCATGTCCATGCATCATATACTAAAAGATTACTACATAGGACTTCCACACATGCTACTTTTCATATGTTGTCATCAATGACAAACATACAGTCAGTACTGGCCTGCTGGCAAATCTCCAACAATCTCCCCCTTTGGCATTGATGGCAACATGTGGAATGAAAAACCACCACCAACCCAAATGAACATTTATTTTATAACATTCTCCATTTCCTCAACTGAATTGTTGTCACAACTGAATACTGCTCCCCCTAAGTATATTACTCCTATTTTTCATGACTCTATATACTACTCCCCCTTTGACATCAATGCCAAAGGGTGCCATACATTTTAAGCACCGGTACTACTCCTGAGGTAGAGTAGTCAACCTTCCATCAGTCCCTGAGGAATGCTGCCTTTCCTTCTTTCTTCTAAGTTGAATCAGGGAAGGGAGTTACTCCCAACTTCTCCCTAAGATACTCAAAAGTATCCTTAGGTAAGGGCTTTGTGAATATGTCTGCCAACTGATCTTTAGTATTCACATAGTCCAACTTGACTTCTTTCTCTGCCACTTTCTCTCTTAGGAAGGGATAATTGATCTCAATATGCTTTGTCTTTTCATGCATCATAGGGTTCTTCAACATATTGATAGTGTTAGTGTTATCACAGTGAATAACAATAGGATAATCAATCCAAATTCCAAAATATTTTATCATCTGCTTGATCCACACAATTGTAGAACAATTCAGGGCTGCTACAACATACTCTTCTTCTACTATTGACTGAGAAATACAATTTCTTGCTTGTCCAGGTGACAAGTCTATCACCAAGAAACACTGCTCCTCCTGATGTACTCTTCCTATCATCTACACATCCTGCCGAATCTGCATCAGTGTACACATGAAGCTCAACATTTTCTGAATTAGGATACCATAGACCATAGTCTATAGTGCCTTGTAGGTATCTAAATATCCTCTTTACTACCATGAGGTGACTTTGCTTAGGCTCTGTTGCAAATCTACCAACTATAACAATTGCATTTGAAATATCAGGTCTAGTCTAAGTAAGATAAATCAGTTTGCCAATCATAGAATTATACAATGTTATATCAACTGCTGGTGAGTCATCTTCCTTTGTAAGCTTGCATCTAGTAATCATAGGTGTCCCTACTGGCTTGCTATTAGCCATCTTGAATTTCTTTAATATTTCTTTCACATACTTGGACTGATTAATGAATATACCTTTCTCTGTCTGCTGCGCATTCAATCCTAAAAAGTACTTGATAGGACCAATCATACTCATTTCAAATTCATTCTGCATCTCCTTAGAAAATTTAGCACTAAGTTTGTCATTACCTCCAAAGATAATGTCATCAACAAATATAGCTACAAGTAAAAAACCTTCAGATGTCTCTCTAATGAATAGATTACAATCTACTACTCCTTTCTTGAATCCAATCTTTGTTATGTATCCATCTAGTCTCTCATACCATGCTCTAGGGGCTTGCTTAAGTCCATGGAGGGCCTTCTTCAATCTGCATACCATATCAGGTCTTTCTGATAAGGTGAATCCTTCTGGCTGCTCAATGTATGCTTCTTCTTTTAGATCTCCATTCAGGAATGTTAACTTGACATCCATCTGATAAACTTTGATGTTTTTAACTGTTGCATAAGCTAGAAACAACTTAATAGCCTCTAATCTTCTCACAGGTGCAAATGTGTCTGAATAATCAATGCCTTCTCTTTGCGCATAGCCTTTACATACTAACCTTTCTTTGTTTCTTACTATTGTACCATCTTCATTCATCTTATTTTTGAATATCCATTTTGTACCAATGACATTCTTATCATTGGGTCTTCGGACCAGTTCCCAAGTGTCATTTTTAATAATCTGATCAAGTTCTTCTTTCATATCATCATGCCAATCTAAATCATTACAAGCATCTTCAACACTCAAAGGTTCAATCTGAGATAGTAAACATACCGCATCACTGCTAGCTGAGTTCTTTGCTTGTGATCTTGTTAAGACTTTGCCGCTCTAATCTCCAATGATGTCCTTCTTGGAATGGTTTCTAGATGTAAACTTTGGAGCTTTAGTTGATGTTGACTCATCAACCTTAGGAGTTTCTTCTTCACTTGTCTCAAGGTCATTGAATAACACATCAATATTGTTAAACATTTCTTCAATAATTGTCTCACTAGTAGAGGGTCTAGGTTCTTCCTCAATCATGGGTGAGTAATCATGATATCTTTCTTGAATCATAAACTTTTCATCAATCTTCACATGAGCACTTTCAATGATCTTTTTCAATCTTAAATTGAAACATCTATAAGCTTTACTTTTAGTAGAGTAACCAAGGAAAATACCTTCATCACTTCTTGCATCAAACTTGCCTACTACTTCATCCCTCTTGATGTAGCACTTGCTTCGAAAGATTCTAAAGTATTTTACTATGGGAACATTACCAAACCATAGCTCATATGGTGTTTTGTCAGCGCCAGGCGTTAATTGAATTCTATTGATGGTGTAGACTGCTGTTGTATGCACCCAAAAATGGTCGCCTAGACTTTGGGCCCCATTTATTTGATTTATCAACCCTGAATCATTTTGATCAATAATCAATATTTTCGACATTATCAATTTCTTGATCAAGTCTTAATTTTGATCATATATTGGATTTTTATCCTATGGGCTAACCATTTATCCTAAGCCTTTATTTAATTAAAAGGAATTTCCTCCCCTTTTATTAAATAAAAAGCCCCCACTTTCCTCTTATCCTAAGTTGCACAAATAAAGTATTATTCCTATTTTATAAAAAGGAGAAAAACATTTTTTGTCTCATATGGACATAGAGTCAACTCCTATTTTCCTATTGGAGGATACTTGTGCACATGGATTGCTCCTCTTTCAAGCTCCACCGCTGATTAAGACTTTTTGCCTCTTAATCTCAATGGTCCATTTCACCTCATTTCTTATAAAAGGAGAGCTCTCTCCCTCATTCTAGGACACTTGTTTTTTGCTAACTCTATGCTGCAAGAATTCTTTGGAGCTTTTTGGAGATCATTGTTGCATTGCATTTTAGAGTTCTTTATTTGCTTCATAATTTAGTTTCCATTCTTGCATAGTAGTTCATGTTTATGCTTTCATAGCTTAGATTTCACTTTCAAGCTTTAGAATAATTCATCTAGCTTAATAGGAAGGGTTGTAACACATTGCTATTTCCATTTCATAGCTTAGTTTGTACTTCCATTTTCATAGCATAGCTTGCACATTTGCATCCTCATTCTTAGCTTGCATTGCATTGCATTTCCATTTGATTCTTTGGAGATATTGGCACTCTTGCCTTTGTCTTCACTTGAATCTCTCATTGTGTGGTTGACTAGCAAGGTCACAAGCTCAATAGATCTAGCTGAGAGAAATTTATAATCTTGCAACTCCATGCATAGAGAGCTATGGATCAATTTGTGAGGGCTCATTCTTGAGTTTCCTTGCATGTAAGGATTCATAGAAGTGCACAACTTTTGTGTGTACATTTTTGGCGCCCACCGTGGGGCAAGACAGCTCTGTTTTGTCCTTATTTTCTTGCATTTCTGCTGCATGTTTTGGCTGTTCTAATTTTTTTTTTTTTTTTGTGATTTTCATGCCCTATCCATACTTTCGTGCGTCACTGTCACGGAGTCTCACGCGAGCTTCTGTACTTCCTCGCGCGGGCTTGCATTCTATCTCGCGTGAGCTTCTGTACATCCTCGTGTGGGCCTGGGTTCTATCTCGCGCGAGCTTCTGTGCTTCCTCGTGCGGGCCTGTGTTCTATCTTGTGTGAGCTTCTGTACTTCCTCACGTGGGTTGTGTTCTATCTCACGTGAGCTTCTGTGATTCCTCGCATGGGCCTGGGTTCTATCTCACACGAGCTTCTGTGCTTCCTCGCGCGGGCCTGTGTTTTATCTCACGCGAGCTTCTGTACTTTCTCACCCGACCTCTGTATTGTCTCACGCGAAATTTCACGACAGATAGAGACCAGAATTCCAGATTCATCAGTTTGCTTGCTGTTTTTGGTTTTTTAATTTTTTTTTTAAATTTCAGCATTTTCAAATCCATGCCACTTTGGAAAATGGGCACCCATTTTTTTTGAAATTTTCACAAATGATATCAAAAGTTTAAGTGTGATATATCATTGGAAAGGTCTTTCCGAGCCTAATCCAACCATGATGGTTTCATTTTCAGATTTTGTCATTTGATCAGTTACTTTTGTAGATTATCTAATTTTTCATGTGCTAACCATTGTTAGATTTTGGTTTTTCTAACCCTTGTTGGTCTAACAAGTTGTTTTGTAGGTGCTCTTGCTTGAAGGAAATCACTATAAATCGCATGTCAAAGAGGGCTACTAACATTTTTGCAGGGCTGCCCAAAGCATAAACAAAAGCAAAAAGAAATTTTTTTTTTAAAAGTGTTTGTGATTTATTTTCTTTTCAAGTGTGGCATTTTCTAATTGTATTAGGAACTTTAATACCTTGTGAAAGAGATTTTGAGGTGGTAGGAGAAGTATGATCTTCACCTTTAGGTGAACCAGAAAATCCTGACCCATCTTAAGGTTTTTTGAAGCAAGGGGGTAATTAAATTTCACTTGGTGTGTTTGGGAGAAGTTTTTGAGATAGGGGAGTATGCTCTTCACCCTTGTGGTGAACCAAAAACCTTGAACCTCAAAAATCATCCATTCTTTGTTTAGTTTAGGATCCTTTAGCGGGCCTGCTCTTGAGAAATCAAGAGGAACGACCCAAGTGGGGACAACCTTGTCATCATTTTCCTTGGTGGCGAGTGATTCCAACTCACTATAATCTCAAGGCTATCGAGGACACAAAACCTTGGTAGACATAACACTTGTCTTCGCTTGATGTGAGTAACTCATGGGATTGTGACCATGGGGAAAGCATTGAGCAAGAATGCTTAAGGTACTCTTGAGGCCGCGAGGTCCCAGTCCTCTATGAGGAGCAAGAGGGGTGTTATGAATGGAAGCCCTTATTAAGAACCTTTAGATAGAAGCCACCTTATTTAGCCGCTTATCTTCTTAGTGCAAGGATTGATCCAAGTGGAACAATCCGGATCACCTTAAGATACTCACCATATGTGTTCATTTGGTTGTCTTTGACACTTCCATGACAAAGCCAACATCTATTGTGGGTAACCAATTTGTGTGAGGCAAGGGGACACCAAGTTGTGGGCTAAGTTGGTAAGTATTGAGCCTTGACTTTTTAGGATAGATTTGCTTGAATTATCTTCAATTGTGTGATACCAGTGTAAACGTCCTCAATATACAAACAATTGGTAGCATTCATAGGGTGCAATTTTATTTTGATATCACAAGTGTTTGTCTTGGCAAGGTTGCTTTTGCCCTTGTTTCAAGTGTTTTGAGACATGTTTGATCCCTCACTGTTTGCAAACTTGCCAAAATTTTGCTGATATTGTGATTGAGATCAAAAACATCAACCCTCAGACCAAAATTTTTGACCAAACAGACCCAAAAATGCAAATTTTACACAGTTCTGGTCAAGAGTTAAACAATTTTGCAACAAGTATCGCTTACTTTGAGAAGAAACATCGCGCGATAGTTCATCCCTGTTGAACTATCGCCCAACCTGCCTGGTGTTTATCACCCAGATATTGTGAGGTCTATCATCTGGTATAGGGAGAAGTATCACCCAGTTATAGGTGTATCGCCCTGTTAGCCTGGAGTATATCGCCTGGGTAGTTTCTGTCGTGCTTTCAATTTGGTCAGTTTCAATTGCTGTTAGTCAGGCTAGGTCTTTGAGTAGGTTTCTTACTCTGTCATTAGAGACCTATCTTGGGTCTAAATTTTTGGTTTTAGTCCTCTGGGATAGCATCATCTGATTTACGAGGTCACTTTGGAAATAGTTGTCAAGTTAGAAGGTATTCTTGGTGAGAAAGTTTATCTCTAGGGTTGTTAGCTACATTCTTGGAGAATTTTAGCACTCTTATTGTCCAAATCACTTTCATTTAATCAATTTCAGTTATATTTTAGCCTAGTCCAACCTCCTGATTCAAAAGTGCAAGGGTAGTCACCCTTTGATTTGAAGCACCTCTTTGACAGTGTTGGTAAAGCCCCTTTTTTTTTCTTTTCATTTCTCTTTGGACAATAGAGAACTTTGATTATCCTAGTTTGGTGTTGACACTTTGCGAGGTCACCCTATCATTAAGAATCTCTTTCTTTCATGTTAGTTACAATAAGGTACCAAGTCAATCAAGGGAAGTGACCCCCTGTTGTCTTTAGCTAGTTACCACCAGTTAAGACTCATCAACAGCACAAGGGAAAAGACCCCCTTTTCGATCAATCTCCTAAAAGTGAATATGAAGTTTGTTTTAACCCAAAAGGTAATCCTAGTGAAGTGAGCACCTCTTTAGCACCACTTTCATCAAGTATGGACATGAGTTACACTTTCACTCGACAACAAAGAGAAGCCATGAATCAAACTCTTGAGGATATCTTCCAATGACATAGGAGAGAGTATGGTGGTTCTTCTCATGCTAGTCCACCCGGGTCACCTCCCAACAACATAAGACATTTAGATGCTCACCAATGAGCTGAGAGACATTATAGAAAAACTCATTCAAATTCAGGGTCACAACACGAGGACCAGAACAACGAATCTAGTGACCATCACATCAACGTAGCCAACGCAATAAGGCATTCAAGACAATCTTCTCCACTTAAAGATACCTCTCGATATGCAAATACAAGGTTGAAAAGCATTGAAAGGGAGAAGCAAGCCTATCTAGATGAACAAGCCGCCAAAAAGGAGAAATTCAGACAACTAGAAAAAGAGGAACGTGCATTATTGGACATAAGCAAAAGAGTCGCCCAAGAAGAAGAAGATAGGCTCTATACACAACAACTCCAAAATTGATTCAATGGGAGGGGTGCCAATAGTGGGACCAACTCACCCCCATCTACCCCCTCACCAAGTCCTAGAAGAAGGTCAAGGATTCCCTCACGATCTCCAAGTTCTAGAGGAAGAAGGACTTCAAGATATGATCATCATAGGAGACAATCGCCTCATAGACATTCAAAGCAACCCTCCCAACAAGCACATCATGGCTCACAACATGGAGGAAGCTATACCGACTTTGATAAAATGGATTTTATGACTATGCAATAAGAACCATCCTTTCAAGCATATGTAGAAAGGTATGTGGAACAAAACAAGGATCAATTCCTAGAAAGTCTCATCAACAAAGGTGCTAAGGTCCCATACAATTTTGATGTGGACCGAAAGGTAAAGAAGCAAGATCCATCAACTAATGAGGTGATCAAACAACTTCAAAGGGATATAGAAAGGATGAGGGCACCTAAGAGCACCTTTAATTTGGATTCCATATGTCCCAACCCAATCGACAAGAGTGTGGTGTTGGTTGAGTTTCCTAAGAAAATTGAGTTTCCAACCTATGACAAATATGATGGCATTGGTGATCCTCATGAGCATGTTAGACAATTTTATATAATGAGTTTTTCTTTTCACCATGAAGACTCCTATTTAATGAGATTATTTCCAAGGAGCCTCAAGGGTCAAGCCATGGAGTGGTTTACTAACCTTACTCCTCCAGTTAAGACATTTAAAGAGCTTGTGGAAAGATTTGTCCAACATTTTGCTTACAACTTATCAAGGTCGGTCACCATGCTTGATTTGTGCAAACTCAAGCAGAACCAAGGGGAATCCTTTGTTACCTTTCTACAAAGATGGAGATGTTTGTGCTCGAAATATCCAAGGACAATTCCTGAGGAGGAAAGAATAGACATCATTGTGAGCAACTTGGTACCAGAGTTAAGATATGAAGTAAGGAAGATCCCGTTTAATTCTTTTGATACCATGGTAGAAGTGGTCTGTCGCATAGAGGATGTCCTAAAAGAACAAGGAATTTTGGCTAAATCAGCTAATAACAACAATGGCCAAAACAACAACAATAATGGTAATAAGGACAAAAAGAACTCTTATTGGAATAAGAATAAGTAGGTGGTCAATGACGAGGTTGTTGACTCATCACAACCTAAGAATGAAGGAGTTCTTAATCTCTCTCATGCAGTTCAAGCTATGAAGCTGCAAACATCTTCGGGACAACCAGAGAATAAACCCAAGTATCAAGGGAGACCTAAAAAGGAAAAGAGACAATTTACTAAACTTGGGGACTCCTATGTAGACATTTTCAAGACATTAATTGCTCACAATTTGGCACACCCTCAGGATCCTGCCAAATACCGCATACCAGATCCTAAACCTCATTGGTGGGATGAGAAGGCCTTTTGTGTCTTTCACAATGGAATTGGACATGATATAGAAAATTGTTTTAGACTTAAACATCTTGTTCAAGACCTTATTGAGAGAAACAAATTACAAGTTGATGGTTTAACCACTAATGTAGATCATAAAGATTTTAAAGAACCCTTGCCCAAATATGAGAAAGGAGAGAATTCTAACAACAAGAATGGCAAGGATACTATCAACTAAACTTACACAAATGCTGAAAATGTTATTAACATGCTTGAAGTGGCTGATGATAATGTCAACATGATGAGAGGGAAAGACCCTTATGGATATGATGTGGATTCAACTCCTATGCCTGATGGAGGACCCATTGTGGTACTAAGAGGTCCTCACTCACGAAGGATGTCCCAACCCCTCAATGCTGTCACTAGAAGCCAGTCTCAAGCTCCCATTGTTATTAGAGGTCCTAACTCTAGTAAGTCTAAGAAGCCAGTGTCAAAGGGTGTTCTTCCAGAATTTGTTGTTGGTCCTGAGTTGAATTATAATCTTGTTGATCAATTACAACGTACACCAGCGCAGATTTCAATCTTTGAGCTTTTGGAACTGTCCCCTAAGCATAAGCGTGTCCTTGAGGATGCCTTGCGAATGGCTAATGTCCCTAATGATATAGATGTAGATCAATTCTAGAATATGGTCAACCACTTGGCTAGCCCTCACTACCTTACATTCTCAGAGGAAGATGACAAGTCATTAAGCCACCCACACAATTTGGCCCTTCATATAGAGGTTATGATCCACAAGACCCGTGTCAGGCGTGTGTTGATAGATGGGGGTGCTGGGCTTAATATTTGTTCTTTGAGCTTATTGAAGGCCTTGGGTTATTCATAAGAAGTCATTGACACAAGGAAGAAAATAACTATCAAGGCTTATGATGAAGCAGAACGTAGTTCTAAAGGATTGGTCGTTCTTCCTATTCAAATTGGTCCTGTAGAGAAAGACATTTTGTTCCAGATTGTTGATGCCGGTCCTTTGGCTTATAATATTTTTTTAGGTAGACCATGGATACATGAGATGCAAGTGGTCCTGTCTACCTATCATCAGTGTGTAAAATTCCCTTACAATGGAATAGAAGTCTGCATACCTGGAGACAACACACTGTCAGTCAATACAATTTCAGTAGGGTCTCACATTCTTTTGAATAGGGAGGCTAACACTTTTGATATTGCATTTGAACAATGCAAGAATAAATTCAAGACCATAGATCTTGGTATGGGGGATTACAAATTGGATTCATTCACAAAATTGCCAATTTCCCCTAGGTCTTATGGCAAACCTTCTCAAGAAATGAAGCCCTCATCTTCGGCCATGACATTGTTCGATAAGTTTGTGGAATCCTCAGTTCCGATTCAAGAAGAAAAAGAAGAGGTTGCCGTTAGGGACTGGATTTACCGAGAAGAGAAATACCTACATAATGAGAATTTTGCACCTTCCCCTAGAACTTATGGGAGAGGGTATACATTGGTCAAGAATATGGGTTATCCAAGACATGGTCCCCTTAGTCATAGGTTGGATGCTAAGGCTGAACCTCTTAACCATGCCCTTTTTGGATGAAGGAATAAGTCAACAGATGGCTTAGGTTTTGAAAATAAGAAACAAAAAAGTGTCCCTGTCTCAGCTGCGACAAACAGTGACAATGACTCAGACTACACACCTAATCTTTCCAATCAACAAGACATGTCTGATGATTGGGTGCCTTCAACGAATCTCCTTTGGGGAGATTCAAAAGATTTGACAACTGACAGTACTCCTATCCTAGCTGCGACGGATAGTAACAATGCTAGTACATCACAAGGCCCAAATAATGATTCAGAGACAGACTCACATGAGTTTGAATGGGACTCACTTTTAGATGCAATAGTTGATTTGGACATGGATGTTGTCCATACTTATAGTACTCAACCCGATGTGACCAATGAGCCTAGTGTAGGACTGGAGGATTGGACTCCTCGAATTGCCTTAGTGGACGATGCTTCGTTTGATAGGACAAATCCTGACTTGGGTATCTTAGGAGGGGACTGGATGAATCCTGATCGTATGGTCACCAGAGATAACACCTTCTATATAAATAATGTTGAACCCATCATTGACCTACCCCTTGTTCACTATGACCTAATTGACTGGTCTCAGCGCCACCAAGAGCCTAGACTCCTCACTTTTCAGAATGATTACGAAATTGCCTGCTACCTGAATGCTCTTGAACCCATGGCTTCTTCCACCAGTGAACCAACAATGAGTATGATGGAGCCTGATATTAAGTACCTCAATCTAAAAATAAAAGAAAAAGAAAAAAAGAAAAATAGGTCTGATGGCAAAAACCACCTTGTGGCGGTATCAGAACCAAAAATAGTAAAAATAAATGACGTATCTAAGGGTGAAAACCTCTTTGAGGTGCCTAAGGATGGGGTACTTAATAACTTGCCAAGTTACTTCCAAGACAAGTCATCAGTTCTTATTGAGCCTACGCAACCAGTGAATTTGAATACAGAAGAGGCTCCCCAAATAGTGCACCTAGCTCAGTCTCTATCAGTTGGAGAAAAAGAGGCATATACAAAATTTTTGCAAAAGAAGAAAATCAACTTTGCTTGGACATATTCTGATATGCTAGGGCTTGACACTGATCTTATTATGCATCATCTATCTATATCTCCAGGAATAAAACTAGTTAAACAAAAGTTGAGGAAAATGCATCCTCATATAGCTCTTCTTGTTAAAGCTGAATTAGAAAAGCTCTTACGCGCAAGATTCATTCGAGCTATCGACTATGCTGAGTGGATCTCCAATATTGTTCTAGTTTCAAAATATGATGGGTCCATTCACATTTGCACAGACTTCAGAGACCTCAACAAAGCATGCCCAAAGGATGACTTTCCACTCCCAAAAATAGACATGATAGTGGATATGGCGGTAGGTTATGAGATATATTCCTTAATGGATGAGTTTTCCGGATATAACCAGATAAAAATAGCTCCCGAAGATCAAGAGAAAACAACTTTCACATGTGCATGGGGAACCTATTGTTGGAACGTCATGCCATTTGGCCTAAAGAATGCAGGAGCAACATACCAACAAGCTATGACCACTATTTTTCATGATATGATGCATAAGAACATGGACGATTATGTGGATGATACCTTGGCTAAATCTAGAAAATGGGACACACACCTCGATGATCTAGAAGTGATTCTAGATCGCATGGCACAGTTTTAGCTTAGATTGAATCCGAAAAACTGTGCATTTGGAATTGCCTCAGGTAAACTCCTAGGATTCATAATTTCAGCAAAAGGAATAGAGGTTGATCCCGAAAAGGTCCAAGCTATATTAGATATGCCACCTCCAAGAAATATCAGTCAAATGAGAAGTCTTCAGGGACGTCTTCAGTCGATCAAGAGGTTTATTTCTCAGCTTGTAGATAGAGCACAACCTTTTAATAAGACATTGCATAAGGGTGCTTCTTGCGTGTGGAATGAGGAATGCCAAAAGAACCTAGATCAAATTAAACAATACTTGGCTAATCCTCCAATTTTGATGCTGCCTATTCCTGGGAAACCATTGATTTTATACATTTCAGCAACAGAGTCTTCCTTAGGGGCATTGTTGGCTCAATTAGATGATACTAGGAAAGAAAGGGCCATTTACTACATTAGTCGTACTCTAGTATCTTATGAGATCAATTATAATAGCATTGAAAAGTCTTGTCTGGCAGTAGTGTTTGCTTCCCAAAAGTTGCGACACTATATGCTTGCTCATACTATACATTTGGTTGCAAAAATTGACCCTCTTAAGTACTTGCTTAGTAAGGCCGCCCTCACGGGTAGGCTTTCCAAGTGGATGATGGTTTTATCTAAATTTGATATAGAGTACATTGAAAGAAAGGCCATAAAAGGGCAAGCTATTGCTGACCAATTAGCTGACTTTCTAGTTAAGGATAGTATGCCTATTCAGGTAGAATTCCCAGATGAACACATACTGTATATGACTACCCACACTTGGAAAATGTTCTTTGATGGTTCCCACATGTAAAATGGATCAGGTGCTGGAGTATTATTTGTTTCTCCACATGGGTGCAACATTTCAAGGTCTTACAAACTTTTATTCCCATGTACAAATAATATTGCCAAATATGAAGCTTTGACCAATGGATTGAAAATGGCTATAGAATGGAACATAACAGAATTACATGTCTTTGGGGATTCACAGTTAATTATCAACCAAGTCAATGAGGAGTATCAAACCAAGGATGATAAATTGGTACCTTACAAAAAGATGGTTGAATCATTGAGACGTTACTTTACATTTGTGACATTTCAACAGATCCCTAGGATAGAGAACAAAGCTACAGATGCTATGGCCACATTAGCTTCACTCCTTCAGTTGGAACAACATGAATCAAGATTTGAATTCCTGGTGGAAGAGCTACACCATCCCATATTTGACTCATCTGAAAGCCATGTCATTTGTACCCTTGTCACACATGAATCTTCCCGATATGGTGCTATCTATTCATATCTCTGTGATGGCATCATCCCCGACACATTCAACTATTTTGAACGTCGAAACCTTGTCCGCAATGCCTCCCACCACACCCTTATCTCTGGTGATTTATATAGGAGGGGTTTAGATGGGACACTCCTTAGGTTCTTGGAAAAGGAGGAATCTGACCAAGCGTTAGCCGACATCCATGAGGGCATTTGTGGTGGACATTCCAACGGTCTTGCCATGGCCTGAAGGTTGCTTAGGGTGGGGTATTATTGGCCCACGATGCAGATAGATGCAGTAGCCTTTGCTAAGTCTTGTGAAAAATGTCAGAAACATGGAAACCTGATTCATGCTCCAAGTAGGGAGCTGATTCCTTCCATTTCTCATTGGCCATTTCAGCGCTGGGCCTTTGATCTAGTTGGGAAGATTCACCCCAACTCATCAGGTGGACATAAGTTCATTATTACTGCTACTGACTACTTCACAAAATGGGTGGAAGTCGTGCCACTTTTTGTGGCTTCAGGGAAGACTATCTCTTTGTTCATCTTGAATCATATTATTTGCCGATTTGGAGTACCTTCTGAGATTATCACTGATAATGGAGGTCAATTCAAGAATAAGGACCTAAAGCATTTATGCAAAAATTTTAAAATCAAGCAACATTGGTCCTCCATTTACTTTCCACAGGGAAATGGATAGGCAGAGGCTTCCAATAAAACCATCCTTAAGATTCTTCATAGGATAGTACACAAGAATGGCAGGGATTGGCACTTGCAAATCAATCCAGCACTATGGGCTTACAGAACTAGCATTCGTACACCTACAGAAGCTACACCTTTTTCTCTTACCTATGGCACTGAAGTGGTGTTGCCTTTAGAAGTAGAGATACCTTCACTTAGAGTCTCACTCAAAGGATTGATAACAGATGAGGATTACTGCACCATGAGGTTACAGGAACTTGAACTTCTAGATGAGAAGCGTAAGGCTTCATTTGATCATATGAGAGTGTATCAGAAGCGTATGTCCAAAGCATTCAACAAGAAGGTTCACCCTAGGGAATTTCAGATAGGTGATCTTGTTTTGAGAGAGAACCCTAAGAATCAATAGAACAGAGAACAAAAGGGAAAGTTCGAACCCAATTGGCTTGGACCATATGTTATTACAGGTGCTTTTGGTACCGGTGCATATTTACTATCAGATCCTGATGGAGAACAACTCCCTGATCCCATCAACATTTTGCACCTAAAGAAGTTCTATCCTTGATGCCTGTTTCTATCTGGGGGCATCCTTTGTACATACTTTATGATCTTGAAAAAATACCAAAAAAATTGATATATGATGCTGAAAAAAATCTTTAAAAGCATAAAAAGTCCTAAAAAAATACAAAAAATTAAAAAATTACAAAAATAAAAAAAAATAGAAAAAGTGCCTTGGTGAAAACCTAGAAACAGGCACCTTGGTAGCAAAAATACAAAAAAAATGAAAAAATGAAAAAAGATTCCAAGTGGTGAAAATCTAGAAACAGGCGCTACTTGTGGCCTTTGCACTCCCATTTATTAGCATGCGTCCTCGACACTGTACCTTTCTCCATCATACCTTGACCTTATTTGGCTTAGTCTAGAATTGGTCTTTGTCTTTGTCTAGGGGGCATAACTATTAGCATAGGTCTTTTGGTGCGTTTGTCTCTTGGGGCATTTCACAAACTGGTGTTTTTCAACACCACCCCGAATAGTGTTTCTCAACACTACCCTTGCGTCGAGTGTTTCTTAACACTTATCAGATGTCTTATCCAACAGCCTAGTATGATGCGATATTTCTCATTGACAACTGTGATACTCAAAGTTTGACTCTATGACCAACACACACGCACTTAAACAATCAACTCGTTGAGATATGTTGACTTTATTTTTTTTGTGTGCTATCTATGAGGATTTCTTTGATGAGTGGTCTCTCCCTGAGAAGTTTTCGATGATGCATAGCTAGAAGACTGAGGGTATGAGAACATGTTTTATTTCTTTATCTGCTTGCGGGTATATTTTGTTGATTTTAATTGTCATGACCATTTATGCTGGTCTTACTTGACACTATGGGTTGACAAGGTATTATCCTTGATTGTTTTGCAAGTGCATGCTTCTAGTTATCTTGACTTTCCATGTGTCTTGATACAAGCATAATCTCGCCATATCAAACTTAGGTAATCTCACTGCATTAGTCATCTTGACCTCCATGTCTTTGATGCCTAGGTGGGATTTCCACATTTCTATCTGATAAAGATCATATTCATATCCACATAGTCATGCTAGTGTACATTGTATGATCTTATGGCGCTACCTAATGCTCGATGATGATAATTAGATGTCTATTAGCGTTGTGACCTTGCAAGTCAACCACTTTCATAGTAGTTTGCATTTTTAGGTTCATGTTAGTCTAGTGTTGCATTTTGCATATGGAGAGAGCACTCCTTTTCATCATTTACGGACTAGTCGGTCAACTGTGTTCATCTTCTGATTATTCTTGATCATATCTTTCATTTCTAGTCTTTCATATCACATCATTTTCTATCCATTTTCGGACTTGAAATCAAAATTCAAGGTCATCTTGCCAGTCAAAATCGCGTTTCAAATTTTCCCCTTCTGAGTAGTTGACTGACTTTTTGAGGTATAATCCAATTTTCGATGGACTTTCTTTCTTCCATGTCTCTCAAATTTTCTAGTCTTTCATTCATGCTATTTCTAGTCTTCTATTTCTATTCTTCTACTTCATCACTGGGGCATGTTTCACCGCCTAATGGTTACCCTATTGACCTATACATTCGATTATGATTTCATTTTGATTTGATCATCTTTTATTGATTTTCTGCTCTCCTCTATCTGATTTTGATTTCGACTCCGAGGGGGCAGTATTTATGGGATTCTCATCCCCGATTCCTTGATTTCCCTGATTCAAACATCTTTTGTGAGCTTTTGCTCAAATTTGAGATTCTTATCTCTTACTTTGAATATGATCCTGAATCGACCTCATGTTCAAAGGCCTTTGTTTATGTTTTGTCCGGATGTGATCCCGAATCGACCTCATATCTGAGTTTTTTTGTGATCCCAGATCGATCTCACATTTCAACTTCATTCTTTGACTACATGTGTTCCGAAATCGATCACACATTATTCAAAGAGGGGAAAAGCAAATGTATGCACCCAAAAATGGTCGCCTAGACTTTGGGCCCCATTTATTTGATTTATCAACCCTGAATCATTTTGATCAATAATCAATATTTTCAACATTATCAATTTCTTGATCAAGTCTTAATTTCGATGATATATTGGATTTTTATCCTATGGGCTAACCATTTATCCTAAGCCTTTATTTAATTAAAAGATTTTCCTCCCCTTTTATTAAATAAAAAGCCCCCACTTTCCTCTTATCCTAAGTTGCACAAATAAAGTATTATTCCTATTTTATAAAAAGGAGAAAAACACTTTTTGTCTCATATGGACATAAAGACAACTCTTATTTTCCTATTGGAGGATACTTGTGCACATGGATTGCTCCTCTTTCAAGCTCCACCGCTGATTAAGACTTTTTCTCTCTTAATCTCAATGGTCCATTTCACCTCATTTCTTATAAAAGGAGAGCTCTCTCCCTCATTCTAGGACACTTGTTTTTTGCTAACTCTATGCTGCAGGAATTCTTTGGAGCTTTTTTGAGATCATTGTTGCATTGCATTTTAGAGTTCTTTATTTGCTTCATAATTTAGTTTCCATTCTTGCATAGTAGTTCATGTTTATGCTTTCATAGCTTAGATTTCACTTTCAAGCTTTAGAATAATTCATCTAGCTTAATAGGAAGGGTTGTAACACATTGCTATTTCCATTTCATAGCTTAGTTTGTACTTCCATTTTCATAGCATAGCTTGCACATTTGCATCCTCATTCTTAGCTTGCATTGCATTGCATTTCCATTTGATTCTTTGGAGATATTGGCACTCTTGCCTTTGTCTTCACTTGAATCTCTCATTGTGTGGTTGACTAGCAAGGTCACAAGCTTAATAGCTCTATTTGAGAGCAAATTCATAATCTTGCAACTCCATGCATAGAGAGCTATGGATCAATTTGTGAGGGCTCATTCTTGAGTTTCATTGCATGTAAGGATTCATAGAAGTGCACAACTTTTGTGTGTTCAGCTGTATTGACCACATCTCTCCAATAGGTGTGTGCAACTTTTCCTTCTATCATAATGGTGCCCGTTGTATCCAGAATGATCCTATTCCTTCTGTCTAAAATCCCATTCTGCTGAGGTGTTCTAGGTGCACTTAATTGTCTCTTTATGCCATGTTCTTCACAGTACTCATAAAATCTGTCAGAGGTGAATTCTCCTCCTCTATCTGATCTCAAACATTTTATCTTTAATCCAGATTCATTCTCAACCTTAGCTTTGAATATTTTGAACTTATCAAATGCTTCTGACTTATCTTTCAAGAATGAAACCCACATCATCCTAGTATAATCATCAACAAATAAAATGAAATACCTTTCACCATAGTATGATCTTGTTTGAGTTGGACCACATAGGTCTGTATGAACCAGATCCAACTTGTTCTCTGCTGAATTGTGCTTGCTTCTGAATGTATTCCTCACATTCTTTCCCATCACACATTCCTTGCATATAGTATCAACTGGCTTTGCTATGCTAGGTAGATCTCTTACTGCCTTAACATTGCTTATCTTTACTATGTTATCAAAATTGATATGACATAGTCTTTTATGCCACAACCAACTATCATCAAATTTAGCAACAAAACAACTTGCTTCTGAATTGAGTTGAAAAACATTACCTCTTATCTTTGAGCTTGATGCAATCATAACACCATCCTTGTTGTTAATGATGCATTTGTCATGTTTCCAACTGATATCCTTTTCCAAGTAACTGTCCAACACTGAGAAGGTTATGTTTCAAACCATCAACATAGAGAACATCATCAATACTGTTCTTACCATCCAAGGTGATTGCTCCTCTACCAACTATTGGTTTAGGAGTGTTGTCACCAAATCTAACCATACCACCATTGTATTTGTCCAGATGAACAAATCTTCCTTTATCACCTGTCATGTGATGTGAACAACCACTATCTATAATCCAGTCTGTTCTTATGTCTGCTTGGGAAATCAATGCTAGCTCTTGTTTCTTTTTCACATCTTTATGTTCAGTCTTATTATTCATTTTGTCTACAATAGCAATGAATCAAATTTCTTCTTCACCTGATTCTTCATCTGAGACTCCATCTCCAGGAAATTAACATTCCTTAGAGTACTTAGGTTTGTAATCCTTCTTGAACTTCCTAGCTCTAGTAGGACACTTAGATGCAAAGTGACCTATCTTATTACATGAAAAGCACTTGAATGGAAATTGACCTTCACATTTTCCTTTTCCTTTCTTTTCTCTTTTAGCAATCATAGCAATAAAATCATCTAAATTTCTCTCTTCATCGTCATCATCAAAATTACCAGAAGTGTTTGCAGATTTCTTACCATGAACTGTTGCTTTGAAAGTTGTCTCACTTTTAGGTTTGGTCTTCAATCTTGAAATCTCAAAAGCTGAGATTTTGCTGGTCAAGGTCTCTCTTTTGAAATTGGCTATAAGCTATATGATCTCATCAAGGATGTTGATCTTGTTTTCATATTCTGGAGTGAGAGTAGTCATCAACTTGTCCATAATATCATCCTTTGAGATATCTCCACCATTGTTCGTGATTCCAACAACTGCTTCAGTTATCCTTTGATTATAAGCTTTGATGTTTTCTTTAGGAAACATCTCTAATGCATTGTATCTTTTCTTCCAAGTCTTTCTACGCACATCCTTTTCTTGTTTGTCTCCTTCAAAAATGTCTACTAGGTACTTCCATATCTTGTGGGCGGTGTCTACCTTCTTTATCTCTGAAAACTCACTATTTGATAGTGCGTTGATAAGGGCTTCTTTAGCAATAACATTTTGAAGAAACAATTCCTTTTGAGTTTCAGTAGCATCATCCTATCCAAGGTCTTCTAGGGTAGGGATCTTGGATACTTTGATAGTTACATTAAAAACTTCAAAACCAATGCACTGCAAATGGGTCACCATCTTATTCTTCCAATCAAGATAATTCTCTCCATCGAACTTAGGAATCTCTTTCTTGAAGTATGCCATCTGATCAACCTCAAGCTGTTAAACTTTCTCTCCAAGGCACTTGGCTCTGATACCAATTGTTAGGAATAGTCCCAAGAGATAACTGAGAGAGGGGGGGTGAATCAGTTATCTACAAGTTTCAATTCTTTATCCAATTAAGTATACTTAAACATAAAGCATAAACACAATGAAAGAACACATGAACACAACACAAATGTTTTGGTTACAGGGAAACCCAAATAGGTAAAAACCCCGGTGGGACTTGATACCCACTAATATTCTATACTAGTGTATAATGATCCTTGCTAGAAGATTCTTTACCCTATTAGGAGTAGCTTTACAATATATGAAGTACAATAAACTTGGTTAAGGGTCGGACCCTGTTAGGAGTCTTTTACAATTTTCCCTGTTAGGGGAGAGGATGCACTATCTGAGAGCTCACTGCTCAAAGGGGCGAAGGCTACAACCTTCTGAATAACAGATACACACTATATCTAGATCTTGTTGAACTGCGCTTTGACCTACTATCTGGATTAGTTCCAATGTATAGCACATATACTCTACTTGGTCACATAGACCTTCTTCTGATGGCTCAAAACTTCGCACACTCTGCTCTACTCTGCTTAATCAACCATGAACCACACTTCAGCAATCACAAATGACTGCCTATAAATATCTTTCCTCTAAATGATATAATCAAGTCATCTTGTTTAGAACCACCTTGAAATCATAATAGAGAAACCATAACAAACTCCAACAAACATTCTATCAGCTCTATTATGCACGCAACATATTCTAGGACCTGTCTTAATAAAATAAATGTACATGCACGCTACGTACACACTGTCAGCTCTACCAAAACAATTGGATCTTTCTCTACAAGCTGAATTAACTCATGCGTTCTTAATCAAACATCAATAACTCATCTCTAAGCTTAACTCCAAGGGTGCATACCCTAAGGATAGGCACAACTCAAGAACTAATAAAATCTCAGTTGGCTCTGCTGAACAAACACAAGAAACTATTGCTAGTGAATAGTGACTGCATAACTTTATGTGCGCTCATCATCAAATCATGCGTCAATGAACTTAACATCATTGACATGTCTACAGCATATATCCAAGGGTGCATGCCCCTAGGACAACTGTATGGACAACCATACACAGAACATTGCTTGTTACTCTATTAGGAACACTGCTGACACAAGCTGCTATATAACTATTTGTACTAACAGTTAACCTTTGCGCCCATGATATCATGTTGATATCATGTCCATGCATCATATACTAAAAGCTTACTACATAGGACTTCCACACATGCTACTTTCCATATGTTTTCATCAATGAGAAACATACAATTAGTACTGGCTTGGTGGCAAATCTCCAACATTCCCAAGGTGCACTAAGCCTGGTAAACATAAAGCAAAAGGGTGCATTTGAAAGCACCAATATTGGTTGTGGAATACCCAATGAAGGGAGAGGGCATATGATGATTGAAGATGTCTATAGGGATGTAATGGAGGGGTTTAGGACCTTTATAGGGCTTGAGAGTTGCAGGTAAGGGTAGTTTCCCTAAAACCCTAGGCTATTGACCCTAGAAACAAGGGTTTATTGATTTGGGAGCTTGATGAATGGTGGGACTTTAAGAGTTTGAAAATATTGCATTTTGGAAGGTCTAGGAAGACTGTTTCAAGTTTTTGAGTCTTGGAGATAAGCAGGGATAGGAGTTGCTTCTTTGAGTAAAGGCTAATTAGGCCTAGATGAAGAGCTAGAGGGTGGAGAAAGTCTTCACCAGTCAAATGATGAAGGGCTAAGATTGAGACAACTTTAGTGACTCTGCAAAGGGTATTAGAAAATGTAAATATCTTGTCAGGTTGTTTGGAGAGTTCGAGAGTAATTTTCTGATTTCAGTGTTTGTAGGGCTACTAGACAGGCCTAGAAAGGCTATATAAGAGAAATGGTTGAAGTTCAGGTGATTGAAGTGAATGGGAAGTTGGAACATGGTAAATAGACTATGATAAGATGATATATGGTGTTGGGATCAAGGTGAGAGGTCTAGTTGGAGGTTTGGTATGGTGGAGGCACTAGGTACACTAGGTGCACTAGGTAGCACTCTATTTGACCCTTGAGTTGAGACTAACTCCTTGAGTAGATTCCAAGATGCTTGTAGTATCCTCAAGTTGAGTTGAGTTCCATGAGGGGATAGTAGAGGGATTTGCATCAGATTTTCTTGGTTGAGAGCATCAGATACACATGAATACAATGTAGCACATAAATTTTGAATTCACTTAAATGATGAATTACACATGTGAAAACATGTAGCACATAAAGCGTACACATAAATTTGATTAAGTCATGAAGCACACATGTAGCACATAGATTATAAAGCATACCACATGAATTCACTTAAGTCATGCATGTAGCCCATACACATGAACTTAGGTTATGAAGAATGTACTTGAATATACATGAATATACTTAAGACATAAATTGTACACATGAGTACATACACACAAGCATATCTACATACTAAAAATGAATAAATGAACACACAATTAACAAATTAGATTGAATATCAAGTTTCATATATATCAAAATGAACAATAATTTTGTACATATTTACATGTCAACATATCTAGATACAATGTGGCATACGCCATCTCAAAATGTGTCATATAACATCTCAAAATAAGAAGTTCAACTAAAAAAGTTTCTAGGACATCCTATTCTACTGGTGGATCATCAAAATGCAGCCTCTTTGAAGTACTATTTGCCTCTGATGGATCTTGCATTCAAACACAAAAGTGAAACCCCAAGTTAGATTAAAATTCAGAATCATAGTCAACAATAATAAATAAAATTTAAAATAAAATTGAACTTTCATATACCTCACCTCTCTGTCTCCTCCCGTGGACAAGAGACCTAATATATGTCCTTGGTAGCACAAGAACAATGCTACCAATGTCGAGTCTGATCTATATATGTTTTCGAACATGAGATTGATCTACCAGTTATACTATTTAATGTTAAATACTTCCAGTAGCAAATATATGTTTACAAAATAACTGAATTAACATTAAAACTTACTTATGTTGAACTTTCTTTAGGAAATGTTGGCTGAGTCATTAGCAATACAAACCCTTGGCGTTCTACCTCCCTCAAACTAGGAGTGACCTACAATAGTGAAATAGATACTTCATACTATCATAACTTGATCATATTATATATAATTGATAGTAACATACACACAAATAAATTTAGAAATATATGTACCTTAGGGCTATCACTACCAATGGATATGCTTGTGACTCTATTGTGATGATAGTGTCTCACGACATCATCAGATGCCACTCTTTGTCAAATAAACCATGTAAATTAAAAATGAGTACGTACAATTGACACGTATACATGTATGCATAAACAAACTAAATTTCTTAATTACCTTTCCCTTGTCAATTCCGGATACTTGCACCCCCTCACATTGCCCCCTGGTGGAAACTGGTGACACCTGCATCAGTATGTAATAAGATGATCGCAAAAATTAGAAAACAATGTACATATACTATTATAATAATTTAAGGAAACTAAATAGTACATTAAAACATATGTACCGTGGAACTGTCAAGGCCAAATTATATTGTCAAAAGCGTGGACCCCTCCACATGTGCCATCTCCTCCTCTCTCATCAACTGAACATAAATGTAACACATAAAACAAATAAGTGGGAAATTATTATAAGAAAATTCTACTAAAAATATGAACGATAAAATTTAAATACAATGTAAAAAGTGAATTGTTTACCCTTACCATAACAGTAGGAGTCTATGGCTTTGTATTCCCCTCATGCACATCTTCATGAGGTGCTTCAGTGCGTGTAGTGTGCTATGTAGAATCATCCACCTCGAAGACGTAATTATATGCATCACTATCATTCAAGGGACCTAAGAACAGATTCTTGCACATAATGCAAGTGTGGGGCACACAAACATGTGAGCTCATGGAGGATGTGGAAAGGCCAAAAGCATTAGCACAAGGAGGCAACAATGACGCGATCTGCGTAACCAGCATATCACTCAAGGTGTGAATGGCTCGAATAGTCTGTGAGCCGGCCTCAACAATAATGTCAGGATGTTGCATTCCAGGAGGTGGTGAAATGTCGGGAGGGGGGACATATGTGTGGGATTTCACCCATTGTGCCCATGGCTTGTCCCGAGGAGCGCCTAAACCTACACCCTAGTTCAGTCTCATACTCCAATAATTGACCTTGTGATCGAGCACAAATTCAGCATACAATTTTTTAATAAAATAAAATGGGACATCCAAATTGTTGTGAGGTGGTCTATCAAAAACCATCCACCAGTGGTCCCACAAGTTGTCACGTATTGCACTATTTGTATATCATTTAATTAACATCTTGGTTTTTTTAGGGTCCACTTTTAGACCGGTTTTAGGATGTACAAAAAGATTACATATGTCATGTTTTGATATGTTTAGGTCCATGACTTGATCATAGTCAAGCCCATCATCAAACTGGGTGTGCATGGAATCGCACCAAAGAAGTGCAACACTATGTTGCTCTGTAAGTTTCTCCATGTTTTCAATAATTGAGTTCAATGTCGTAAACATGGGGCGCAATGTGGGGATATTGGCATAGGTGGTTTGAAATCCTCTAAGTTCATTTAGATTATCTCCTATTAGATCCTCTAAATGGTGAGGGTTTGTGACATGTACATCTTCTGGAAGTGGGGGATTGCTGGGAGGTGGTTCTGGATTGTTTGCGTGATCATTAGGAGGGTTTTATGATTCTATGTCTAATTACAATTAAAAAACAAATAGATAATTATGATGAATTTAAAAAAACAATTCAAAAACTCATTTAAATGGGCTAATTTTTAGATAAAAAACTATAAATTTCTATTAAAAAACAATAAAAACAATAAAAATTTGAAGATTTGACTTACCTTAGATTAAAGAAAAATTGGATAGGGGATTCCAAACTAGATATCCAAAAGCCCTAGCCACGTTCACATTTTCACAGTGAAAATGTTGAACGCGGTTGGGGTATACAAATTTGTATTTACTGGAAAATATCAGATATTTGATATTATCAGATATCTAATTAAGCATTTTGCTTTGTCTTTTGGCTTGGCCAGGTGTACTGACACCCAAGCCTACTAAAAAGTCAACAAATGCATTTGTGCGCTTTTGGACGAGTGAAAATAGGTTTTTTTCACATCACCACTTTTTGGCATACCATGATCTTGCACATACCCTTGTTGTGGCAATATGTGGGTGTTACTTTTTAAATCTGGACTTTTAATGTTTCTATTTGTGATTATACTAGCTTTGAAAGATACATAATGTTGACAGTGAATTGGTGAAATTCAAGGAAATCCATCTTAGAACACATGCATGGTTTGAATTCACTATGGTATTTGAACTGTTATAATTAAATAATTTGGTAAGATTCAATATCTCATTTTAGTAGCTTTTATCAAATTTATTTTTTGGTTTAGGGATTTTAGCTATTGCATACAATTTAATCTTAATCATTTTTTGTATCAAACTTACCACTTTGAAATGTGCCTTCTAAACAATGCTCACTCTTTACAAAATTTGTTTATGCTCTTTGTTTGCATATACCCCAATATTTGGAGGTGAATTTTTAGAATCCTATGATTCCACAATTTTCTATTGGAAAGAAATTTTTACACTTCACAAATGAAAAGAATCAACATACTCCTATTTACTAGACTACTTGCCATCCATGTTGCACTACTCTCTCCTTCTGAAAATTATTGCTCATAGGGATCCTTTGAAGTCTTCCCCATTTTTATAAGTCAACTGATTTTACCATAAAGAAGCATATTCCTTTGATTGTGGTTAGTGTATGTCAAAACTTGTAGTCCAATTTAATATATTCAATAAATTTCATTCAGCTTTCAGGACATACTTTTCCAAAAACAACTTAAAGAAGTTTCTTTGCTATGAAAATATGTTATTACTTGTTAAAAATTATAGACCATGAATAAAAGCAAGGTATAGGAAAGGGTGATAACAAACATTACAAGTCAATGAGATTATACCCACCTGCAATTTATTTTTTCACAACAGTTTCAAGGTCCACATTCAATTATCAAGAGTCATCTAAATATTTTCCCAATCCCAATGGAATCTGTAGCACCAAACATCAACTGTGAAAAACATCAAGTCAATCGATTGCCTGATATTATAGATATGGAAGATTAACTCTTTGTTGTTGGATTTTGTAGATATGGAGGAATGATAGACTGTTGTGGAGCTCCTCATTTTGGATTTTTGGAAATATTTTGGGCCTTGCTTGATAGAAATCATGAATGTACATGTCATTATCTTTTTGGTTGGAAAATTGTAATTCAAGGTTCTCCTCTAATCAAATATATGTACTAACAATGATTTCGGGTTTTCTTTCCTGATTCTTTCCCAGGTGAGTCTTTGAATTAGAGTCTTTATAAAATATATATATAGTGGCCAGTCCACTTTTGTTATAAAAAAAAAGAATGAAAACTTCAAAATGTCTAATACTATTAAATCAAGGAGCTATACAAATTAACTAATAAATAAATCAAATTAGACAAATCTATTTACATAAGACAAATAATGATATCATGGTTTGTATTGATAGTATATGGTTTGTAAGTAGTTTTTTTTAAATTGTGAAATTTTATTATGTATAGTTATTTTAATTAGAATAATATTAATTTCATTAATAAAATTATTATTTTAATTTAATTGTAGACATTCCTTATATTCTAATTAAATCAATTGAATTTTCAATTTTATTATTTGGTGACATTATTTTCTTTTTAGTTCTTTTATTGTTTAGATTATTTCTAATTTGTGTGGTTTGTATTGATATTTACTTATTTTTAAATAATTAAATTAAAGTTAAATAATTGAATTAAATTTAAATAGTGTAATTAAACATTAACAATGTAATTAAACTACTTCGGTAATTTAATTAAACTTTGGTAATGGAATTAAACTTTGAGAATATAATTAAACTTTAACTTTTCATAATTTAACATATATTCTAAAATTAAATGATTTAATTATAGTTTAAAAACTAATTATACATGGATAATTTAATAATTTATTTGAACTTTACTTTTTTTAATTTTAGTAATTTATGTAATCATTAATCGTTTCATTAACATAACGAATTGAATTAAAACTTGACTAATTGAATCGAACTTCAATTATTTCAAGCTTATTACTTGAACAAGATTAACTTGAATTAAAGTTTGACTCTATTTAAAAATTTAAACTTAAAAAATAAAAATAATATAACGGGTGATCACAAATTTATGATGATACTATTTTTTATTTCTTTACATTTATTTTCCAAATGCTCCCACATAAAAATAAAATAATATAAAAAAAACATACCTATCACAATTAGACTCTTAAAATACTAGTAAATGGTTATTATTCACAAAAATTAAGAAGTTATCAAATTTATAGGTAAAAATAAAAAAAATTGACAAGTAAAATTGTTAAACAAATAATAGGTATTTGATGATGAAATCATTATTGATTTTAGATTTAGCATGTTTTATAATGTCATCATATTATATAGCATGCTTGATTTATTTATTAAGCAAGTATTATTGTAATGATTTTTGGATTTCTTGATTTAACCCGTGATTAAAATAATATGTATGAACCAATTAGAAATTAGGATATTTGTTATCTTATTATATATTTCATATAGTGAAATTACAATATTTTTAAGTTTATAATATGTAAATAATGATAATTTGATTGGCTAAATCATTTGAGCTCTTATATACAAAATTTCTAGAATTCTACTTCTCTTCCACATTGCTTTAAGGCAAAATTTGTGCATTAAAAATTTATTCTTAATAAATGAGATTGATATGCTTTCATCACACCAAACTCAAATTAAATATTTTTTGTTCTGTTAAAAATAGAATTATTACTGAAAATATTTATTTTAAATTTAAATTAATTTTTTATATTATAGATTATAAAATTATATAAATTATATTTACAATATATAATTATATTTTTAATTTTAATATGATTTTTTATTAAAATTTAATATCTACAACAAATAAATTATAATTATTATTTTTTTTCAAATATATATTAACTATTTCATAATCTAATACACCTAACTATTATTCAAACAATAACCATTATTAATACAACCTAATTAATATTTTATATAAATTATAGTTATAATTAATTACAAAACTAAAAAATAGATTGGATGATGAACCTGTTAGCCCATTTTCCTGTCATGCCAAAAAACCAAAGAAAATGGTCTATTCCTTGCAAAACCCTAGAAAATTGTCTTGCCCTGGCTGCAACTTGTTTTTATCCACGAAGAAGATTTATTCGATTTCATAGCTTGCGAGCTTAGCCATGGATAGTTCATGGTGTGATCAAGCTCCAGTCAAGATCGCATGTGCTCAAGTGTAAAAACCAGTGAGATGTTACAGTTTGAAGGTTTGAGAAATAGGTCTTTTCCATGAATAAGGGTTTCAAAATTTGTCTAGGTCCAGAAAAACCCTAGCCAAATCTATTTCTTTGTTACTTTATCAGGCCACTTAAGTCCCCATTCTGCACATGTCTAATTTCCTTGATCAGACAGTTAAGTCTTCTATTTAGCGATCTAGCAACTGAGTGATTCGCATGTTCTCCTAGTCCTGACGGTCAATAGCTTAACATCTAGCGACTTGGTGAACGGTTAAATTTTCCTTCAGTCGCTAATTCTCCAGATATCCGGTCAAGGCATGAAGCTTTCAAAGATTAAATGAGAATTGTCAATGTTGATCTTGCTCGATGACATTTACGTGTTCTTTGAATATAACCCAAGGTCAAGAAAAGTTTCAGCGACTTGGTGAATACTTCAGTCGCGTGTTCTCCAGATCCAACATGAGTTAAGGTTAAGAAGGCTTGGAGATTGATCTAGACTGTTGATAAAGATGTGATCAGGCGGTGGTCGCTAATTCTCTTGATAAGACTCCAGTTAAGGCAAAGGCTCAACGATCACACAAATGCTTTTTTCGTGTGATCTCCTGATCAAACCGCGGTTAAGCTTTAAGGATATCAATAAGTAGTGTGAATTTTGGAGTCCTCTAATTAGAATCACCACAGGGTGATAGTATTTTCTAAGCATATAAGTCATCAAAGTTTAGTATATTGTTTATGTTGTTTCATTCTGCAATGAAGATGTCACCCAATGGATAAGGCACTGGCCAACAATGGAGCTAGTTTATAGAAATAATTGCTTGATAAATTTCTTACTGTATTCCTAAAATATTGATATAAATCAGTCGAAAATCTTTGCAGTATTGTGACCCCCATGTCTATCCCATCTAATGGTAATGGAGAATCAATAAATGAGTGGTTATCATTTATCATTTTCTTACCATATATTTGTTGATTTAAAATTTAGTCTATGATTTGTCGAAGTAAAGTTTGTTTTACTAGATTAGGAGTACCCTCCTTGGTCTTGCAAAACCAGAAGTGCAAAGAGCAGTCTTGTCCCTATAGTTGGTCTAGTCATCTTAGAACTCATATTTGGATCTAACCCATCCTTAAAAATTATAGATGTATTGGTTGCTTTTGAAAGCATAAAGTCCATTTTGAGGAACCAACAAAACCTAAGCTCTAGAGTCTAATTTTGTTGGTACAGACATTTTTCACATCGATATATTATTTTTATCTTTTAGTAGTGTCTTTATATAAATATTCATCATACCATGCATGTGTACGTGTGTGTATGTATGTATGTATGTATGTATGCATGCATGCCTAAGATTGTTCTATGTTTCATTCTTTATGCATTCAAAAAATATTATTAATTTTTGTACAAGTTATGTGATACACACTTATTAGTTCTTGTGGAAACTATAGGCAAGCACTCAGAAATTTGCGGAAATAGAGTGAACTAGATATATAAAGTACATGTGAATAATCTTTTTATTTATAAAAAATGAAGACAAAACTTTTTTTTGGATAAGGTGGAAAACTTACAAATTTATGTTAGTTTTTTTAAAGCTACCATGAAATGTTTTAAATAGTATTTGATTGACAATGTTTTAGAAATTGTTTGAAAATTTTAATAATTTATTAGAAAATATATTTTTGTAAAAAAATATATCCACAAAGTTTAGATTTCAAAAATTAAAGGAAAATGAAAAAAAATTCATTATAGTTTCTTAATATAGGACTAAATTAATTATTATAAAAAATTATAATATTTTTTAAATATAAAATTATATATAAATAAAATTAGTAAATATTTTTTTATTAAATTTTATGATATACATTTTATTTCAAAAAATTTAAAAGAGGTAATTAATTGTAAAACGTTATATTTTTCCTAAGAAATTATTTTAATTGATTTTATTTATTTATTAATTTTTTTAATACAATAAGATAAATATATAATAAAATATATTTTAAAAACTAATTATAAAATTTATTTTACAAATTTTATTTGAAAAATGAGGTTTTAATTAAGAGAAGGGAATATGTATAAGGGAAAGAAAATTTAGTGTCTATTTGTTTGTTGGAATTAGACTCTAATGGGGTAGTCAAATCCTAGAATTGACATTTTTTATTTTGTTTGCTGGAATTAGATTCGAATCGGATTGTCAAATCTTGGAATTGACATTTTTTATGTTTGTGTTCAAGGAGAAAGGACTAATTCATAAACGTGATTAAGAGAATCCAAACCATTTCACACAAATAGATATTGTTGAGGTAACCACCTTGACAAATTTCATCGAAATTCTAGGAAATGAGAGAAAATGAAATGTGAAGCTTAATAAAGAATGTAAGAGTGGAGAAATTGGGGAATTAATTTTGAATCTTGCTTATTAAAACATTTTTAAATTCAATACTTTTGAATGTGTTTACATTCCTAACAACTCATTTTTTAAATTGACAATAAAAGCTCTATCTTTTCAATGCTAAAATAGGAAAGTTGGATAGACGCTAGCTACCAAACGATCAAAGTGTCAAAATTAGAAAAGTTGACCCGGTCGATAGCCTAACGTGTCGTTGACACTCTTTAAAGTCAAGTTCAAATTTTCTTCCAAGCCATTCGATCTCAGAATTACATTTTCCATACAATTCTAATATCAGAATAGTGGCAGCGAGCCGCTGCATGTGCTAATGTTCCCCTGGTTAGCCCACGGTCACATCTTGGCTTACGCAGAGCCCTCGATCAGGCTCGCACAACAAGGCATTCAAGTTTCATTCTTTTCAACAAGGCATAGCAAAGATCAAGCCCCTATTTGCAAGCCGCCAGATCCCAAGCATTCAGCTTTTGGAGCTACCGCTACCAAAAGTAGCGGGGCTTCTGCTGGAGATAGAGAGCACATCAGATCTCCCGATACATTTGACCCCTCTGTTTAACAAAGCAGTGGATGAATTGGAAGCCCCTTTCGAAAAGCTTTTGGTGGAGATTTGTCCGGACTGCGTGATCTTTGATTTTGTGCAATGGTGGGCGGGGAGAGCCGCCGCCAAATTTGGCGCAGCTTCTATCACTTTATCTACATTGGGTGCCGCTTTTATCAGCTGGGCTATGCATCCCGTTTGGCGGCGCTACGGAAACAGAGTTACGACGGAGGATATGGTGGAAGAGCCAAGAGACTATCCCTCGCGGGCGGGGGCTTTAATTGTCAATAGGGCCCACGAACCAGATGCTATCGGTTATACCGAGCACTGCTTGCGTGGCATGGCTGTCAAAACATGCGCTGAGCTGGAGGGCAAGTATGTTGAGTATTTTGGGAAGGTGACCGGGAAACCCGTTGTTCCACTTGGCCCTCTCTTGCCACCGCAAGTGTCCGAACGAAAAGCTGACTCGGATATCATGACGTGGCTGGACAAGCAGTTGCCATGGTCCGTAGTCTATGTGTCATTTGGGAGCCAATGCTTTTTAAGCAAGGAAGAGATTGCTGAGGTGGCGTTGGGATTAGAAGCCAGCTGTCAGCCCTTCTTGTGGGCGCTACATAGCTTTCCATCTTCACTCCACGAGGGATTTTTAGAGAGGGTTGGGAAGAGGGGTATTGTGGCGAGAGGATGGGTCCCACAAAGGGAGGTATTGGCCCATTTTAGTGTTGGGAGCTTTATGACACATTGCGGATGGAACTCTATAATGGAGGGATTGAGCAGTGGATTATCTCTTGTAACTTCACCCATGCAATTTGAGAGAGTCATAATGCACGGTTGGTTGCATATGAATTAAATGTTGGGATTGAAGTTGGATGAGGAAAGGATGGGGCTTTTCAAAGAGAAGATATTTGCAACGCTGGGAAGATGGTTACAGGGGAAGAAGGGAAAGAGATGAGAGCCAAGACTAGGGAAATTGGTCAAAATGTTCAAGAACAAAATTTTGAAGGATGGAGGATCTCAAGATGAGTATATGACTCAATTTCTTAAGCACTTGCACTTTGTCAAGGCTAATCTGAGGCTTCAAAAGGGCAAAGAAATCCAACAATGAGAAGGTAAACAAGTTCATCTAATCATGTATCGACATCCTCCCTCTATCAAACTAATATACCTCATCTATATCATTTGAAAGAGCTAAACATAAGGACTTCGTGTGCTCAAACACAACTTGCATCACACAACAAGCACATGAGATGAAACTGAATGATAATGTTGGCTCACTTGGGTTCTAAGCACATTTATATGTTATAATTATTTATATTAATTATATGTTGTAATAAAAGGGAGTATGACATTGTTTTAAAGATCATTTCTACTCTTGTTTAGTTTGAAATTCACGTGTAAAGTCCTTTGGTTGATGGTATGAAATCAGTGCAATTCACTATAAATTGTTGTGTGCCTCCAAGAGGTAAAATGATCATTGCATAGTTTAGCATAATATTTAGCTAGTGACATCTATCTTTCATTAATCAACAAATACTAAACACTTGAAATTTTGTCATTTGCTAAATTAAACTTGAAATACACCCAAACATTAAATTCTTATGCAATCAATATCATTTTCTACTGAAAATTATGTGCCCAAAATTTTTTTTATAGACCAAGAGAATCTCTTCGACTTTACATACTTCCAACTCAGCTAGAATCCAAATTTAGTATATAATGGACTTTTATCTCCAAAGTAAATAAGCTAATTCATTAGAAGAAAAAAAACTTTGTTATAAAAACCATATCTCATCTTCATGAATTTAGAGTCCCTATAAATATTTGGAACACTAGGACTTTAGTGCTTAGCTAAACTAACGAAAAAACTAAAAACATGCTTTCTATAATGATCGAAAAGTAAATAGACTAAATAATTAGAAGATTTTTTTTTGTTATAGAAACAATATCTCATATTCATGAATTTAGAGTCCCTCTAAATATCTGGATAACAAGGACTTAAATGTTGCAAAACTAAGGAAACAACTTAAAACTCGCTTTCTATAATGCTTGGAAAACTAATAAAACATCAATTTTTAAAAATATTAGAATTTTCACTTCAATATGGTGTAACATGGGTGCACTGTAATCAATATGGTGTAACATTGGTGCACTATAATTATTTCTAAGTTTATTATTTAGAGTTAAACTGATTTCACCATATAGATGTTTCTCCATGCCAAGTTTATATAGTTAGATCATACATATGCATTTCTTACCTTATCAATATTCTTTTATGGCATCAAAATAATTCACATGGTAACCTAGATCATCACATGATTTAAAATTAACACCTACATATTTGACATAATGTCATTCAAATAAATTATCAAAGTAAATATTAACAAAAGTACACTAGAATAAGGGTAACAAGTTTACTTGGATCATCAAATCAATTAACACAATGAGTCTCAATTAGCATGAGAGGTGTTATGGGGTGACAAAAAGGTTGCATCACAGGATCCCCCTCTCTCTCTATTAGACTTCTCCCTAGAAGTCACCAAGGTTTGGGGAGAGGAAAACCCTAATCATGCCAACAATAAATAGATGACAAGGCCAATGAGTAATTCCTCAATTCTATTTTGTATAAGAGAGTATTTGGAAAAAATGAGCTTAGAGGTACCAAATAATGCACAAGATAGGCTTAAAATATATATCAATTTATAAAATGACATGTACCTCATCCTTTTATATCAATATTATACCTAGAATATAAACAATCATATACACCATATATTTAATTAAAATCAAATAACCAATGTTAGGACTCCAAGGTTGAGACAACTTGTTCCTAACAATTTTGATATTTTTTCAAGGTCAAAGTCAATTGCTAAAGCTCTTAAAATTACATTTTTATGTTCTCTATCCAAAAGATTATATTTCTTAATACTAGAACAGAAGGATGTGATGCCTTTCCTAATAATAGTAAGTCATGATGAATTCCTAACTTGAGTTAATGGTAGTCTAGGTCAAGCACTCAAACCTTATATATTTGGTTAATCCCTTATATGATATTTGAAAATTGGTCAGTATCTTGTAAAATAGAGTTTGTATGTACATGGATCCACGAAATGATAATTTCTCAAGCCAAAGGTCATCAATACCATTTATGTTGAGATCATACATGTGAGAAGGTGGAATCATTAAAACTCTTTCCTTGTAACTACAAGTATTTCCCCATAAGACACCAAGGACCAATTAATCATTCACATAACCTAAATATTAATATTTTAATTGTGAAATATAAAACAAAAGACCATGACACCACTTTTTGATGACTTAGCCATGTTGGTACTATGAAAAATCCATAAGGTTTTGAGCCCATAATTAGAAAGTTCTCCAATGGCAAGGTTTGTGCCCTTCAAAGAACAGTTTGAAAGACTTGAGTTCAAGAGCATGTAGAAATAGGCCTGATGAATTTCATGAGATACAGCTTATGCAATGAATTCAACACCTTTCATTTGACATATGTAGTGGGTCCCAGCTCCTAAATTTTAAATCTGAAGTGTTTAGGGAGTAGCCATTTTGAGGTGTTCACTTAATTTTGCATTTTTGCCTGAGTGTTAAATCCCTGTAGCAGGCCCTGTTTGCATTTGAATATCTTGTGTCCTATTAGGTTTCATGGCCCGCCACTTTGGGAATGTTTACAACGTATATCAGAGAGCTTAAGTTTCAAAGCTCAAGCCATTTCAAGTCCGTTTGACAAGTTTTTGGATCCCCCGAAGTTGGCTTTCCAGATTTGTCCTATTTCTCTAATCTGCCCAGTTTTCTGAATGGCCTTGTTTGACCAATTACGATTTTTGACGCTGTGACTCAATTGATAAATTTCCTTTTGCCTTGTATTCCAGTGGTCAAATACTTCTTGTGTTTCATTTTTCAGGCCATGATGAATCTGTTTGCCAAGTTTGCCAATCTGATTCCGTTTGCAGTTTTTAACATTTTAATGAGGATCAATTGCACAGTTTAGTCAAAGGCCATGTTCGGATGAGTGCATTAAGTGCCTTGTGATTGATCAAGATGTGTTGGTTGTTGCATCATGTTGTAGGCATGAGAAAGAATGTTCATGCCAATTTTTAGCCCCCCATGTGCCCGTTTGACGTGATTGCCAGGTCAGACAAAAAGGTGTTTTATAATGATGAAAGTGCGGATAGAATAATTCTGCAAAGTAACTGTTTTCCAAATTTCATAAATTTCGGTCAGATGCTTGTTTTCAGTGGACGGTTATTTCGTTTCATTCCTTGCATGTGAATTTTCCACCAGATTCAGTGGTTCACCATCAGCTCATCGTTTGATATTTTTCATCCTTCTCCTTCCAAGCCAGTCGACAATGATTTCAGTTTATGATTTACTGGCAATTCTGAACGAGTGTTTTAAACTTTTAAAATCTCCTGCCTCGTTCATTGTTTGATGAATCCCTTTGACATGATCATTGTCTGTGGTACAAAGTTCATGTCCGCCAAGTTTCAGCTTTCAGTGACGAGTTTTCATCAGTGATTTAATGGCATGATTGGAAGCAATTTATTCAATTTGGCAACTAGCAAAGTGATAGAAATTAAAGTTTTTAAAGATGCCCATTTGTCCAGATTGGATCCAGTTGTTGTTGAAAATTGCTTTGGACATGTTTGAGGTCCGAGTGTTTGAAATCGAATTTTTTTTAGGCTGGACCCACTTGGGGCCCGACCTACCTCGCTATTTTAAAGAGCATTATTCTGAAGTCTATTTTCAGATACTTTGAGAGGTGTTGGACTCAAGATATGGAACATGTGATCTTTTATGATCAATGGATGAAATGGATTCACTTGATTATGAATCTAATTACAAGCCAAAGATTGATTTACTGAGGGCTCTTATTTTTTTGGCTCTATCACTGATTGGGGAGCATCTATTAATCATTCTTGGTTTGTGGGTGATTAGAAGTATTGGGGCACCATCATCTGATATAGCTATCCAAGAATCGACCACAACATCTGCATAATTTAATGAGATAGAATTCTTCTTGCTTGGTGCAATGACAATAGTTCAGATAATTGATGCACACCAAGGATTTAACTTAGTGACAAATTATATCACCACTCGAAACCCTCTTCTACTGCTTTAACTATTGCGGGTAGGGCATGGACACCCATTAGAGATGTGGCTACTACTATGTTGTGGATACACATACATGTTTCTATTTTGAGAACAATGTAGCTTGTAGTCAGCTAGAATTCTCAATGAATTGGCTAACTAACTTAACACTCACATCCCAAGTATTGAACTGATTGCTAGTTCCATATGGGAGTTGGCAACAAATTTGAAAGTTGTGAAACCAAAGTTTGACTCAGCATGGAGTGAAACTTATAAGAAATTGGTGTAGGTATCCCCAAAAAAACAAACTCGTATCTTCGTTGAAAGGCTACCATTCCCATCGGTTTCTCTCTATGTGGATCCAGATCGCAAGCATCAAAGGTCTTTTCAAGGCTGAGAAAGCACTATATCAAAATTTCTATGCACCAGGGAAGTGATGCTTTGCATGCCGCGTTTGCAAATATGTATTGTGTTTATTTTTGATGTATGGCCGAGTACACCCTCCAAGGGAGGCATTAGTTTCTTCAAATGCTACGTGCATTCTCTTTAAGATTTGTGCCACTATGTAAGGGTTGCACATTTCCTTTTGGGGAATGCGTATGCTTCTCCTGAGAAGTTGTGCACCCTTTGTGTGTGCCTTTTTAAATATGAGCGCACTCCTCTTCAGAAGCTGTGCGTACAGGTCTTAAGGGGTGCACGGAGGATAGTAGGATACTGCTAAGTTTCCCTTTACATGCACCAGCGGATGGTGGTTCCTTGTGTTTGAGGAAATGTAGGGGTCATTTTGTGGCGGTTAGTCCCACATTTGCTACACTACACACATTGCAAATTTTTAAATACCACAACACCCAGATAGCTAGCAAAGTGAAAGAAATGAGGGCTTTGTGGAGGGTCATTCAGCTATCTGGGCCTAGGTAGTGCATGTCAGCCGGGCACGCACTATGGAATAATTTTTAAAAAAAGGGTAAGAGTTATATTTCTAATAAGAAGGTTTGTCCCACATTCACAGTGGGTTAGAATAAATAGCTATTCAAATGTCGGGATGCACACTAAAGAAGTGTCCAAGTGTGGATGCAAGTAAAAGGCCTTCTCATACATGCGGAAATCGAGGTGATAAGTAAATGATGACTTGGACAGTGGGCCCCACACGCGCAGGTAAGAAATTTTGATGGTGTGCAGATTCACCCGCCTCAAAATATGTGCCCAGATCGACGAACGTTGCTAATCCGCTGAGATGTGTACACACTAAGATGTGCACTTCTCTAAATCATTGCTTCCAAGAGAATCCATAGATTGGAAACCTTGAGAAATCAATTTATAGCTCCCTGGGCATGGAGTGCAAGGGTGTTTAAGAATGCTCTTAGCTAGAGCTATTAAGCCAATAACCTTGCTAGTAAACCATGCAATGGGAGATTCAAATGAAGACAAGGGCAAGAATGCCAATATCCCCAAGAATCAAATGGAAATGCAAATGCAATGCAACTATGCTAGAAATGGAAATGCAAGCTATGCTATGAAAGGAAATATGCAAGTATTACAAAGTCTCCTAATTAAGTTAGATGAAGTAATCTAAAGCATAAAGGAAACTAAGCTAAATATGAAGTTATGAATGCTATGATAATGCAAGAAATGAAACTATGATAGCATGTAGATGCAAAAGCCAAGAATGCTCCAAATCTTCAAAAGCTCCAAAGTGACCTAGAAAATTTGCAGCATAACATTAGCATAAAAAGTTGGAGATCTAGAATGAAGAAGAGAGCTCTCCTTTTATAAGAAAGGAGAAGGAATGGACCATGGAGATTAAGAGGCAAAAGATTTAATTAATGGTGGAACATCAAAGAGGAGCAATCCATGTGCACAAATATCCTCCAATGAGAAAATAAGAGTTGACTTTTGTGTCCATATGAGACAAAAAGTGGGGGGCTTTTATTTATTAAAAGGGGAGGGAATTCCTTTTAATAAATAAAGACTTTAGAATAATATGGTTAGCCCATAGAAAATAATCAAATAAATGACAGAACTAGGATTTGATCAAGAATAAGCAATTGATGATTTTAGCAAATAATGCTAGCAAGGGGCTAATAGTCTAGGTGACCATTTTTAGGTGTATACATTTGCCCCTCTTTGACTAATGTGAGATCGATTTGGAATCACATGCAGTCAAAGAATAGATCAGCCAAGAAAGAAAGCAATAGCGATCTGACTCCAAAGTATGAAGTGCAGAGAGATAGCAAATCCTGCATGGTCAGCCTGGTAGTGATAGTACTGAACACTTAGGAAAGAGATGGACAATATTAGAACTCGAGATGAGAACTAACATGTCAAGCGCAAAGATAGATCGATCAAAGCAAATGGAATGGTCAAGCATATGCTCTGGAGAATAGCCAATAGAATATGATGTGTTTTCCCCCTCGGGATCGAAATCGAAATTAGGTAGAGGGAAGGCAGAAACAAGAGCAACATGATCAAATCACTAGAAATCATAATCGAAGAGAAAAAGAGCGATAGAATAACCATCAAGTAGTGAAGATATGCCCCAGTCAAGACCTTAAAGAGATGAAATGAAATGTGAATGAAAGACTAGAAGGGTGAGAGAGATGGGAATGAAGAAGGAAAGAATGCCCTAGTGAAGATCGAAGGGTCAGGCCTCAAAAGGTCAGCCAACTGCGCAGAAGAAGGGAAAAAATATTTGGACGATCAAGGTGAACTTGGATTTCGGTTTCGATCCCGAAATGAAATGAAAATAATGTGATATGAAAGACAAGAAGTGAAAGATGTGATTGGGAAGAAGTGAAAGGTGAGCGCAGTTGACCGACAGGTCCACGAAAGATGAAAGGAGAGCTCTCTCCTTATGCAAGATGCAAAACTAAACTAACATGAAGCTAAAAATGCAAGCTATTATGAAAAGTGGTTTACTTGCAAGGTCACAAAGCTATTAGACTCTAATATTCATCATCGAGCGTTATTGGTAGCGTTGCGAGATCATACAATACACACTAGTATGACTATGTGAATTTGAATATGATCTATATCAGATAGATATGTGGAAATCTCACCTAGGCACCAAAGACATATAGGTCAAGATGACTAGTGTAGTGAGGTTTCCTAAGTTTGATATAGCAAGATTATACTCGCATCAAGACACAAGGAAGTCAAGATGACTAGAAGTATGCACTTGTGAAAAATAGTCAAGGATAATACCTTGTAGATCCCAATGTCAAGTGGAACAAGCATAAATGCTAACGACCGTGAGAACCAACAAAAATATACCCACAAGTAGAAAGCAAATAAAACATGTTCTCATGCCCCAGTCTTCTAGCTCAGCATCATCGAAAACTATTAGGGATAGAACGCTCAGCAAAGAAATCATCATAGACAACACACAAAGAAATAAAGTCAAACAAGTCTCAGCGAGTCAAGTGTTTAAGTGTGTGTGTGTAGGTCATAGAGTCAAACTTTGAGTATCACATTTGCCAGTGAGAAATATTGCATCATTCGAGACTACAGATAGGATATATGATAAGTGTTAAGAAACACTCGACACTAGGGTAGTGTTAAAAAAAAACTGTTGGGGTGGTGTTGAAAAGCACCATTAGAACCAAGAGGCCTTAGAAACCCGAACGCACAAAGAGACCCAAGATAAGCTAGAACAACGTATGCCCCCTAGACTAAGACAAGAGTCAATTCCAGGCTAGGAGAGGCAAAGCGGAAAGTGGAGTGGAGGAGCACCACGCAAGATTGATAGACGTAGGTGCAAGGGTCTCAAGTAGTGCCTATTTCCAGGTTTTCACCACTTGATAGATTTTTTCAGGACTTTTTATAATTTTTTTATATTTTTGCTACCTTTTCACCAAGGCACTTTTTCTATATTTTTTTTTGAATTTTTTGCATTTAAAATTTTTTTTTGGTGAGACATCAAAGCGCCTATTGCTAAGTTTTCACTAGGATGCTCATTTTTTCAGTACTTTTTATGCTTTTTAAGATTTTTTCAGCATCATATATGAATTTTTTTGGAATTTTTTCAGGATCAATAAGATATGTACAAAGGATGACCCCAGACAGAATGGGCATCAAACTCCCAAGCAAGATCACATCGTGTAGTCCCAATGTCTAGCAAGGTGGAGGACAAGAGGGAATAGCAAGCTAGTGGAAGAGATGAAAGACAAGAGAATGAAGGCGAATGAAGGGAAGAAATCCTCAAAGGCAAACTCCTCAAGAGTACCCAAGCTAGGGAAAAATTATCATGTAAAGCACATTTGGACAAGCAATGAAAGGCCAACATAGGATAAGTCACAAAAGCATAATGAAAAAGAAAGAAAGGATGCAGTCCAAAGGAGTAGACATGTCAAGAGGCTTCATAGCATTATGTTTTACTCTTTTTTATTAGATCAAGATCAAAGGGAAAAAGGATAGCGAAAGGTTAGAATGAATGGAGGAAAATAAATATGAAGGCTAAACATGAATAGAATGAAAGAAAGATCATCATAAGATAGCTCACAAGATAGCCAAATGTTCGTGTATAGATCAACATTGTCAAGATCAAAGAGAGAAGATGGAATGGATAAAATATGTAGAAGAACTATGCATGATGCCTGATTTCCAGGTTTTCATCACGGTACTTATCCAAGGTGCCACAAGGGAGTGGTTTTCACCATAGAATGAATTTATTTTTCTTTAATTTTGCTACCAAGGCGCCTGTTTCCAGGTTTCCACCAAGGCACATTTTCAATTTTTATTTTTTTTCATTTTATTTCATTTTTTTTTGGAAGAAGGCAAGCTTTTAGATAATTCTCCTTGAAAGGATAAACTATTATATGCCAAGGATTCAAAATGATATGCTCAAAGATGCTGATAGGGAAAGGAAGATGGAAGAGAAAAATGAAGGATAAGGTTTTATGTAAAGCGAGTGAGGCTGGAAGATAGGAGGAATAGGCAAATGAGGAAAAAGGATAGAAGGTAGAAGGATAATGAATGAAAGGATTGTGAAAGGGTAAATGGAAAGGAAGGCAAGATCAATGTCAACACATACCTTGAAGGGTGGTGAGAGGATGGAGGAAATGTGAATGAATGAATATGAGAAGGAATATGGAGAATATTTAGCAGAGGTTGTGGTTCAGGCACATGGAATGGAAGAATATTTTTGGAAGAAGATGAAGTAGAAGCCTTTGGAAGCTTGAATGTCAACTTCACTTTTTTCTCAACACCAGACTCTTTCAAGAGAGATTTTGGAATCCATATAGCCGTAGGTTTTTCATTTCTTTTTGATGATTTAGAGAGAATATCTTCAATGATGGATTTTGGAACCCATACTTGTCTTGTAGTTTTCTTCTTAGATATCTCTTTTGACTTTATGTATCCATGTTGATTAGAGGAGACATGGTGATCTTTTTTTGATGGATTCTTGTATTGCTTCTTTTTCTTGTATTGAATATTTAAGTTACTTCCAAAAGACTTGAGACTTATGGAAGAAGAAGGATGATATGACTGGTTTAGATGGGTGGATGGATGAAAAGGATTCAAAGGTATGCATCTATGTTGATCTTGAGGAAAGATAGGAGATGGAGGGATGTAAGGACCCAAGATGGATGATGAATTAGGAGAGTTATGAGGGGAAAGTGAAGGGACATAAGGACCCAAGATGGAAGGAAGACGTGAAGCCTTTGGTATTGGTGGAGGAAGTCCAAGGATGGATGTGGAAGACACAAAAGGATAATCAACCAATTCATCAACATTTATATGACAGCTAAGGACATCAACATCTTTAGAGTGAGCATTAGGATTTTCAATAGGATCATGAACATCTTAAATAGGAGCAACTTCTTCGATAGGAATTTTCAAAGCTTGCAAAGACTTAGGAAGAGTAGAAAGTGGAGGTGAACATAGAGTGGTAGAACAAGAAGATGGAGAACTTTGATCTTGACAAGTTGCTTTGGATAGCATAAGTGCATCATTTTTTTCTTGATTTTCAATAGGCTTAGCATTGGAAGTAACAACACTATTTTCAATAACCTCAATGGATGTAAGGTCTTTGGAAAGCGCAAGTGTAGTAAGGTTATTTTGATTGTCAATAAGCTCAACGGTGTAAGTAGTAACTTGATCTTGCTTAGGAGATGGTGGAATGAATGCGGAAGAGTAGAGAGGATCAAAAGAACCATGAAGCATATCAGAGACATCATGAAAAGGATTGGATGACATGGAGGGTTCTTGATCTTAATCCTTTTTTATATTTTTTTTTAAATCATTTTTAGAGTCCTCTTGACATGGAACCACTTCTAAGGACAATGAAGCATGTTGGAATTGCATGGAAGACTTTGGAAGAGATGGTGAAGGATTAGCTAAAGTAGGCATTATAGCGCATAAAGGCTTAGGCTCACTAGGTGTAGCATTATTGGAAGTATTTGTAGCCAAGTGAAGGTTAGCTTGAGTTTCTTTAAGAGATAGCCCTTGAGAATAACTATAGGGAACTACATGAAAAGCATTAGGATCTTTGTCGGATGAAGGATTTGTGAAAGATTTGAAAGACTCGGAAGCTTTAGGAAGTGTATGGTTATTGGAGGAAGTAGGGGATGGAAGGGAGCCATCAAAAGACAAAGGTATATCATCAACATGATCTTGCTCAAGAGTGTCATCTTTATTTTCAGCATGAGAGTCCTTAGAAGATGAATTCTTATAATATTGACATTTCATATCAGCGCGATGCATTTTATAGTCCTCAGCAGTGGTAGATGGGTCATAATCGAGGTATTATTTATAGAACTTATAAAAATCTCTTTCAAAATCTGAATCATATAGATCACCATCATGATCTATCCAATGTGGTGACCTATTTCTAGTAAGCATGAGCCTACGACGAGGAGGACTCTTAGGAATAAAGGTGTCATAGGCATCAGAAGGACTACCATATTGCTCATAGTGAGGAGTAATACTCTTGGGAGAAGTAGAAGATGAACGAGATCATGAAGAAGAAGAAGGTGAGGACCTAGAAGAATAAGACTTGGATAATGAAGGATGCGAATAATGTCTAGAAGAGCTATGGTGAGACTTGGAAGATGAGGAAGAATGAGAAGACTTAGATGATGAAGAATTTTTAGAAGAGGGAGGTTGTGATATGATCATGTCTATGATCCTAGCAAAGACGTCTAATTCAATCATCTTTTCTTTTATTTTTTCCTTAAGCATATCACTATTGCCATATCTAGAAAGACTATTGGAGGAATTAAACTCTTCGAATTGAGCAATGAGTTCAAGATCATCTATTTTCAAGAGAGGTTCCATAACAAGGTAGTTGAAATTCATGGTTGCAAAAAAGGAGGAATCAAGCATAGAAGAAATGAATAGAAGAGATGAATAGAAGAAAGTAGACTAGAAAATAACAGGAAAAGAATCAAGAAGACATGAAGAGTTTAGGAAGAAGAGGAAGAATCATGAAGGAAGAAGAGATCAGATGAAAATGGGAGACTAGAAGACATGGAAGAAGGAAGACCAAGAGTCATTTTTTGCAGTTTGATACCATTGAAATTTATTTGGATGTTGAGCAATATGTCATAGCACCTAAGATCCAACCTGGACTAACCAAGGAAGACTGGAAGTGACACAAATCAACTTCGGATTGCAAGCAGCAGTGAGATAGCAAAAGGACTCTGTGAGATAATTTCCAGGCAAGCTGTGAGATACAATTTTTTAGTGTCATATGACTCTTGACCAGTGAGTGCTAAAAATCTTAGTTTTAAGTGCAATTTGTTCAAAATTTCAGTTTGAAGGTTGGATTTCTCGGTTTCAATCACAGTGACAGTAGTAAATAGACAAGTTTGCAAACAATAGGTGATCAAACATGTCATAAAACACTTGAAACAAGGACAAAGGAAACCTCGCCAAGACAAGCAATTGTGATATCAAAGCAATAAAATCCTATGAATGCTACCTTGATGTTTGTATGTTCAAGAATGTTTGCACGGGTACATAATAATGAGAATAGTTCAAGCATTTGCTAGCCTAGAAGGACAAAGGCTCAATACTTAGCAACTTGGCCCACAACTTGATGCTCTATTGCCTCACACAAAGTGGTTACCCACAATAGATATTGGCTTTGTCATGGAAGTACTAAAGACACAACCAAAAGAACACATATGGTGAGTAATCTTGGGGTGATCCGAGTTATTCCACTTGGATCAATCCTTGCACCAAGAAGCTAAGCGGCAAAATAGGGTGGCTTCTATCTATGGTTCTTAGTAAGGGCTTCTGTTCGTAGTACCCCTCTTGCTCCCCAAAGGGAATCCTTACCTTGCGGCAAGTAACAGACCTTGCGGCCTCAAGAGTACCTTAAACATTCTTGCTCAATACTTTCCTCATGGTCACAATCCCACAAGTACTCACATCAAGCGAAGACAAGCACTATGTCTACAAAGGTTTTGTGTCTTTGATAGCCTTGAGATTATAGTGGGTTGGAATAGCTCGGTATTAGCTTGTCCCCACTTGGGTCGTTCCTCTTGATTGCTCAAGAGCAGGCTCACTAAAGGGTTCTAAAAGATCTAAACAAAGAAATGGATCAACTTATAAGATTCAAGGTTTTTGTTTCACCACAAGGGTGAAGAGCATACTCCCCTATGTCAAAGATTTCTCCCAAACACACCAAGCAAATGTTCAATTACCCTCTTGCTTTTAAACTTCAAAGATGGGTCAAGATTTTCTGGTTCACCACAAGGGTGAAGAGCATACTTCTCCTACCACCCAAGAATCTCTACAACAAGATATTATGTTCCTATGAAATGAAACAACTAATAATTGCCACACTTGAAATGAAATAAATAACAAGCACTTGATTGGGTTTTTATGCTTTGGGTAGCCCTACAAAAACTATTAGTAACCCTTGTGCATTTGAAGCTTTGACATGTGTTTTTTTGGCAAAATATTTCAAGCAATGAGAGCACCTACAAGCACAACTTGTTAGCCCCACAATGGTTAGCACATAAAAAATCAGATAATCTACAAGTAAAATAGCTGATCAAATGGTAAAATCTGAGAATGAAACTAGCATGGTTGGATTAGGCTCGAAAAGACCTTTCCAATGATATATCACACTTCAATTTTCAATATCGTTTGCAAAAATTTCTCAAAAATGGGTGCTCGTTTTCCAGAGTACATTGAAATTTTCAAAAATTTAGGAAAACTGAAAACAACAAACAAAACTGACAAATTTGGAATTCTAGTCTCTTTCTATCATAGAATTTCACGCGAGACAGTACCGAACCACGCGCGAGAACACAAACCCTCGCGAGAAAGTACAAAACCACGCGCGAGAAATCACAAGCCCATGCGAGAACGTACGCCGACTCATGCGAGAAAATACATTGGCTCGCGTGAGAAAATATACAAGCTCATGTGAGAAAGTAGTTCATCACACGCAGAAGTGCTACAGACAACAAATCTTCACGTGATACGGTGAGAAACCTCGTGCGAGATTTCACAATAGTGACACACAGAAGTATGGATAGCGTACAAAAATCGCAAAAAAATAAAAATAGCCGAAACCTGTAGCGAAAATGCAGCAAAGAAAGGCAAAACAAAGCTGTCATGCCCCACGGTGGGCGCCAAAAATGTACACACCAAGATGTGCACTTCTCTAAATCATTGCTTCCAAGAGAATCCATAGATTGGAAACCTTGAGAAATCGATTTAAAGCTCCCTAGGCATGGAGTGCAAGGGTGTTTAAGAATGCTCTCAGCTAGAGCTATTAAGCCAATAACCTTGCTAGTAAACCATGCAATGGGAAGACAAGGGCAAGAATGCCAATATCCCCAAGAATCAAATAGAAATGCAAGCTATGCTATGAAAGGGAATATGCAAGTATTACAAAGCCTCCTAATTAAGTTAGATGAAGTAATCTAAAGCATAAAGGAAACTAAGCTAAATATGAAGTTATGAATGCTATGATAATGCAAGAAATGAAACTATGATAGCATGTAGATGCAAAAGCCAAGAATGCTCCAAATCTTCAAAAGCTCCAAAGTGACCTAGAAAACCTACAGCATAACATTAGCATAAAAAGTTGGGGATCTAGAATGAAGAAGAGAGCTCTCCTTTTATAAGAAATGAGAAAGAATGGACCATGGAGATTAAGAGGCAAAAGATTTAATCAACGGTGGAACATCAAAGAGGAGCAGTCCATGTGCAAAAATATCCTCCAATGAAAAAATAAGAGTTGACTTTCGTATCCATATGAAACAAAAAGTGTTTTTTTTTTCTTTTTATAAAATAAGAATAATGTTTTATTTGTGCAACTTAGGATAAGAGAAAAAGTGGGGGGATTTTTATTTATTAAAAGGGGAGGGAATTCCTTTTAATAAATAAAGACTTTAGAATAATATGGTTAGCCCATAGAAAATAATCGAATAAATGACAGAACTAGGATTTGATCAAGAATAAGCAATTGATGATTTTAGCAAAAAATGCTAGCAAGGGGCTAATAGTCTAGGTAACCATTTTTAGGTGTATACAAGATGAAGATGCTCAGAGATTACCTTGGTGGTATAGCGATAGGGTGACAAGTGTCACCCGGTGACATGGTCAAAGAGGTACAGTCAAATGCTCAGGTGGACAGTGGAGCCAATAGAAATGTGACGTGTGGCGAAGATCGATGATGGAGCAGTCAGACAGATGATTGGCTACCTTGGGATGCATGTCAATCTGACGGTCATTGCTATTATGGAGATGTAAAGATGCTCACTCGTTAACTTGGCAAGATGGTGACATTGCGACATGTGTCCCGAGGTGAGCATCAAGTATATGCACAGTCAGCGGTACAGGCCAATTAGAGAATGTCAAGTGGCGAAGGGTGTGATGACAGGTGTGACATGGCAGATGAGGTGGACCAACAAATGAATAGGGTGGTGCCATGTGGCATGAGGGCCCACCTCAAAATTAATATCTGCATAAAGTTTAAATTTGAATTTGTAAAGTTGAGACTATATCAGAAATTCAAAAATTTAAATAATGGAGGCTGTTCACGGAGAATAATGTTTGAGGGTTTTATTTCTATCCAAATATGCAAGTATTATATGTTTTCGAAATCGGCGCGAAACAAAATTTCCAATGGCAGTGTTTATTTTCAGTTTTGACAAAGTTGGTGAGAGAAATAATGGACTGTGTATTCTGAGATTGAATTTGGGTAAGGATGCAGATATTTTATAAATTTGTTCTAGAATGTAATTGAAATCAGATTTGTTTGAGATGTTTTTGTTAGTCTTAGGGTTGACTGTGTTGCCCTAAAAATTCTCTAAATGGTCATTAGCTAGTTGCAATCCTATATATGGATTTCCAAGAGCATTTTCAGAGGCTACTAGTTTTCTGGTTCACGAGGTCATATCTTGAACCTTTAGTCAAGGAGTAGGACATATTCAGTCCAGTTTGTATCAAAACAAAGTATAAAGTTGTAGATCATTTGCATATTGTGTCAAGAGGCTCTGAATCTTCAAGCAAGGTGTATGCATAGGCTTAGGTCCTCATTCTTGATTCAAGTTTTCAGTTCCATTTCTCTCCAATCTGTGTCAAGTTTTATGGGTTTTGAATGTTTTCATTCTTTGTATGGAATTTATCTATGCATGTGTTATTTGTCTTCAGTTCTGGTTTTGATCAGATTAAAGTATGCTTTAGAAGAAACACAAATTCATGGAGTTTGCACAGGGATTTCTATAAGCAGTGTGGTTCTGGGTGTTTGTATTTATGACTTGGATCTGTGGTGAAGTAATAGTAATTAGTCTTTGTATTCTGCAGTGTACTAGATAATTTGCCCAATGGACAAGGCACTGATCTGAAGCAAGTATATTCTATGCTGATACATGTCTGGTTGGAATATGTTGTATTCTGCAAAATTTAAATCAAATCCATTCTATCCTTTCTACTCTTTTTAGTTTTATGTTGTGTAGTTTCAGTTTCACCACAGTGATGGAGAGTCAATGAATAATAGGTTGTTATTTAGTACTTTCTCACTGATATTTGTTGTTAGATCTAGCATCAAGTCAAGAAAAAAATTATACTTGTTGGATCAGGTACACCTACCTTGGTTTTGTAGAGCCAGAAGTGAAGAGGGCAGTCTTGTCCCTATAGTTGGTCCAGTTGCCTATAGATTTATCACATTTAGAACTAACCCCTCCTTAATATCAGTCATAGGTATATTGGTGTCTCATGGAGTATAAAATCTTTTGAAGAACCAACAAGATGGCGACTCTGCTGGGGAGTAGAGATTATAATCATGAGTAAATAGTGCAGGTTCCAAGTTGAACTGGACTCCTGACCTGCTTATTTCAATCAGTTGATATCTCTAGTGTTATAAATCAGTTATAAATAATGCAAGTATGAGTAGAGCTTTGACTCCTGGCTAGCTTATTTTGTTATTCAGTGGTTTCCATTGAAGTGTATAAGACTCAAATTTAAAGTTTTAAAATCATCTCACCAAGTTGTGAGTGGCAACTCTGAGATCCTCGGTTTGATCAGTGCAAGGTTCAGAATAAAGATATGATGTATTTAGCTCTGATAAAGAGTTTTTAAAATTCTGGTGAAGTTTTGTGTTGGCTGGAAGGAGTATACAGAAATAAAGATAAAGTGTCTTTTCCTCTTCAACAAGGTGGCGACTCTATAAAAGGAACCCGGTGGAGCTATGAAATGAGCTCTAAAATTTACCATTACTTCCAGCCAAAGAAAAAATTGCAGCATCATAAACTTACCAGGTATTTCTCATTGAAAGTTTTATATTTGTATAATCCTATTGGGTGAAAAAGTCACCACATAAAAGGATTTTAGAAATGTTGGTTTGCATGTTCCTCCGGATTTGTTAAAGAAAATCTGGGTTGTATCTTTGGAGAAATATGTATGTGTGAGAATCTTTATGGTTGCGTAAGTTATTTGTAATAAAAATCTGAAAGTCTCATTAACAGAAGGAATGTCGTTCATAATGAATTCAAGTAGAGGTCTTTCTGGACAAAGGTATGCGCCATTGTGTTTCAATGGCATACATGGTTTTCCAAATGAGATTCCTACAAAGATTAGGAAATATTTGCAAGAGTTTAAAGGGAAACAATCAGATTCAGCATGTGAACATTTATAAGGGTTTGTTGATCTAATGGGAGACTTTGAGATTTGTCATGAAGATGTCATCATGAAGTTGTTGGTTCAGACTTTGAAGGATGATGCCAGGGTCTGGTTTTATTCCTTGCCAGCAAATTTCATTTCTTCATGGGAGGACTTTAATTCAGCTTTCATGGAGCAGTTTGATGAAAGAATAGATGTGAGCATTTTGTTGAATAACTTGATGGAGATTCAAATTGAAAAAGATGAGTTGGTTCCACTATTCAACATCAGATTTGTCAAAGCATTGCATGATATCCCGAAAGACTATAGGCCCAATGACCATGTTTGTTTAGTGATTTATTTGGGTGCTTTCGATAGAAAGATGAGCTTCCTGTTAAGAAATAAAGAGCCAAATAATTTACATTAGGCTTTTATGACAGTGATGGACATTGAAAATAATTTGAGATATAAGATTGCTAAAGGGTTTTTATCATCTGGAGTCTGTTGTCATAATGTTCAAATTGAACAAAAAAGGTGTAAATCAGCAAATGAAACTAGATGTCAAAAGGTTTCCATCTCTACCGATCTTACTGATCATGTTCTGAGTTGTACTTCTGAACGGAATGTGAATAAAGAAAATTTGCAGCAAACAATGACTATCCCTGATCTAGAAGTTAACATGGTTAGTGAAGAATTGCAACATTTTCTTGATGCAGAGATAGATATCTACAAATGGTATATACCAATTAGATTTGAAACTAATTCTTTTGGTTGTGAGGCTGCAAAAGCTTATTGTTTGCAGTTAGGTATTGAAAATGAAGAAGGGGCATATCTTTCATCAGATGATGATAAAGCCCCAAATGAAGTTATGTCAGATTTTAGTGATGTTGGCAGTGGGAAGAAGATTCAAAGAGTCAAAGTGATCTTGATCTTCTTGAAGACAAAGTAATGGTTTATGGACGGCCTTGTGAAGAAACTGAACAGTTATCATGTGCTGAAAATGATTGTGAAAAGGTTGATATGAATAGAATAGTAATGAATCCTTTTGTTTCAGATGACAGTGGTGATGAAACTGATTTTTCAGTTTGTATGTTTTCAACTTTTGATTTACCATGTGAAGTTATTGATCCAATAATGGATGAAGGCTTCTATGAGCCCGAATATGAAACCATGGTAGCTCAATTTTCCCTTGAATCAGAAATGGAAGTCAGCTGGTTTGATGTAGGTACTGAAGATTTTGATATTATCAATAATATGGAATCAATTTCTTATCAAGAAGAGGTTAATGATGCTAACAATCTGCCCTACAATAGTGAATTGTGTCAAGGAGAAATATGCCAAAAGAATAACATGTGCAGGGGGTTTCCTATTGATTTGTCTAAACCACAATTTGAAACATTTGATGAAAAGTTGGAAGAGGCTTCAAAACTTATACCAGATTACTTGTTTCAGTCAAAGGTGTGTCCTTTCTTCCAAAAATTTAATGAAAAGAATGCTGATGTCCTATTCTTAGAGGATGTTGAAACATGTCAGCAAGCATATATTAGTTACCAATCAGACAATGCATCTTTCACTTTTTCATTTCAGCATGATGATGATATATCTCGAAATGATTTCAATTTAAACCCACAAGTCACCTTTCAAAATGATCTTCTTGAGCACTTGTATGATATGCACACGGTTGAACTTCAAAGCTTTCCTTTTGATGTTCAAACATGCAATGAAGGTGCTGATTGCTTTCCGTATACAATGCCAAAAATTCAAGACAATGTGTCCAATGGTTCCAATTTCCACATGGGTTGTGATTTTATGCCGGATACAGAAGTGTGTTCTTCTAATGATCCAAAATCATATTATGAGAATATGATAGTAAGGTTCCCTTGTGAGCAGCTTTGTGCAAATAAAGATGATGATGTTGTTTCCCTTTGTACCGATGGTGCTGATTATGATGCTGATAGTGAATTCAGTGGATATCAAGATTTTGAAGAAGAGTCTACGGTGAACAATGTTCCTATTAAGTTTGTAGACCTCTCCTTTTATTAGCACAAGAGAAAAACTTTATTATCCCAGTATAAGAGATATTTGTGCAAACAACAAAAGGATATATATGATGTAGATGAAAGTTCCTACAGTGATGGATTTGCACAAGATAATGGGAACCAAGAGTTTGCAGCCCCAGTTCTAAATAAAGAGGAAATTTGTAGCATTGAACAAGAAGCCAGAGAAAATAAAAATAAAATCCAATACACACTGAGCAGTAAGGAAATCTCATACCTCTTAGAAGTTGATTTTCAAAGGTATACTCTTACATTTGACTTTACACTTTCATGCTCAAAGGATATATGTTTTGACACTGATAATGAGGCATGTGTCCAAAATAATGAAAACAATGATTCATGTTTACATGAAACCCCCTCATATAATAAGTTTGTAGAATAAATGATTGAAGACCATGACACTATGTTGTCCTGTCATGAGGATTCTAATGATGAACAAGTTTCTTGTTCAGTTTCTTTTCTTTCTTTTGATGAGTATGACAACCATTGTGACAGTGTTGAGGACAACAAGTTTATGGATAAAAATGACAGTATTGGTCAGTCGTCCTCATGTCACAATGATTATGAAGAAAGTTTGCATTTGGTTCACGATTCAGATTGTGAGTACATCCTAGAGGAACCAAGTCACTCAATGGATGAAGTATCCTATAAAGATAGATTTGGGGATCCATTTCATTTTCAGCTAGTCGAGTTTTTAGTAATGTCAGATGATGATTTCAGTATATATTTTGATGCATTACTAGATAAACCTTATACATCCAGTCAACATCAACATAAGAAAAAGGATCCTCCATATTTTCTGGGATGTCTACATGAGGTTGGTTGTGACCAGAAGAGTTTGCGCTTTGGCAAATCAGAATTACCTTTCAGCTCAAATTCATTCGTATATGTTGGCAACGTGTTTGTCATGATATTTTTAGATGGCTTGTCTCATATATGGATTAGAATCATATGTTTGATAGAGGTAAACAGTGGTTCCAGTTTTGAGGCTTTGAGCCTTTGCAAATGATGCATATATTGCACAGTTTCTTTCTTTCAGTTGTGTGGTGTGTTTCTTTCAGTAAGGTTTCCAGTTTTTGAGAGAGAGCAAGAAGACGGTTTTCATTTTTGAGTGGTCTGCTATACCAAAGATCCTAAATTCTCTGCATGCCCACAAGCGGCACACGTCCCCAATCAGAGCCACTATTGGTACTATGAAAAATCCATAAGGTTTTGAGCCCATAATCAGAAAGTTCTCCAATGGCAAGGTTTGTTCCCTTCAAAGAACAGTTTGAAAGACTTGAGTTCAAGAGCATGTAGAAATAGGCCTGATGAATTTCATGAGATACAACTTGTGCAATGCATTCAACACCTTTCATTTGACATATGTAGTGGGTCCCAACTCCTAAATTTTAAATCTGAAGTGCTTAGGGAGTAGCCATTTTGAGGTGTTCACTTAAATCTGCATTTTTGCCTAAGAGTTAAATCGTTGTAGTAGGCCCTGTTTGCATTTGAATATCTTGTGTCCTGTTAGGTTTCATGGCCCGCCACTTTGGGAATGTTTACAATGTATATTAGAGAGCTTATGTTTCAAAGTTCAAGCCATTTTGAGTCCATTTGATAAGTTTTTGGATCCCCCGAAGTTGGCTTTCCAGATTTGTCCCATTTCTCTAATCTGCCCAGTTTCTGAATGGCCTTGTTTGACCAATTACGATTTTTAACGCTGTGACTCAATTGATAAATTTCCTTTTGCCCTGTATTCCAATGGTCAAATACTTCTTGTGTTTCATTTTTTAGGCCATGATGAATCCGTTTGCCCAGTTTGCCAATCTGATTCCGTTTGCAGTTTTTAACATTTGAATGAGGATCAGTTGCACAGTTTAGTCAGAGGCCCTGTTCGGATGAGTGCATTAACTTCCCTGTGATTGATCAAGATGTTCCAATTGTTGCATCATGTTGTAGGCATGAGAAAGAATGTTCATGCCGATTTTTAGCCCCCCATGTGCTCGTTTGACGTGATTGCCAAGTCAGACAAAAAGGTGTTTTATAATGATGAAAGTGCGGATAGAATAATTCTGCAAAGTAACTGTTTTCTGAATTTCATAAATTTTGGTCAGATGGTTGTTTTCAGTGGATGGTTATTTCATTTCATTCATTGCATGTGAATTTTCCACCAGATTCAGTGGTTCACCATCAGCTCATCGTTTGATATTTTTCATCCTTCTCCTTTCAAGCTAGTCGACAGTGATTTTAGTTTATGATTTACTGGCAATTCTGAATGGGTGTTTTAAACTTTTAAAATCTCCTGCCTCATTCATTGTTTGATGAATCCATTTTATAGGATCATTGTCTGTGGTACAAAGTTCGTGTCTGCCAAGTTTCAGCTTTCAGTGACGAGTTTTCATCAGTGATTTAATGGCACGATTGGAAGCAATTTATTCAGTTTGGCAACTGGCAAAGTGATAGAAATTAAAGTTTTTAAAGATGCCCGTTTGTCCGGATTGGATCCAGTTGTTGTTGCAAATCACTTTGGATGTGTTTGAGGTCTGAGTGTTTGAAATCAAAATATTTTTAGGCCGGACCCACTTGGGGCCCGACCTACCTCGCTATTTTAAAGAGCATTATTCTGAAGTCTATTTTCAGATACTTTGAGAGGTGCTGGACTCAGGATATGGAACATGTGATCTTTTATGATCAATGGATGAAATGGATTCACTTGATTATAAAGCTAATTACAAGCCAAAGATTGATTTACTGAGGGCTCTTTTTTTTTTTGGCTCTATCACTAATTAGGGAGCATCTGTTAATCATTCTTGGTTTGTGGGTGATTAGAAGTATTGGGGCTCCATCACCTGATATAGCTATCCAAGAATGGGCCACAACATCTACATAAGTTAATGAGATAGAATTATTCTTTCTTGGTGCAATGACAATAGTTCAGATAATTGATGCACACCAAGGATTTATGTTAGTGAAAAATTATATCACCACTTGAAACCCTCATCTACTCCTTTAACTATTGCGGGTAGGGCATGGACACCCATTAGAGATGTGGCTACTACTGTGTTGTGGATACACATACATGTTTCTATTTTGAGAACAATGCAGCTTGTAGTCATCTGGAATTCTCAATGAATTGGCTAACTAACTTGACACTCACATCCCAAGTATTGAACTGATTGCTAGTTCCATATGGGAGTTGGCAACAAATTTGAAAGTTGTGAAACCAAAGTTTGATTGAGCATGGAGTGAAACTTATAAGAAATTGGTGTAGGTATCCCCAAAAAAAAAACTCATATCTTCACTGAAAGGCTACCATTCCCATCGGTTTCTCTCTATGCGGATCTAGATTGCAATCAGCAAAGGTCTTTTCAAGGCCGAGCAAGCACTATACCATAAATTCTATGCACTAGGGAAGTGATGCTTCACATGCCGCATTTGCAAATATGCATTGTGTGTATTTGTTGATGTATGGCCAAGTACACCCTCCAAGGGAGGCATTAGTTTCTTCAAATGCTGCGTGCATTCTCTTCAAGATTTGTGCCACTATGTAAGGGCTGCACATTTCCTTTTGGGGAATGCGTATGCTTCTCCTGAGAAGTTGCACACCCTTTGTGTGTACCTTTTTAAATATGAGTGCACTCCTCTTTAGGAGCTGTGCGTACAGGTCTTAAGGGGTGCGCGAAGGATAGTAGGATACTGCTAAGTTTCACTTTGCATGTACCAGTGGATGGTGGTTCCCTGTGTTTGAGATAATGTAGGGGTCATTCTGTTGTGATTAGTCCCACATTTGCTCCACTACACACATTGCATATTTTTAAATACCACAGCGCCTAGATAGCTAGCAAAGTGAAAGAAATGAGGGCTTTGTGGAGGGTCATTCAGCTGTGTGGGCCCGGGTAGTGCGTGCTAGTCGGGCACGCACTACGGATCATTTTTAAAAAAAGGGTAAGAGTTATATTTCTAATAAGAAGGTTTGTCCCACATTCACGGTGGGTTAGAATAAATAGCTATTCAAATGCCGGGATGCACACTAAAGAAGTGTCCAAGTGTGGACGCAAGTCAAAGGCCTTCTCATGCATGCAGAAATTGAGGCAACAAGTAAATGATGACTTGGATGGTGGGCCCCACATGCGCAGATAAGAAATTTTGATGGCGTGTAGATTCACCTACCTTGAGATATGTGCCCAGATCGACGGACGTCGCTAATCCACTGAGATGAAGATGCTCAGAGATTACCTTGGCGGTATAGCGATAGGGTGACAAGTGTCACCCGATGACATGGTCAAAGAGGTACAGTCAAACTCTCGAGTGGACAGTGGAGCCAATAGAAATGTGACATGTGGGGAAGACTGATGACGGAGTAGTCAAACAGATGGTCGGTCACCTTGGGATGCATGCTGATCTGGCGGTCATCGCTATTTCGGAGATGTAAAGATGCTCACTCGTTAACTTGGTGAAATGGTGATAGTGTGACACACCTACCTTGAGATATGTGCCTAGATCAACGGACATCGCTAATCCACTGAGATGAAGATGCTCAGAGATTACCTTGGCGGTATAGTGATAGGGTGACAAGTGTCACCCGATGACATGGTCAAAGAGGTACAGTCAAACTCTCAAGTGGACAGTGGAGCCAATAGAAATGTGACATGTGGGGAAGACCAATGACGGAGTAGTCAAACAGATGGTCGGTCACCTTGGGATGCATGCTGATCTGGCGGTCATCACTATTTCGGAGATGTAAAGATGCTCACTCGTTAACTTGGCGAAATGGTGATAGTGTGACACATGTCTCGAGGTGAGCTATTAGGTAGATGCACGGTTAGCGGTACAGGCCAATCAGAGAATGACAAGTGGTGGAGGGTTTGATGACAGGTGTGACATGGCAGATGAGGTGGACCAGTGAACAAATAGGGTGGTGCCATGTGGCATGAGGGCCCACCTCGAGATTCATATCTACATAAAGTTTAAATTTGAATTTTTAAAGTTGAGACTATATCAGAAATTCAAAAATTTAAATAATGGAGGCTGTTCACGGAGAATAATGTTTGAGTGTTTTATTTCTATCCAAATATGCAAGTATTATATGTTTTCAGAATCTGCGCAAAACAAGCTTTCCAATGGCGGTGTTTATTTTCAGTTTTGACAAAGTTGGTGAGAGCAGTAATGGACTGTGTATTATGAGATTGAATTTGGGTAAGGATGCAGATATTTTGTAAATTTTTTCTAGAATGTAATTGAAATCAGATTTGTTTGAGATATTTTTGTTAGTCTTAGGGTTGACTGTGTTTCCCTAAAAATTCCCTAAATGGTCCTTAGCTTGTTGCAATCCTATATATGGATTTCCAAGACCATTTTCAGAGGCTGTTGGTTTTCTGGTTCACAAGGTCATATCTTGAACCTTTTGTCAAGGAGTAGGACATATTTAGTCTAGTTTGTATCAAAACAGAGTATAAAGTTGCAGATCATTTTCATATTGTGTCAAGAGGCTCTGAATCTTCAAGGAAGGTGTATACATAGGCTTAGGTCCTCATTCTTGATTCAAGTTTTTAGTTCCATTTCTCTCCAATCTATGTCAAGTTTTATGGGTTTTGAATGTTTTCATTCTTTGTATGGAATTTATCTATGCATGTGTTATTTGTCTTCAGTTCTGGTTTTGATCAGATTAAAGTATGCTTTAGATGAAACACAAATTCATGGGGTTTGCACAGGGATTTCTATAAGCAGTGTGGTTTTGGGTGTTTGTATTTATGACTTGGATTTGTGGTGAAGTAATAGTAATCAGTCTCTGTATTCTGCAGTGTACTAGATAATTTTCCCAATGGACAAGGCACTGATCTTCAAAGAAAGTATATTCTATGCTGATACATGTCTAGTTGGAATATGTTGTATTCTGCAAAATTTAAATCAAATCCTTTCTATCCTTTCTACCCTTTTTAGTTTTATGTTGTGTAGTTTCAGTTTCACCATAATGATGGAGAGTCAATGAATAATAGGTTGTTATTTAGTACTTTCTCACTGATATTTGTTGTTAGATCTAGCATCAAGTTAGGAACAAAATTATACTTGTTGGATCAGGTACACCCACCTTGGTTTTGTAGAGCCAGAAGTGAAGAGGGCAGTCTTGTCCCTATAGTTGGTCTAGTTGCCTATAGATTTCTCACATTTGGAACTAACCCCTCCTTAATATCAGTCATAGGTATATTGGTGTCTCATGGAGTGTAAAATCTTTTGAAAAACCAACAAGCCACAAGCTAACAAATCTCAAACTTTGCATTGCTAATCCTTTCCATTATCACTACCAACTTGTACACTTCTAAGAGGTTAGTATAGTGATTATATTGTTTACCTCGGTCAAATATCATGTGGCTTGGTAAGTCTTGATGCACATAGTGTGAGTAAATAAAGTAGATATCACAATAACCACCAACATGTCCTCCACCAGTGAAAGTCATTTATTACACTTCATTTAGTAGCATCTAGCTTTGATTTTTTGTTTATTTTTAGCATAAATGTTACAAATCACCTCTATGATCCATCATCAAAATGTGAGAGATTGCATGAGATGTAAAATTGTAAGTTTAAATCTATAGTGGATCCATCACCAAAATTAGTCGATAAACCATGTCATGATTGATGACATCAATATAGTGGACCCACTTCTTCATGTTGTGCTAGACTTATTTAGGGTAACACATACTCTAATGTTCTAATTAAACTTAGTGGAACTAGCCTCAAAAGTAATTCTCTTCCCCTAGAAGTATTTATATGTGTATGCAAGGAATTACTTTGTCTAAAATAGAATGCAATAAGTAACTATAACATTCAAAAAACATTTCAATACAACCTAGAGATTTAGGTAGAGAGGTCACTTTGGGGCCACAAATTGATTATCGTATAGCTCCTCAGGAGGTATTGTAGCTAGGCCACCTTCCTTGGGATATGAGGGATCATCTCATAGATACTGACATGACAGATGATTATGTTGATTGGTTCACTCAAAACCCATTTCTGAGATTTATAGATCCTACAGAGCAAGTGCTTGGTATAGAGGAGGAGTCTGATGATGATGGCAGGGATGGGGATGGAGGTGGGGGATGAAGACGAGGTCATTTGGGACGATGGGGTCGACAAGCCATTAGAGGAGGTAGAGTTGTGATCCCGGTGATGGATGTTATGTCCATTCCTGCTAGGGGTGGTAGAGTACAAATGAGGGGTGGTCAAGTCTGAGTCTGTGGTGGTGGTGTGGATAGAGCTCTACATCAAGTTGTTTTGGGAAGAGTGGCTAGATGGGGCCAACACTAGGTCAAATATCATAGGTAGGTGGGTGATCAGGTAGTGGTTGATGTGGATGCTCAGGTGGCTCAGATTTTATTAGATCAGGCATAGGGTATACCAGCACCTCCATAGGCTCCTCCATAGGTCATTCCATAGGCTCCTCCTGTACAGGCTCCTGCTTCTTCTTCTATGCCATCATCTTCAGTTCTTCCATCTTCTTCTTCTTTCATTCCATCTTTGTCCATTCCATCTTCTTCCATTCCATCATCTTCCATTCCATCTTCTTCGATGGCTCCACCACAGGCTCCTCCTCCATAGGCTCCTACTCCACAGTCTCCTACTACAGAGGCTCCAGCGTCTGTATCAGATGTTTGGGCTCTATAGTCAGATGTGTCACAGATTAGGCAGCAGGTGAGTCAACTAGGTAGCATGATGTAGGTATTTATGGATGCCATGAGTCAGCACACAATACATGCTAGTACTAGTAGACCTCCAGATACTGATCGTGGTCTTGATTGTGGTCCTGATGGAGCCAATGGCGCCAGTGGTTCTGCTAATTGACTTGCCTTGAGATGATATATTCTTTTATTTATTGATGTATATGATGATCCATTTTTTATCTCGAGACATTGGACTAAATTTCTTATTTGATCAGTTGATGTTCTTTATGCTTTGATATGTGTTGATACTTTGATGGACTTTGATTCTCAAATGTTTATTGCTTTGATGATGATACCGTGGATTTTGACAAATTTTCTTTATATGCCATCATCATGTGTTGGACTTCATTTTTCAGGTGTTTTGATATGATATGCAGATCTATATGATTCTATCTCCTACATGCTCTTATTTTTATGCTTTTTTAGATGCATTTTATGATATGGATGCACATGTTCTATTTATGCTTAAATAGTTGTCTTATGTATGACATAAAATAAATGAATGTATGTGATATGGATTTAATGATTTATAATGATTAATTTTATGATATATGATGTTTTATGGATGCAAATGATACATAATTGTGTTGTATGATGATGTAATGGTTTAATGATTAATGCGATGTAATGGCATTTATGGAATCCTTTACTTGATGATATGGATGTATGAAATGGGTAAAAAAAATGGAATGGATTTACGGTATACAAATGTGATGTCGAATGTGATGGAATGGATGGATGATGTTTATGACTAGAATGATTAATGTGATGCTAAATGATATAAATGTTATAAATGGATTTATGATGTTGATGAATGTAAATGCAATGATGTATGGATATAAATGCAATACCCTAACACACTTATATTGGAATATAATTCAATGTGTTAATGCAATGAGTTTTTAATGAATGTATTTAGATGAATAATGCAATGTGCAATGTTTTTAAATGAACTTAATGAAATGTAACTAAAATTTTCTAATGATGAAATTAGATCTATTTTAATAAGATGATTTAATGGATGCAATGAATGCCATCTAATGAGTTGTAATCATAAATGAACTTAATGGTTTAATAATGAATGATAGTGAATGATTTTTAAAATGAATGTATCTAAATGAGATGGATTTAAAATTAATGCACACTAATGCAATGCACCTTTAAATGAACTTTAATGAAAATGATGAAAACTAATGTGATGAACTTAGATTAAAGTTAATGCAAGCTAATGCAATGAATTTAAATGAACTTAGGGTAAAGTCCTAAATGAATGCAAGATAACCTGAATCTAACAAATGCAAGTGAGCTAATGCATTACACCTTTGTTTTTTTATTTATTTCCAACACACTTGATCACATATAGTTTTTGATTGTTCATTTTGATTTTTGATTTAACCTCACCCTCTTTCTATTCTCCTCTTGCAAATTTGTTTGGGAGCTAAGAAAGACAAATACTTTTAAATGCATATAATGTAGGATGTATGCAGCTAACTGTCACTATTCAAAAATTTGGAGCTTATATTCATCATCGAGCAGTTTTTGAAATCCAAAATTAGTACAACCATCACTAGTTCAACCGTGATGATATGAATACCTTTTTCACCTCATACGTTGCTTTCCCATCCTTTGGTATGACTATCACTGATTGAAGTAAGTCATGAGAGTACGAATATCGATTTTGTCAGATTCTATGTTGCAAGTGGATTTTGGTATTATGATATTTAACATCAAAATATCCAAGGTATCCTTTTGCGTAAACAAAAAAGATCTTAGTTTCATCATATGTACAAGTCCTCGATGATTCTTTGATGATCACGCCCTTAGACAAATAATACATCAAAATTTTGATTTTAAGATAGTCATTCAAAAATCAATAAAATATCATGCTTTCATCATAGCTTGTCTAGTTTAAAAACTTTCATCGATTTGCTAGAAAGACATGATTTCATCAATCAAGTCAACACTTTAGAAAAAATTTGTACTTTTTTTCAAATCCTTATTTCAAGTATAGTTCTTTCCATTTCAAAATTTTAATCCTAATAAAGATAAGGTCTTATGAGATTTTGGATCAAATTTTGCGTTTGATTGAAAATTGGATTAAGATTAGGATTTGATTGAGTGTTTCACTTGTGCTTTGATGAATTGATTTGGTGTCCGATTGAAGTTTTCTTTTGATGAATCCTTCCTCCTTTAAAGTAGATTTTCCCCAGTTTGATATGATTATGTTTGTTGGACTTGGGACAATTTGTAGATTAGGTGACCAAAATCTTTAGGTACTCGCAAATGCAACTGTGGGGTTTTATTATGCAACATATACAAATGTTGGTGAATGCAATATTTACAAGGATGACTACTAGGTATGTGACTGACTTGGACTTTCAATGGCGCCTGTTTACCAGGTTTTCACTAATTGAATGGATCTTGCTTTCTTTTTCTATTTTTAAAGCTTTTTTTCTTTCTTTTTTTTTGCTACCAAGGCACCTATTTGCTAGGTTTTCACCAAGGTACCTTTTTCTCTTTTCTGATTTTTTTGTATTTTCTCTTTTTTCAATTTTTTTGGTATTTTTAGGACCTCTTTCTAAATGTTTTTGGCTTTCTTCATGCTCAATTTTCCATTGTTTTTGATCTTTTATGCATTTCTGATTTGTTTGCTCTTTTCTATTTTTCAATGATTTTGGTATTTTCAGGATCTCTTCTGACTATATATGATAAATAGGATGCTCTCCATCTGATTTTATGATACTCTTTTTCTTTATACCCTTTTCATCTATCTCATGTGTAGAACCTCTTTAGGTGAATGCTATTGATAGGCTCTTGTAATTCTTCTCCATCACAATCAGCTAATTTATAGGTGCCTGTACCAAAAGATGAAGTGTCATAAAAGGTCATAAGCAGTTTGCTTCCCATTTTCCTTTCTTCTCTCTTTCTGCTTGATTATTGGGGTTTTCTCGCAACACTAAGTCACCTATTTGGAATGCCCTTGGTTTGATATGTTTGTTATAGTTTCCTGACATTTGATTCTGATACACTTTCAAACGATTGAAGGCTTGTTGATGTTTTTCATTGAGCAGTTCTAGTTCTTGTAACCTAGCAACTCTATAGTCTTCTTCACTTAATAACCCATGTAAGGATACTCTTAAAGATATAATTTCTACCTCTAAAGGTAAAACTGCCTTTTCTCCAAAAACTAAGGAGAATGTGGTAGCTCCTGTTGGCATTCTAATGCTCATTCTATAAGTCCATAGAGTTGGGTTTATTTGTATGTGCCAATCTCTACTTGAATTATGCACCTTTCTCTTCAATATTTTTAAGATGTTCTTGTTTGTTGCTTCTGCTTGTCCATTACCTTGTGGGTAATATATTGAAGATGAGTTATGTATCATGTGAAATTTTGTGCATAATTCCTTCAAGTCCTTATTTTTGAAATGTTTTGCATTGTCTATTATGATGGCATGAGGAACACCATATCTATAAATTATATGATTTAATATGAACAAGGATATTTGCTTTCCTATGGCAGTGGATAAGGGTACAACTTCCACCCATTCGGTAAAATATTTTGTTGCAGTAATGATGAATTTATGACCATTTGAAGATGGTGGATAGTTCATCCCTATTAAGTCCAAACCTCATTGATAAAAGGGCCAAGGTGTTCTCATAGGATGAAGCTCTTGTGTGGGTATGTGGATCAAGTTCCCATGATACTGACATTTGTGACAAGTTTTAGCAAAGTGACAAGCATCTTTCTCCATCGAAGGCCAAAAACATCCTATCCTAAGAAGTTTCTTAGTTAGGGTTAACTTGTTTTAATGTGACCCACAAATTCCTTCGTGGATTTCTCGTAAGGCTACATTTGATTCCTCTTTCTCTAGACATCTTAGAAGCATTCTATCTAGAATCTTACGATACAACGTGTTGGATATCAAGGTATAGCGAGAGGCTTGGCGTATAAAACTTTTCTTTTGATTTCTAGTTTGGTCCAAGGGTAAGATTTGGTCTTTCAAGTAGGTGTAAATTGCTCCATACCAAGGTGATTCATGTCCTATTAGCAAACAAATGGTATGAGGATGGGAACGGTCAAATGCGGGTTTCTCAACTTCTTCTACCAGGAATTCATATTTGATGCTTTGATCTAGTATTTGGAGAAGTGATGCCAAAGTAGCCATTGCATCTGTTGTTTTATTCTCATCTCTTGGCACTTGCTCAAATGTAATTAGAGTGAAGTATTTCTTAAGATCCTTAATCATATTTTTGTATGGTATCAACTTATCATCTTTAGTATGATACTCATCATTAATTTGATTGATAACTAGTTGGGAATCTCCATAGATTTGTAGCTATGTTACTTTCCATTCTAATGCCAATTTTATACCAATGCTTCATACTCAGCTATGCTATTTGTGCATGGGAATAGCAATTTGTATGATTTTGGAATTGTAGATCCTCGAGGAGTAATCAAAAGTATGCCTGCTCCTGATCCATGTTGTGTATAAGAAACATCAAAATATAATTGCCATGTTTTTGCTTCGACATTAACAATTTCAGAATCTAGAAATTCCACTTGAATTGGATGTTCATCTTGTAATGGTGATTCTACTAATTGATCAACTATTACTTGGTCCTTGATAGATTTTCAGTCCACATATTCTATATCAAATTCACTTAGAACCATGACCCATTTGGCTAGTCTCCCATTCAATGTTGTTTTGCTAAGAAGATATTTCAAGGGATCAATCTTTGTAATGAGTCAAATCTTGTGGGATAACATATAGTGGTGTAATTTTTGGGAAGAAAAAACTACGGCCAAACATGCTCTTTCAATGAAGGTGTAGTTCAACTCATACTTCACCAAAGTTCTTCTTATGTAGTATATGGCCTTTTCCTTTCCTGATTTATCCTCTTGAGCTAAAAGTGCCCCTAATGAATGTTCTATAGCTGAGATGTATAGAATTAAGGGCTTGCCTCTTATTGGTGGCATTAGAGTTGGAGGGTTCATTAGATATTTTTTCAACAAAGTGAAGGCTTCTTCACATTTCTCATCCCATTTGAAAACTATGTCCTTGTGAAGGAGTTGAGTGAAATTATGGCACTTTTCTACTAAATGAGAGATGAACCTTCAAATGGATTGAATCCTGCCTTGAAGAGATCTCATTTGACTTATGTTTCTAGGTGCCCCCATTTCCATGATGGCTTTGACTTTGGTTGGGTCTACCTCTATTGCTTTTGCTAAAACAATGTACCCTAGTAGCTTTCCTGATTGAACACCGAATGCACACTTCTTTGGATTTAACCTTACTTTTAATTGCTCCAATCTTACACATATTTTCTCTAAGATGAGTAGATGTTCTTCCCTTGAGTAGGATTTAGCAAGTATATCATCTACATAATCTTCCATGAACTTGTGCATCATGTCATGAAATATGGTCATCATGGCCCTTTGATAGGTCCCTTCAATGTTCTTGAGACCAAAGGGCATAACATTCCAACAGAATGTCCCCCATGTGCATGTAAATGTTGTTTTATCCTGATCTTCCAGTGTTATCTTTATTTTATTATAGCCACTAAACCCATCCATAAGTGAGAACATTGAATGTCATGTTGTTAGATCTACGATGGCATCTATGCTTGGTAATAGAAAGTCATCTTTAGGACATGCAAGTTTAAGATCCCTAAAGTCCGTGTAAATTTTGATAGATTTGTCTACTTTGGAAATAAGCACAATGTTTGAAATCCACTCAGCATAATCAATGGCTCTTCTAAACCCTACCTTCAACAATTTTTCCAACTCTACTTTCACAAGTAAGGCTATGTGTGGATACATCTTTCTTAGTTTCTGCTTCACTAGTCTTACTCCTTTTATATTCAAATGATGTGTGATCAAATTCGGATCTAATCCAGGCATAGCATCATATGACCATGCAAAATTGATTTGTTTTTCTTTGAAAATTTTGATGAAATCCTTTCTTTCTTCACTAGATAGAGATGTTGCTAAGTGTATGATTCTTGGCTCTGATTCTAACCCAATATTCACCTTCTCTATTGGCTCAATTAAGATAGGTGATCCTTCTTCATAGTACTTGGGAAAAGTATCCAATCCTTCTTCCTTAGGTGCCTCTGTTGGGTTTTTACCTTTGAAAATGTTCTTTATTTCTTTTTCTTTTCGATTTAATGTTGCCACAATGTAGTTTTCAACATTAAATTCTTTCCATTTTAAAAAATTTTTCACTTTTTTCCAAACTAAAAGGTTGAATACTCCCCTTTGTCACTTCTTCTTGATATTTCATGTTAGAAGAAGGCTCAAATGCATTAAGGTATTGGGACACCAATTTATCATTCAAGAATGTAGGAAGGATGGTAGGTTCAATGGAATCCCATTCGATTAATTCGGGGTAGATAAGGGTCAAAGGATCAATGTTTTGGTTTATTCTAATAGGATTTAGGGGCATGACTTCATTTGAAGGTTCAAACATTATATCATTTAAGTCTATAATATGTGCTTCTTCAAGATGTTCTAGAGAACTAGCGTCAAAATCTTCCTCACTAGAATCCGCTAAGGTTTCTATTGGGTAAAAATCTTGTGGATTAAACCTAGGGTTAGATTATTCTATAGTAGGTCTCCATGAGGGTACGTAAGGTTCTCCTACCCATTGATTTCTTTCACTTTCTTGAATTGGTACGTTATCTAAAATCACTTGACTAGAACTCGAAGCTTGATTCTGATTTGATTCTGAGACTTGTTCTTTTCCCTTGCTAGGAGTATAGGTATGGATGACATCAACTTCTTTATCTTGGCATGACTCACTTGATAATGAGTCCCATTCCCAATTGTTTTAATCTTCATCACTTTGGGAACCTAGTTGTAAGATTTGGTTGTAAACCAAGGGATACTTCTTTTGAGTGTACCCTTGTTCTAGGTACCCTAATCTAGTTTTTTCCTTACTATCTCTCCATGTCATTTCAATAGGTTCAACAAGTCCTTCATTTCTTGTCCCTAAAGGCCCTTGTCACTTGTATCCCATTTTCTACATTATTTGAAGTCCTTTCCCATACTAATGTGTGGGAATGCTTATATTTTGGATGCACTTTTCATGTGCACTTGATTCCTCATCCTTATATAACCAATTTAGGATTTAATTATCTTCTTCATCTATGGATGAAGATGTACTTGCCCTCACAAAGTGATCATTGTATTTATGAGGTAAATTGGATGGTCTTCCATATGATTTTGGAGATAGGGGTAGATCCATCATGGATAAGGAGTATTCACCTACACCCTTTTGTTTGATTTGACATTTATTTTCAAATTTTTTCATCATGTGATCCATTTTTTGGTAATGAGCATCTTTGTTGTATATTTGAATGGATCTAGCTTGGTCTTCTTTCTATTTCTCATGAGCACTCTCCTCACTAACCTTCTCTTTTCCTTTTGTCGATGTAGTTAGGTTAGTAGGACTTTGGTTATTTTCAACAACAATTTATTTTTCTTATTTTTCTTTTCCCTTCAAAGATGGAAGATCTTTTGAACCTTGTCCTTGCTCTATTCTTTGGGAAATAGACCCTTCTACATTATGTGGGACTAAGGAGTCATTAATAGGCTTCATGTTATTACAATATTGAAAGGGGTTAGAATCCCCGCTTGCCATGACTTCTTGTCCTAAATAGGGAAATTTGAGACATTGATGGTAGGTTGAAGGTACAACCTACATTTCATGGATCCACGGCCTCCTTAATAAGATATTGTAAGTCAAATTTAGGTCAAGGACTTGGAAAATGGTCTCTTTCTGCATTGTACCAACTCTGATAGGAAGTACTATGACACCTTTGGAAGCTCTTTCTTCATAATCGTAGGCTTTTATTGTTATCTTTTTCTTTGGGTCAATAGCCTCCTCAAAAAATCCTAAGATTTTTACCAAGTTTAGGGTACAAATATTTAGGCCTGGTCCTCCATCAATGAGGACTCTTTCCACTCTATGCTTGTGGATTAGGACCTCTATATGCAAGGGCAAGTTTTGCGGGTGGTTTAGAGACATATCATCTTGTTATGAAAAGGATAAATAATGAGGTGCAACAAGATGTCCTACCATGTTTTGAAATTTATCTGTATCTAAATTTTGAGGCACATTAGTCTCTACTAAGGCTTTCTCTAGAATCTCCTTATGAGTTGGTGAAAGCTTGAGTAACTCTAGAATAGAGATCTGAGTAGGGGTTCTTTGCAATTGGTCTACCAAATTATATTGTTTTGAAGATGAAGATGAAGTTTGATTTGGTAGGATAATCCTTGGGACATTCCCTGGTAGGGTAATCTTTGATGCTTGCCTCCTAGTTACAACATTAGATGTTGCTTCCCTTGGCTTCTCTTTCACCACAATAACATTTATGGTGTTATCATAAGTATGAGCAAAATTAACTTTCTCATTACCTCTTTTGTTGTTAGAATTGATATTTGATGATTCACCCTTTTCATGGTTTAGGAAAGGGTTTTTGAAAGCCGTATGATCTTCATTGTTTTGAGGCACTTCCACCTTTATTTTTCCATCATCAATTAGGTCTTGGACAAGATGTTTCAGTTTCATGCACTTATTTGTTTTATGTCCCTTATTACAATGGTATTCACAATGATGAGAATCATTCCACGAATTAGGCTTGACTTGGGGTTCATATGGCCTTGAATCAGGTAAGGTAATGATTTTGTTGGCCACCAAAGTCCTTAATGCATTTTCCAATGGTTCACCTAAAAAGGTGAATTTTCTCTTTTGATATGTGGAAAAGAAAGGCTTAGGCTTGTTGACATTGGAATTATTAAAGGGATTATTGTTGTTGTTGGGATTTTTATTATTGAAAGGGACTTTTTTTGTTTGATTTATGTTATATGTTGAATTTTCCCCACTTGATAAATTAAAGGGGGTAGCCTTTAAGTTGTGTGCTTCCACAACTCCATCATTCACAATATTTTTGTTATTGTTTTTCAACCATAGTCTAGGTTTATCATTGTGATTGTTAGCCCCTCTATTATTGTTATAATTATATACATTATGATAGTTATTAGTGTTGGTATAGGGTTTATTATCTTTGAACAATTTGATCTCTCCTCTCTTAACCAACACATCTTCAATTTTGATCCCATTTATTGGTTCCTCAAACTGGACTTTATGCTTTCAAAAGCAATCAATACATCTATAGTTTTTAAGGATGGGTTAGATCAAAATATTGAGTTCTATGATGATTGGACCAAATATAGGGACAAGTTATGTAGTCAAGGATGGTGGATCCAATTAAGGACAGTCCAAACCTTGTAGCCAACAGAATTACACAGCGGAATAATCAACAATGCAACACAATGTAATTGTTTAACACTGATTTTCATTAACATGCCCGACTGTAAGGCCTTTTGGGTTAGGGCCAATTACAATAAGAAAAAAATTATGCAAGATCCACAACCATATCTAATACAATCACTAGCTAGTTCAGCTCTGAAGATAATCAGAAGTTGATGGAAACCCTAAGGCAGATCTCAACTTGAGCTTGCAAGCCTCCAAGCAATCTGCTTGTTCCCAAGTATGTAAACCCCTAGCTCTGCTACAAACAAATACCAGATTACAATCTGATCTGCAAGATCATCAAGAAATTTTCCACAACTTCTCTTCTCTGAGATCCAGATCTGCTAAGTTCTTTCTCTTCTTGTCTATCTCTCTAAAACATCTACCCAAGCCTTCCTTAAATACTAATCATCAACCACAAGTCAGCCAGATGAAACCCTTAACTCTCCTAACAAATAATTAAATGCCATACAAGTCAACTTACAAAATGTATACAAACATTTAATTCAGCATGTTGGCCCAAATCAATGGCTACCAAAAATAAATGCACCAAGTTGGCCCAACAAATCACACAGAACTCCAGTCGGTAAGTCAGAACTACCGAGCATCAGTGAATTAATCAAACAAGCCAAGCATCGCCGAGAACCAGTGTCGACCGAGCACCGCAAGCATGACCGAGTAACACTATCACCAAGCACTAAATACTACCGAGTTCCATTAGTGACCGAGCTTCCTTCAATGACCGAGACCGTCGGTCAAGGCTGCAACTGAATAAAAACTGGCCAAAACACAAACACTTATGCAATTTCACTGAGAACACATAATGCCCCTACCTCAACCTTGGATTCCCCTACATCAGACACCCCAGGTTCCAAAAGATGTTCATATGTGAGAAGAACATCTTCCAGGGTTTAGCACATAAACCCTGAACTGGTTCTTCACATACAAGTGCTCCACCTTTTCTGCTTGCAGATTCTTCCACTTATGTTTCCTCTGCCTCTTCAAATCTTTTCTAGACATCATACAAGTATGTCCTCCAAATTGATCATTCATTTTCTCTGGATCTACCAACTCAACTCAGGAACCGATGCTTAGGCTTCTCCTACCGAGCGTTGTATCCATCAAAGGCATTAGTGAAAACTTCTTGTCATCCTTCTCAATAGAAAAGACATTCTTCTCACAATCATAAATAGCTCTGCAATCATATTGCCAAGGTCTATCGAGAAATATATCACAACTATTCATCTTCATAATGTCACATAACACAAGATCCTTATACTGGCCAATCTGAACATCAATGAAGCATTGTTCTCTAACTTCCAAAGCATGATCATCTTGTAACCAACCAATCCTATAAGGACGTGGATGTTTCATTCTATTCAAACCAAGTTTCCTAACCATGTCCTTAGCAACAAGGTTATTAGTACTACCACTATCAACAATAACATCACAGAGTTTACCTTCATACTTGCATCGGGTCCTAAACAAGTTACTCCTCTAGCAAGGTTCATCCTTTGTATTGAGCAATGTTCATCGAAGCAGCAAGTTCTCTGATTCAGGTTCATTCTGAATGTTTTCATTCATCACAACAGTTCGTCGATCAACCTTCTTTTGTGTACACTCAAAAGAATGGTGTCCTTCCTCTCCATAGTTATAGCAAGTACCCTTAAAGATAACTCTACATGTCTTCTTCTTAGGTTCCACAGGTTTCTATTCATCTTTTGCATCAGTCGATTTATCCTTTGCTGAGTGATCAACTTTCTCCTTCCCTCGGGAGTTATTGTTGGAAATATTCAGGAATTAACCGAGTTACTGAGAGGGGAGGGGTGAATCAGTAACTCCAAATTTTCTTTTAATTTAACATTCAATTTACTTTTAACCTTTGCATACAGAAAGCATGAAACTTAAGAGCATTCACAATAATGACACATAGATTTGGTTACCCAGAAACCTTCCAAAAAGAAAGTAAAACTGGGGTGGGGATGAAACCCACAAAGCTTTAATACTGTAGAATAAAGTTGGCCGGTTAAGGCTTACAATTTGATCACTTCTGATGATCTACCCTGTTAGGAGCAATAAGGATTGCTAAATCCACCTTGTTAAAGGATTTACAAAACATACAATGAAGTATGCACTCGGTAAAGAGATTTTACAAAAGATTGTTAAGTCTACCCGGTTAAAGGATTTAGTACTGATTCACCTGTTAGGATGAAACAGTAGATCTCTTGCTTTGCAACTGGATTGCTGATTGAGATTCGCTGATGTACTGATCACCTTCTGTGATGAATTTGTCTTTGCTGTTCCTTATACTGCTGAAGCCTTTTGTAACTCTCTTATCTCTGCCTTTCTTTCTCTTTTTACATATATTCTTCTTACATGCATCTTGACATTTTACAACATTGTTTATATACAAGTCTTAAACAATTAATTACAATTACAAAGTCAGCTTGACAAATAAACATAAGTACTACTAAGTCGGCCCAAGTATGATTACACAGTTCCTTCAAACTGACTCGGTGACTTTCTGATACTCGGTGTCCACTGCATTACTCGGCATCGTCATGCACTCGGTAGAAGTGAAGGCACGGTTCATACTGATCACTTGGTAGGTTTTGAACTCGGTAAATACTGGTGACTCGGTAGACATGATGTTACTTGGTTTACACTGTCCTGTTCGGTTTGTACTAACTTGCTCGGTTTGCACTGTCTGCTCGGTTTGCACTGTCTGCTCGGTTTGCACCTAGAATGCAAATAAGTGTTGTCACTAGTGGCAATTCTGCTTAATGCCAACAATCTCCCCTTTGGCATTAGTGACAAAAACACTTATTGACCAAAACTTATATACATGAATCATGCTGAGTTTTATTTTGATTTTTCAAAATTTGTCTTAGTTATAGGGCTTTATACATTGTCTCCCCCTTTCAATGTGCTAACTGTTTCTATACAAATCTTCTTCTATACATATCTCCCCCTTTTTGACGATAATGCCAAAGGTGCATATACAAGTTATTTACAGAGAGAATCCAAAATTTGATAGAAAATCAGAATGTACCTTCATTATTAGTGCCAGGGTTCTGTCCCAACTTTCTTGCAGAATCTTACATGTTTGTATTGCAATTTGGACTTCTGCAGAGAGTTCAATCATGTGATCTGCTATAGAGAACTGATTTTCATGAATCAATGTTTTGGAATGTTCAATGTGCTTATACATTGTATTCATGATGGGAAGGATCATGTGTTGGATGTCTAGCAGTGTGGACCGGATCCTTGTGTCTTCTTTCAGTAGATCAGACTGCATATTTGATAGGTGTGAGATTTTCATGTGATGAGCAGAGCTTGAACTTGGTTCAAGTTGCAGCTTCTGTATGCTAATCTTCATATCCTCATCCATTTTATTCATTTTATCCTTAACATCCTTTGTGAACTCGGCAATATTGCACAATCTGGCCAAAAGAGAGGTAGCATTCGAATAGCTAGATTCAATGTTTGACAAAACTGAAGACAATTCTACTTGGTTAATAGCTATGTGCTGGGCAATGTGCTCAAGCACTTTATTGTTGAATCTCTTCTCGGCTCTTTCAACTAACTTTTCTGTCCCAGATGAATCCTCATTGTATTTCTCAACTGCTTCTGCTAATTGTAACAAAACATGTTGGGAGGAGTCTACTTTAATGCCTAATGCATCAGACAAAATGTCCTTAGCATCCTTGATGATTTGATATTCCTTGTCTCTCTCCTCTTTAAGCTTCTTTTGTTTTGCTTTCCTTTGGAGGATCTCACCTATATTTTGCATTTGGTCCACTGATAGATTTGCAAAATCTAATGTAGGAATTTCTATCTCTTCATCTAGGTCTATATCCTCTACTACATTCTTACCCAAAAATTTTATACTCGGTAGAGCCTTAGGCTTATCTGTACTTAATGCTTTGGTAGTAGTGACAGTAGATAAAGTAGGGCTGGCTATAGATACTGGTATACTTTCTACTGGAGAACTTAAAATATTTACACTTGAAGATTCAAAAATTGGAAAACTTACTGCTGGAAAACTTGATGATGCGGGAGACTGCAACTCGGTAGAAGAAATGGTAGCTGCTTCTGTTGTTGCTATGGATGATTGGACAAATGTGGAAGTTGTCACAACCATGCTTGAAGGTATCTCCAGGCTGGATATAGAAACTTTTACTGGAGAGGTAGGAAGGGATGCAATGACTTCTGCTGCTATCCTCACAGTATCATCTACCTCAGTGTCTTCTTCTTGTTCATCACTGTCATCTTCAATATCCTTTATTATTACTGTTTCAATACTCGGTTGGTGAAGGTGGTATATGTTCTTCCATGTGGCATTTGCAGCCTTCACAACCGATTCAATATTGTTGATCAAAATCAAACAAGTATTGAACTTTAATGTCATCTTACTTTCATTTTCTTTTAATGCCTTCTTTACTTCATCATTTTTCAAGCTCGGCATCAACTGTCTCAGGGTTTGATCAAATATGTCTATCACCGTTTGCTTTGCATTGCTCCATCTCATTTTTATTGGATTTAATAGAACTGCTGGAACTTGTGGGGCTATTTCTTCAGGAGAGTATTTCCACTGTCCCATCTTTTCAATAACAGCATCTTCTATTTCCTTCTGTTCTATTTCCGATTTGGTTTCATATTTTAAGGATTTTATGTTACTTACTCCAGATCCTGATCCGTCTCTAAAGAGTTTGAGCTTTTCTTGAAGGTTTAGAGGAGGCCTTTTGAATACTATGTCTTTATCTGCCTTGTCTGCCTTGTCTGCCTTGCCTCTTGCATTTCTCCTTGTAAATACAGTAGTGGGAGGATTAGGTGCCTTAGTGATGAATACCTTTCCTTTCTTCTTTGCAGGTTCTGGTTCCTCTGTTTTCTCATCCTTTTCCTCTTCTTCTTCATCTTTTTCTTCTTTGTCCTCGGTTATCATTTGCATTTTGGCTATCCTCTTCTTTCCTTTGTTTACCGCCTGTGGAAGCTTTATGCTTAGTTCAATTCTCACCTTAGCTTCATCATATGTTCCAAAATATGGAGCTTTGGGATTGACAGGCTGATTAAGAAGAGCTTCAATGATATTCTTGGTTTCATCAATATTTACCTCATAAGGAAGAGGTTTTACATATACAGTCCTCGGTTTAACTACTTGAATATATACATTATCACAATCCACCATAAAACAAATGTCATCTTTGTAATCTTCCACCATCTTCTGTGGAATCCAGAATCTGTCATTCATTTTCTCTTTGAAAGACTCAAAATAATTATCCATGATGCTTTCAAAATTTTCACCCATTTCTGAGATGTATTCATTTATTTCATAGAGGACTGGCACATCTTTTCTCCATACAACTTTTCCTTTAGAAGGGAAGAATTTCTGAACATAGAAGAATAAACAGACCAATAAGGATCCAAACTTACATGGATTGTTTTTGGAAGTTTTAATGCTTTCCATGTTTTTGTTAAACTGCTTTAACAATAAGTCTGCTAGGTCAAACGTTAAGTTATTCTTGACCACTTTGTATGCTAGGTCAATAGCTTCACAGGAGACACTATTCTATCGACTAGAACTGTAAATCTTATGGGCAATAATGTGTGTACCAAACTTCAGTTCAGCATCGGTAATGCTGCTAACTTTCATGCCTCTACCGTCCCATTCAGCTAGGGTTTTCTTCTCTAGTTCCGTCCGACCTAGGTTTTTGGTAGTTTTTGCTTTGTTCAAGATGGGAAGACCGGTGATTTGATGAATCATCTTCTTTGTGATCTCTATAGGTTTCTCAAGCCAAATCTTGCCATCATGTACATGGCTGAGAATGTATCTAACCCATTTATCTCAAAAGTTTCGAGGTAGTTGTGCAATGTGAACTAAACCTTTATCTTCCACATGTTTGTGCTTGGGTTTCAGAATACCATCCACACACAGTTCCTCATGCACAATATCTAGTTCTAGGTTCCCCATTTCATGAATTGAACAGTTGAAATGATTGCGGATATCGTTAATAAGTAGTACCTTAGGAGGAATCTGAGATTGAGCTCCATTCGGATCTAGGGCTGCTGCAATAGCGGGCATGATCTTGAAATCTGGTGCTTTCCATTCCCCTTGGACTAACATATCAGATCCTTTCTTCGCTGAAGTGCTGGATGATGCCATGGTAGCTCACAGAAAATTCCTTTCGCAAAAGTATTGAATCGCTGGGTTGCTCTTGAAATTTTTTGCTCTCAAAGTGCTAAAGGTTCGCGGTGAAGAATGAGTTCGATTACTTGCTTTTTGTTTACAACTCTGTCATTAATGCTCAGTACAAATTAGGGTATGAATTCTAACAGACTGTCACCCACTAAGAATTAATTGCTCGGTAAAGACTTCGCAACTCGGTGAACTCGAGAATTCATATTGCTCCGACCTTGCTCGGTAAAGACGGGTACCGACCTTGCTCGGTGAAGACTGATACCGACCTTGCTCGGTGAAGATTGATACCGACCTCCCTGTGATCTTACTGCATCTTGTATGCTGATTTAGATCTTTCTTTTAATTCGGTTCTGGAACTGCTTGAGATTGGTCTATGAGAATACAGTTCCAGTGCTTTCTTGGAAATTTAGTTTGAGTCGGTAGAGCCATCCATTCCATTACTTGGACTGGATTGCTCGGTAGCTTTAGGAATCCATTTTTGTCTCACCTGTTTCCTGACCTTGGTTGCTTCATTCTTCTTTCCATCTTCAACTTCACTAGCATTCATGCAGTTTCTGGCTATGTGACCGAGTTTAGTGCATTTGAAGCATCTTATGGTAGTATCTCTTTTCCTTAGATGATGTTTTATGCAATTCATGCCAATGTGTCCATATTCTCCACAGTAATGACATCTACACCAGGTGTTGTAGTCCCATCCAAACATTGCTTTCATAATTTGTTCTGCTGGATTAAATGTCTTGGATCTGCACTCGGATGCCTTGTGACCTTGTTTGTTGCACTTGTGACAATTACCTCTGAATCTAGGTTTTTCCCTGCATTCATTTGCTTTGTGACCAGGTTTGTTGCAGTTGTAACATTTTCCATTGAATTTTGCTTTTTCATTGTTCCAACATTTATTTGAAGTATGTCCTATTTTACCACAATGATTACAAGTAGGTTTTTGATTTCTTTGAGTACCTTGCTTAGAGGATTCACCTTCTCCTTTGTATCCAAGTCCTGCTTTTCCTTTTTGCCTATGAAGATTTCTCTCATACAACTGATCCAAGTCTTCTTGACTTTTCAGCATTCCTTCATTGATTTGTTTTTCAGCGTTTAGGTCATCCACCAATCTTAGATTGATTTCCTTTTCAGATCTTAGTTCTTCTCTTGTGCTTTCTATTTCTGATCTTAGATTCAGAATTTTCTCATTTGTATGAGAGATCTGATCAATTAGGTTTTCTAGCTGAAGGGTTTTATTTTGGACTTCAATGTTTCTTCCATCTAACTCATCTTTCAACTTGTTTCTTTGTTCCAAGATCTCACAGAATCTTGTAGAGTGTAGCTCTTGTTCTCTTTTCAATTTTCTCACTTCTTCCTGTAGACACCCATTCTTTTCTAGGAGTTCTTTGACAGCATTGTTTGCTTCATCTAAGTTATTTGAGGGAAAAAGATCTTCAATCTTTTCTTCAATGTAATTCTGATCATTCATCTGATTTGCAAGTTCCTTCCTTCTTCTTAGGGATTGGGAAAGATGTTCTTTTGCTTCTTTGAGTTTAGCTATGGCCATTTCCAGATCTAGCTTTTCATTTTCAATCACCTTGTTCAGTTTGAATACCTCCATTGTCCTGGATCTTTGCTCAAGCTAGTTAAGCTTTATCTTGAGAACCAATGCCACTCTGATACCAATTGTTGGAAATATTCAGGAATTAACCGAGTTACTGAGAGGGGAGGGGTGAATCAGTAACTCCAATTTTTTTTTTAATTTAACATTCAATTTACTTTTAACCTTTGCATACAGAAAGCATGAAACTTAAGAGCATTCACAATAATGACACATAGATTTGGTTACCCAGAAACCTTCCAAAAAGAAAGTAAAACTGGGGTGGGGATGAAACCCACAAAGCTTTAATACTGCAGAATAAAGTTGGCCGGTTAAGGCTTACAATTTGATCACTTCTGATGATCTGCCCTGTTAGGAGCAATAAGGATTGCTAAATCCACCTTGTTAAAGGATTTACAAAACATACAATGAAGTATGCACTCAATAAAGAGATTTTACAAAAGACTGTTAAGTCTACCCGGTTAAAGGATTTAGTACTGATTCACCTGTTAGGATGAAACAGTAGATCTCTTGCTTTGCAACTGGATTGCTGATTGAGATTCACTGATGTACTGATCACCTTCTGTGATGAATTTGTCTTTGCTGTTCCTTATACTGCTGAAGCCTTTTGTAATTCGCTTATCTCTGCCTTTCTTTCTCTTTTTACATATATTCTTCTTACATGCATCTTGACATTTTACAACATTGTTTATATACAAGTCTTAAACAATTAATTACAATTACAAAGTCGGCTTGACAAATAAACATAAGTGCTACTAAGTCGGCCCAAGTATGATTACACGGTTCCTTCAAACTGACTCGGTGACTTTCTGATACTCGGCGTCCACTGCATTACTCAGCATCGTCATGCACTCGGTAGAAGTGAAGGCACAGTTCATACTGATCACTCGGTAGGTTTTGAACTCGGTAAATACTGGTGACTCGGTAGACATGATGTTACTCGGTTTACACTGTCCTATTCGGTTTGTACTAACTTGCTCAGTTTGCACTGTCTGCTCGGTTTGCACCCAGAATGCAAATAAGTGTTGTCACTAGTGGCAATTCTGCTTAATGCCAACAGTTATTAGGTTGTTTCCTTTTCAACTTCTCTTCTGCCCTCAGTGCATACTGATAAGCATCTTCTACATAATCAATCTTTAGCATACCAAGCTCATCCTGAATATTAAATCTCAGACCATTCACATACCGAGCTACCTTTTCCTTACCAAGTTCTCTGTGTCCATACCGAATAGTAAGTTTGTGGAGCTCCTCGGTATAATCTTCAATAGAAAAATCCTTCTGTTTCAGATTCTACAACTTCTTAAAAAATTCAAGATCATAGTCAGCAGGTATGAACTTAGCTTTCAATTTAGTCACCATCAACCTCCACCGATTGATCTTCATTTCACCTTCATCTTCTTGGTCTCTTTGTAATTCTTTCCACCAAAGAGCAGCATGTCCTTTCAACTTTGTCTATGCTAATCTCACCCGAAGAGGATCTTCAATTTCTTCCAACTCAAAGAAATCTTCAAGTTCACCAATCCAATCAATCAGATTGTTGAGTTTCAAAGTACTAGAGAAAGTAGAAACTTCCATTTGGTAATTACTAAACCGAGCAGCAGATCTAGGTAACTGAGTAGTTATGTCTTCACCAGATCTATCCCTCCAGTCATCACCACTAGATCTGACTTGTTCAAATTCTTCAGCAGCTTCTTCATAGCCATCCTCAGTACCAGTATTCTGAGGTATACTAGTAAAAAATCTTATGATCTGGGTGACCATGTCATTCTTCATCAATTCCATCTCAAATTTGATATCTAATTTCATCTTCTTTGTGATCCGGGATTCCATAGTATCACAAAGATCAGAAATAACTCTAGGGTCCAATCTTCTCAGAGGCATCCTTAAAGATAAGAGAAACCCTCTGCAACAAACCCTCACTGACCACCTTGTGACAATCTCCAAGTTAGATGCAAGTCAGATCACAATCTAAAATCTTGCAAAAAACTAGGGCACAATTCCACAAGTTTAGTGCTATGGATCTGCAATCTAGATTGCACACAATCTCTTCGACAACAAGATCAACTTCGCAAGATCAGCCTTGCTAGGTCAACCTTCTACTTCAATAGGAACAAACTCTTGGCTCCAACAGGAACAAACTTCTCTCAAACAGGAACCAATTTCGCTCTGATACCACCTTATGCAGAAAGGATGGTGGATCTAATTAAGGATAGTCCAAACCTTGCAGCCAATAGAATTACACAGTGGAATACTCAACAATGCAACACAATGTAATTGTTTAACTCTGATTTTCATTAACATGCCCGGCTATAAGGCCTTCTCGGTTAGGGCCAATTACAATAAAAAAAAAATTCTGCAAGATCCACAACCAGATCCAATACAATCACTAGCTAGTTCAGCTCTGAAGACAATCAAAAGCTGAAGGAAACCCTAAGGCAGATCTCAACTTGAGCTCACAAGCCTCCAAGCAATCTCCTTGTTCCCAAGTATGAAAACCCCTAGCTCAGCTACAAACAAATATTAGATTACAATCAGATTTTCAAGATCATCAAGAACTTTTCCATAACTTTGCTTCTCTGAGATCTAGATCTGGTAAGTTCTTTCTCTTCTTGTCTGTCTCTCTAAAACATCTACCCAAGTCCTCCTTAAATACTAATCATCAGCCACAAGCCAGCCAGATGAAACCCTTAACTCTCCTAACAAATAATTAAATTCCATACAAGTCGGCTTACAAAATGTATACAAACATTTAATTTAGCATGTTGGCCCAAATCAATGGCTACCAACAATAAATGCACCAAGTTGGCCCAACAAATCACACAAAACTCCAGTCAGTAAGTTGAAACTACCGAGCATCAGTGAGTTAACCGAACAAGCCAAGCATCACCAAGCACTAGTGTCAACCGAGCACTACAGGCATGACTGAGTAACACTATCACCGAGCACCAGAGACTACCGAGTTCCTTCAATGATCGAGACCGTTGGTCAAGGCTGCAACCGAGTAAAAACCGTACAAAACACAAACAGTTATGCAGTTTCACCGAGCACACAGAATGCCCTGCCTCAACTTTGGATTCCCCTGCATCAACAAGACTTCCCTTTGCACTTCTAGCTCTGCAAAACCAAGGAGGGTGCTCCTAATTTAGTAAAACAAAACTTATTTCACTAATCATTGACTAGATTTTAAAAAATAACAGATGGATGGTAAGAAAATACTAAATGAGAACCACTCATTCATTGATTCTCCATTACCATAAGATGAGGCATAACAGGTAGGTCACAATACTTCAAAGATTGTTGACAAATTTGTATCAAATGTTTTAGGAATACAACAAAATTCCATCTGGCAATCATTTATACAGAATAGGCTCATCCCTGGCCAGTGCCTTATCCATTTGGCAATATCTTACTGCAAAAATGAGATACACAGACAAATATATTAAACTTTGATGATCTTTATCCTTTGAAAATACTATCACCCTATGGTGGATTTTATCAAAGGACTCCTGAATTCACACTACTTACTAGTATCCTTATGCAAACTTCAAAGAATCAGTGCTATATCTAGAGCTTATTTAATTTGATCCTATATCAAACCTGGAGAATATCAACACATAACTCAAACAAAGAACACACATAGGAGAGATGTAAACCCTAGATTTTACTCAATATGTAATATCATCACATGTATACACAATGCCTATCAATATAAGCCACTTCAATATTGGCAAAAAACTAGTAGCATTTGCTTATTACAAAAATAACCAAACCTAATACAATCTGATGTACCTTAGAGTGAGAGAAAAGTCATCAGTCAGTGTTCTGAAACTAAGTAGAAGACTAAGCCTACATCTCCTACCCAGCCTACAGAGCACCTAGGAGCAACTCTGAGAAAAATACAGAGAATTAGGAACCCTTACAATAATGAAAAGATTTGAGTATATCCCTCAAGAAAAGAAACCTAAAAGATATTTCTAGCATGACACCTGTCTCTTTCCAGAAAAATCAATTCTGCAAATAATATCCTCTTCCCACCAAAATCTGACCTCGAAATCAAAAGCTCTTACTGCTCTTTCCTGCTTGACCAAAACTGAATTCTATTGTCACCAATGAAATTGTTGTTTCTTGTCGTTTCCAACAGTATATTATATGCCTATGTTTGGACAAAATTACACCCTGCAACTGCAAACTCAGAAATTTGAAATTTGCATACTTTGGACATTACAAATTTGTTTTAAAAAACCTCTGCACATTTGAATCTCAGTGAGCTCCACATGTGCCATGTGGCACTATTTGATTGGTCTGATAGACCACCTCATCACCACCTCACCATCCAACTGGAGCTGCCTGCAACACTGCTCAGTCATTGGTGCCACATCACCATAGTTGCCACGTGTTAACCTCTAATTTGTCTATCTCTCTGACTGGGCACTGAACTGCAACCATCTGCCATGTCATCGGGCTGCCACATGTCACCTTGTCGCATGATCACATAGGGCAATTTCCTTCATCACGATCATGCGACCACCATCGGATCTCTGATGCGTATCTCGAGGTCGTTGGACCTCTAGACTCACATTTTGTCAAAATTTACCTTACCTTACGTGGGACCCGCTGCCAAATCATCATCCTACTCATCACCAGCTGGGTGCCTCAATTTTCGCGCACGTGAGCAAGCCTCTGCCTGAGCGTCCATTCTTAGAAAACAATGTATTGTGTGTTTTAGCTTATAAACAATTCACTTTCTCTCTGCATGGGCAATGTGGGATAATGTTTCCTTGGATTTATAAATTATTTCCTTTCAAAACTTAAATTGGTGTGCGTGCCCAGCTGACATGCACTGACTGGGCCCACACAAATTTGGCTGACCCTCTCAAACCTCTCTTTCCTTTCTTCTTTACCATCTACCCGAGTCCCTTTTCTTTTAAATATCCAAAAATACCATTCTAGGCTGAATGTGGGATAAAACTCATGAGAAACCCTTTGCATTTTTATGTTCTTCCTTACTTGGTCTACCTGTGCGTGCCTCTCTAGATTTCTTCTTTGCCTTTGGCCTTTCCACCATGTTTATTTGCTTCTTATTGCAAGTGCCAACACATGCAACAAGGAGAGACCATACAGTCTCATCCTCTTTGCATCCAAGTATGCATCCTTTCAAACTTACGCAACCTTACAGCCAACTGTATCTCAAAACAAAATGCATACCTTCAGATTGATTTTATTTATTAGGCTGCAAAGACAAGCCTTTCTTCATTTTGGACTGGTCTAGTGTGCATCTTACTTTGGCACTTAGTCTAATAGGCTGCCTCAATGCAATCTAACGCTGGCTCCCTTATTTCAAATGATGGCTCATTCTATTTCAAATGTTGGCTTCTTTATTTCAAATGATGGCTGCCTTTTGTTTTAAACATTGGCTTCCATGTCTTTTTATTGCTTTGGGCTTGGAGCCTACAAGAAAAGGAGAAAGAGGGGAAGGAGTATGTTGGGTTGCTTTGTTTGCAAGGCACAAGATCGGTCTGCAGCCCTCTCCTTCGAAGTATACACAACACTTTAACTAAAAGCACGCACTAACTGCCTCAAAAAGGTCTGCAACCCATATTAAAATGGTATGCACTCTCTTTGAATATATAAGTTGCAAACTCATAAATGTGTGCACTTCACAATATTTTACACACAACTCTTTGCAAAATAGTGCGTAAAGCCAGCATGTTCCTTCATTCCTGAGTGTCCCTTGGTGCATAAACAAACATCATGCTTTTTAATTACATCCTGAAGAAAATGGAGTAATTCTATTGCGCAACAACCGGGAAGCCTGGAGTCTTCAAAACTTTAAAAAGTTTAAGATAATTCATATAATCAACTGGGTCAACGCCGGATTTTAAGTAACCCACAAGATTTTAGTACTTCCTTTGTAAAATGGCCTATTCTGGCTTGTTCGAAAAATGCAAAATAATCACTGGGAACCACCTTTTAAAAGGATGCAATAAAATATCAAACGAAATGCTGAGGTCGAACCACTGATGGTGAAAGAAGATTCATATACAAGGAAAAAAATGAACAAATCCCCATCCGAAAATAATCATCTGACAAAAATATATGAATTTCAGAAAATGTTTACTTTGTGAGTTTATTCTATCTGCACTTTTCATCAGCATAAAACACTTTTTGTCTGATCTTGCAATCATATCAAACGGGACCCTCATGGTCTGAAACCTTGAGTGAAAAATATCTCTCACACATAGAAAACAAGTTTATAATCAGATTTTCGGAATGATAAAATGATTATCCAGAAATAAACTTCAAAGTCAGCCACTTAGAACATCCTGAACTAAAAGGCAGTGAAACAGTATAAATCGGGCTTATAACTGACTAAGGAAATGGGTCAAATAGATTGATCATAATCTGAAACTCGGCATGGAGATACACTTCCATATCTACATTATAAACCAACCTTCAAATCCTCTTGACCACTAATGGGGTGAAATTTGCACAACCTCAAAGTAGGCCACTTAAAACTCTGCATTCCCACATTCAATAAAACTGAATAAAATGCAAATAAAAGTGCCTTAGTAAACTGATCATACAAACTTACCAGAATCTGAAAATGGGCACAAAGATACACTCTCATGCCTACAATATGATGCAATATTCCTTTCACCACGACTATCAACCAGGTGTCAAATGCAAACCTCCAAAGTAGGTCATTCAAAAATAACCAAACAGAATGCAAAGTGCAGATTTTTGGGATGTCTTTCAAATGGGTATCTTCAAAACTTATCATAACTAAATTCTAGGAGTTGTGACCAACTGCATGTGCTACATGAAAGACAAGGAACAAATACCCCAAGCGGCATCCCATGGAAATCAATAGGTCCTCTTTTACTTGCATTTGAACTAGGGTCCATTAAAATGGTCTTTTGAAGCACCGAATTGAGCCTTGGAGAAAACTTTCTAAATATAGACTCTAAAATTAATCCGACATTTTAGAGTCCCAACAATGGCTCTGTCTGGCGATGCGTGCCCCTTGCGGGTAGGCAGAGAAAAAAAAATCTTTGGTAGAGTAGACCATTCAAAAAGAAATCCAACTTTTCTCTCTCTTCTCAAAACTAGGGTACCTTATTGAAAGAAACACACCACACAACTGAAAACAAAGCAACTATACAATGAGCACACCATGTACAAATGGCCCAAAGCCATCAAACTGAAATAACCTCTTACCTCTATCAAACAATTGATTTTCATCTTCATTGATCAAAGGTAGACTGAAATTATTACTTCTGCCAACACAATCAAACATGTTGTCATGAATTGTCAGCACATCATATGGAAAATAATCAACACCCCAACTATCATCAGGCGTTTGGAAATTAGTGAAACATAGAAGGTGTTGATCATTGTGCAACAAGAGGTTGTCACACCCTTTTAAAATTCTAACCAGACGAAGAAGGAAACATTCTAGCTCTACTTCATAGCTAGAAACATACGGGCCTTTTTCAAAACATGATTGAAAATCAAAAAAGAAATTTTGACATTCAACCATTTGTATATCACACAAGTGCTCAGGCAAATCATTAGGAATTGCAACTTGTGGATTTAGATTTAGTTTATCCCGGGAGACATTAACATGTTGGATTTGAAAAAGAAAAGATTTATATTCTGCCTAACAACTGAGATGCCCTTGCTGATTTGCTTTAATGTCTTCTAAAAATAGAGCATCAATACCTTTTACATCCCATTCCTAGATAAAAGAACATACCTCTGGCTGAAGCAAATGTTCTGATATAGAATTTGAAAGCTCTTTCAGCTCCATATGAAATGTTTCAAATTGTGGCTCTAACAAATCAGTATCCAACCCATTGTTCATGTCATCCTTTTGGCATACGCTCCCTGACATAATTCACTATTACAGGGAAAATTGTCAATACTATTAACCTCCTCTTGATAAGACACTGATTCAAAACCATTAACAATATCCAAATCATTAGTGTCCACATCAAACATGCTTACTTCCATTTCTGGTTTAATTGCAAATTTAGCCACCATGGTTTCATATTCTGGCTCATAGAAACCTTCATCCATCTTAGGATTAATAACTTCACTTGATAGAATAAAAGATGAAAGCATACAAATTGAAATATCAGTTAAATATCTTCATTATTAGCTGAAACAAAGGAATCCATTATTACTTTAGTCAAATCAGCTTCTTCAAAATCATCTTTAACACATGATAACTCCTGGTCTTTTTCACAAGGCTGCCTATAAACCATTTCCTTGTCTTCAAGAAGATCAAGGTCATTGTGGCTCCATGAGTCAAACGCGCTGAAAAAACCTGTAAAATAGAGAGTAATAAAAAAAGATTTGCAAAACAAAAAAATTACTTCTCCGAATTTAGAAATTTATGAGACCTAAGGCCCCATGGTGGGCGCCATTTTGTGTTCTAAGGAAAGCACCTTCATAGGGTTAGTATCTTTAATAAATCACAATAACAAGTACATAACCACAAGAAGCAATTTAACTAAGTAAATTCAAAAAAATATTGAGCACTCTATGGCTCTCTAATTAGGGATGTTAATGATGAGCTCTCAACAAGCTCTCACTAGTGATAGTCCTAATATGAGAAATCAAATGATAACAAGATAATACTAGTTAATTCCAAATGAAATACTAATTAGCTCTAGATTTTGCCTTTCTAACTCAAATTTGCAAGAGGTTTGATGCTTCATAAAATTTGTGGATGATTATTTCTTCAATTATGCCTTGCTTTTATAGATTTTGGAAAGGGTAGGGGGTGTGGTTGATTTGATCATGATTAGGTGAGGGTTAAGTCCATGGTTCCACCTTTGGAGACCATTTAAATATTTTGTCCTCAAAGCTTGGGACTAAAGGATAAAATGAGTGGACAAGATGTATTCTCCAAGTGAGTGATTGAGATTCAATTTAGGCTTGATCCATGTGAGCTCAATCCTTAAATCCCATTGGTTGATGATTTTGCCTCCCATTTGGTGGTTGAGAGAAAATAGGATTTAAATAATTGAATTTTATTAATATTCTTAGCCATGTGTACCCCTTGAATGGGTTGATTTGATTTAAATCAACTATGTAATTAATTAGATTAATTGCACAATTGATTGATTTATCATTGATTTATTTGATTTAAATTGAATTTATGGATTTTGATTTTGAATTAAATTTGATTTATGGCTTGATTGTAATTTTCTTTTGATAATAGCTTGATTTGATTTAATTGCTTTAATTTTTGCCTTAGTTATTCACTTGATTGATCTTGTCCAATTTTAGGTGATTACACAATACAACCTAGAGATTAGACTAAAGAGAACAAAATAAAAAATAAAAGAGTGTGCAAACCTTGATGCAAACCCAATAAAAAATCTCTTGATATGTAGACGTGTCTAATATATTTGATGTATGCAAGCACAAGGATGCTCAAGCTTCAAAGATTTGGAATAATCTTGTCATGGTAAGTAGATGATATCAAAAAGTTTGAACTCAGTTTGGCATGATAACTTTTCTCTAAAAGGTGGATGAAGAAATGAGGAATGAGTCCTCAATTTATTGGATTGGAGAGGGATGAATGAATAGTTGAGATCAAAAGTGTGTGAAAGGTCAATATGCATGTTGAGAGAAGCACATGAATTTTGCTTTCTTAAATCCATAGCTTTCTGACAAGTGTCACAATGGAAAGAGTTGAGAAGACATTGGGGGTGGAGTAGAGTTGTCATTAAGACATTTCTTGTCTCACGCCCTAAAGGAAAATGTTGTAGAATGTGACCATTTGGAGAAGTGTGAAGAGATTTGGAGAAGTGGGAAAAAGGAATAAAATATTCCTTGGAGGGGACAAGTGTGTAAGAGCATTTAGGGTTGACAAAAGGCATGGTTGAATTTTGTGGCTAATCTTCTTGTTTTGGAATATGCAAATGATTAGAAAGGGGATAAGTATTAATTAGTGGGCAAGTGGGCTAGGTTGGATTGGAAGCATGTTTTAGCTAGTTGGAGTGAGGTTAGATGAGGGTTAAAGTTATGACTCCTATGCTCAAATAGAATTAAATAGATTATTTAATTTCAAGTGGAAGAAAATGAGGATTTATGAATTAATTTAAATAGACAACCAAAAATGGTGTGTTAGATAGGGTGATGCCTCATTGGGAGGGAAATCAAGAGACCAAAGGGGATCGAGTGGTGTCTCAAAAGAAATAGTGCCCCAATAAGAAGGAAGGATGGTAGTGGAAAATGAGGTCCAATGGAAAAGATGGGGCTCAAATAAGAGACCCTAGGAAGAATTGGTGTGAAAAATGGCCTTGTAGGGGTCAAGAAGGTGAAAATTAGGTCCTAAGAGGGGCCCATATAAACAATTTTAGTAAATTTACTATTCATTTGCACCCTGCTAGTTAGAAAATTGAGAGAGAAGAAAACTTTTTTACTCTATTTGAGAACATAATTGTGCATTAGAGGAGGTGAAAAAATTTACACTAGCGAGGCATCAAATAGATGTGGTGAGGCAAGAGAGACATTGTCAATGGAAGGATTGAGAGGTAGGAATCAAAAACCCTAAGCCTTGTTTGTGATTTAGAGTATTTATTATGAGAAATAGACTAGAAAGTTTCTTTTCTACTAGATCATGTCCCATGGGAATGCACACGGGTCCGATAGGAATGTAAATTCCCATTAGAACGTTAAGTTAGAGAGATTCATAGGTTTGGATAACTAAAGGATAGGATATGATAACCTGATCCCATGATGGAAAGATTGCAGATTAATACCATAGAATCATAATCTCACATGAGGAGGGAGAAGGCAGATTAGTTTTGTTGGAACTCGATCTTGTAGGACTAGGGAAAAAGGTGGTGGTAGCCATTAGGAAGTGGGAACTTTTGCAAGATCACCAAGAAGTGGGGGTTTGAACATGATAGAGAAGAATTAGGAGAGGATTGGGGGGATGAGTTAGGAAGATATGGGGGTGGGGGAAAAACTAAAGTACATGTAACTGGCATAACCTATGGGTTTTGGTTGTAGTGGTAGGTGGATGTGTTAGTATCGCGAGAGCGGAGTGCGATAGTTATGAGAGTGGCCAATTAGTTCACATATGTAGATTGGGCTAGAGAAGATATACTAGGATTGGGGTATTTATATGGGATGCCACATGTACAAAAATGCATGGCTATGGTGACAATATTATGCGAGAGGTACAAATGTGAGACATCCACATTCCATCTCCCAACTGGGGGATGATAGTGGCAATTGAGGATGTATATTGGATATGGAGACTATTGATTCGTGGGCCTATAGTAGTAGTGCAATACATTTCATAGGCAAACATGGTACAAAGCTTGTTCAAGAGACCGATGTGCCATTACAAACTGGACAACTAGCACTAGGTATGTACCTAGATTAGGCCCTACTGGATAGGTGAGTACATTTTAATGTTTGCAAAGTGGTTAGTGGGTACATTTGTCCAGAAAAAGGAGGGATATGGGTGAAACTTGGATTGATCATAATGACTATGGAGATATGGATATAGGGATGCCAATGTGTAGGGGACATTGGTGCTAGTTGATCTATATAGGGGTATGTATGAGATATGCTATCATGGTTGGAAGTGTAGGGGGTGAAGCATTGGATATGTGACATTATTGCATTTATGAGTATGGGAGAATATAATTGGCATGCAACCAGTGGGAAAGGAGGAGAGGCAGGTAAAGAAGCTAGTTGTGTACACCTAGAGAGGGGCACACATATATTATGAGCATATGGACGACATGGATCATTGGAGGGTGACATTGGAAAATTTGAGCCCAATGAGATTATATGGAGGTCCTATATGGGGATAAATGGTTGGATAGAGGATAGGAAACATATTCCTTTTATTATTACACCCTTATGTACATCACATGTTAGTGGGAGCATATCGTTGAGAGATATAGACCAAATCAAGTGATGAGGTAGTTTGGATTCATGCACGATGTGTGAGGACTAGAGAAAAATTTCCAATGGGTTACACAAGAGAGGATGAGTGAGTTTGGGAGGCCACTAGACATGAGAGGTCTATTAGTAGAGCAAAGGGGACTACGACTAGTAGATTGGGATCCTTGCGGTAGACCAACTAATCTTGAGGTCAAAGTTGCATACATGGCTTGGTTTAAGGCACTATAGATAGTGGGGAGATTAGAGTTAGTACCATTGAGTTTCCAACATAGGGGGGCCAAGGCATAGGAGAAGAAAGTGGGGGTATACTAGACCACCCATAGGAGGGCTTCACCGCTGGTGGTATAGAGGGCTAGGGCTGTAGCAAGGGGTTGCGGGATTAATAAGAGGGGCATGGAGGAGGAAGGAGAGACACTGAGTGGAGGGAGGTGGATGGAGAAGAGACTTGAGACGGGGGCAAGGACATAGATGGGTGGTAGTAGAGTGAAACGTCATAGACGAGTGGTAGTGCGGAGGATGAGCCATAATAGGAGGGGAAATAGTGATGGATATGGATAAGGGAGGATGGGAACCATTGGTGTCAAGAGGATAGGTACTAGTGAAGGTAGAGAGATAGGTTCTACCAGCATCACTAGGAGCTGGTGGGGGATAGAGGGGTGAGGATGAGGCATAGGTGAAGTTTACTGTTAGGCTAGGAATACTATGTTATTGTGGATTACATATTTACATGAGTCATTGTCTAGATCCAATAATATGCCGAGGGAGGTGATTACAGAGAGTGACAATGTGAGACAAAAATGAGACACTTTATAGGGGGAAAAAAATAGTATGAAATGCGAGAGGGATTTAATAGAATTGGAGAGCGATAAACTTAGACATCAGAGGGATACCCTATAGGCTGAGAGGGACAATTTGATTAGAGAGTGGGATACCTTCATATGGGAGGGGTATTAGGAAGTGGCATATCAAGATGAGTTGAGGAGACAGAGAGATGCGTTGGTGGAAGAGAGGGACACTCTACTAAGGAGAGAGATGATTTGAGGTGAAATAAAGGGGATTTGTTTGATGAGATGGATGAGTTGTGGACAACTAGGGAGGTCATGGTGTTATCCCGATTAGAGCACGATGAGAGGGTGGAGGGATACATGAGGGAGTTGTAGGAGGCTCATAGATTGGTTGGAGGAGGGGGTGAGAGTGTGATCATGATGATGGAGGAGATCAGAGATCTATTTGACCAGGTAGGGTTTTAGAAACATACTGGGAAATAGTGCCACTAGAGAGGAGGGAAATGCACATTTTTTCTCAAGAGACATTGGCACTATTTATTTTTATCCTGATAATGAAGTGAACAAACTCCTTGGTAAAAAATATTTTTTTATAATTAATTCCCAAAACTCTTATGTTCCTCTTCATACACAACGGCTTGAAAAAACCAAAAGAAACTACTGATATAATTTTTGAATTTTACAATGTTCATCCTACAAAACACCAAACCACGAATCTTCCACAACTAATATAACACCTGTAATGTATTTTAATTATTTATAAGTTGCAGCTTTAAACTCAAGTCACATTTGAAAAATCCAAATTCTTTTGAAAATCTAATAATATCATCTAGAAATTTAGGGTACATGATGTTAGGATGCTCATCGCGAGAAAATTTAAATGCAACCACTTTCATAAATATGCTCCTGAATTGGGCTATCTCCATTGATTTCACTCATGGGTTTAAAAACTAGACAATCCTTTTAAGAATTCTTTCATTTTTCTCTGCAATTGCACCGAAAGAAATACTATTTAACCAATATAAGGATTCTTTCATCTTTTTTTTGGATTGATCCTGTCAAAGAATCTAAAGATTTTTTTTTTTACCGAAGGCATTTTATATTTGAAATAAACAACCTCTTTCGAGCGATGAACGGTTGATAATGCTCGATAACGGTGGATGACCATTGAAATCATCTCGCTCTTTGAAATTATCACTATTCACGACATTAACATGCCATGCCATATGGTCTCGTATACATCTTTTTGAACTGATGGAAAAGAGGGAAGGAATGACTTTTTATGGTTTGCAAAAAAGTATGAAAATAGGGAAATCTTTTTCAAGTTACATAGGAACTGCTCTACATTTACATTTAAATCACCCGTGATAAATATCATTGTTTATACTCCGACCAACTTGATACTTATTGGTTGGTTGCAAATTTTGTTGTGTTAGAATGATGTTTGATTCAAGGAGATTGTGGTGAGGGAAAAGCATGCTTGTGGTGTGGTGGACAGAACGGGCGAGCTTCGATGTTGGAGAGATGAAGTGCAAAGGGGGAACGAGAGCTTTTATTTGATCAACATAGGAAGGGGATCAGCTTAATGACATAGAGGACGGTGGTGTTGGAATGGGTCTAAGACTCTGGATGCACCATTTAGCGCCCTGGCTTTGGGAGATGGGCATAGTTGTGGAATCAGGCAAGAGAGAAAGATGATCATTTGTTGGGGGATTCAAACCAGGAATATAATGGGGGCAAGTCCTTTGAAGCAAGTCATTCAAATACGTCTATTTTCCTTGCATCACAATGACGTCTATTTTCCTGATGGTGGTTCCCCCATTGGGGATGTATGTAGTAGTAATCAAAAGGGGCTTAAGCAGGGGGCTATTGGCTTTAGTCATTGTTGGCTTTATTAGGGACCTGGAGGGATTGCCACAGTCACATGTATAGCCCCTTACCTTTTATTATCCCTCTCTATCTCTTTATCTCTATCTTTCGATGCCCTCTCCCTCTTTATCTCTCTCTATTTATTTTTATTCCTCTTCTTCTTCCCTCCCACTCTATCTTCATCTCTCCCCATCTATCTATCAATATGTGTCCCTCTCTCACTCTACATCCATCCATCTCACTCTTCATATCTATATCTTTTTGCCTCTCCATATTTAATCTTCCATCTCACTCTACTCTATCTCATTATCTCTCCATATCTCTCTACCTCTCTATCTCAACCTCTCTCTATATGTCAAATCATATCTCAATCTCAATCTTTCAATCTCTTCCTCATTCTCTCCCTATCTAACATAATCTTATTATCTTCCTAATTTAAAGGCTTTGTTTCAACTATATTTGAATCTCTATAAGTGGACGCGTAGTTGATTTGACGTTATCAATTCTTCATTGAGACTTTTTTCGCACAAACATAATAATTTTCTGAATGACCTACCAATTGACATCACGAACTACATTGATGTATGGAAAAATTACACTAATTCTTTTCCCAATTAACCTTCCCTACCTCTTCCGCATACCCATTGCACACAAAAGTACCATTGCTACTATTATTCTCATTACGTTCACCAAATAGCCAACATAGTAGTGAATACATTTTAAGTATATACTAGATTTAACTTCTTGTCCTCAGACAGTAATACATGCCCAACTTCAAATTCGATGAGTGACATTTCAAGAAACGACTTATAACTCCCATCAAAATTGCCTATTTAATTAAAAGCATTTCAACGATGAAGATTTTGTGGCTTTAGTTTAAAGGACATAAACAATTTATATTAAAGATAGGATAATTAGAAGGAATAAATTCATTGCATAGACTGAAATGTAGGTAGCTCCAGTTTGGAGATCTGCAGAAGTCAGAGATGGAGTACAAAAGAAAACCCCTGTAACCAAAAGCATTGCCATCGTGAATTCATCTACACAATGAAGATGGAATTCTCGCTGCCCAATCAAATATAAAGAACAGACGCCTCTGCCTCATCAAGCAGTTTATTTCAAGAAGGAAGCATGCACAATCATTTTGTCTTCCATTTTCATGCGTTTGTAACTGTTATAGTGTTTCATTTCATCTGCATTTGTACTGTGTGGCTCTTCAATTTAATTTTACAGTGGATTGGAGTGGAGCGTAAGGTTGAGATTTGTGGTGTCGATATGTAAAGAAAGGTCAATTTTTAACTCCATGAAAAATTGTAACTTGGATGTCAGTTCAGGAGGGGTCAAATTGCCAAATAACTTTATAAACAAGAGGAAACCTTTTGTGCAACGAATCATGCAATCCGTTGTAGTCTAGTTGGTTAGGATACTCGGCTCTCACCCGAGAGACCCGGGTTCGAGTCCCGGCAACGGAACTTTTTTGCTCTGCAATCTGAGTCCCGGCAACGGATAGTCATGTAGTGTAGAGTCACTGCGTCTGCCGAACCCGGGTCTATTGCTTGGAAGGCAATTATCCTAACCGTTGGACTACAAACGCGTCTCTGAATATTCTGGTCCTCACTGTATCGGTTCTAACACAACTATCCAACGCCGCACACGGAATCCTGAGAACGGCACATTGTTTGTGTTTCCCTTGTGTATTGAGAATATGCATTTGCCTTCACTTTATCCTAGTATTGCGGAGAACGCAATGGTAAATGTTTTTTGAGATTCCATACATGTTACAAAAGATTTTTTGAAAAAGAGTCCAAAGGTAAAATATCGCACTGGTAACTGTTTGTTGAGATTTCATTCATTGCTACCAAGATTCTTTATAAAAGAGTCCACAGGTAGAATATTTGCCCTGGTTAATGTTTGTTGAGATTTATTTCATGTTACAAGACGGAATGCAGTCCTCACTTTCAAGGGCAAGTTTTAGTCGGGGAGTCTCTTAGGATAGAAGGTCTTCAGAGTTGTCATAGCATAGAGAGTATGCTCTCTTCCTTGAAGGAAGATCAGAAATCAGACTGCTAATCTGGATATAGAATGTCTGTAGAATCAGAGTCCTGTAAGCAAGTCATTTGCAGTATCATAATCCTTGTAATTATTGTCATAGGTGTAAGCAAGTCATTTGCAGTATCATAATCCTTGTAATTATTGTCATAGGTGTTGGCCTATATTTCTTATGTAAGCGCCCGATGTAATGAAATAGATGTGTGTTCCTGTTTCTCGGAGCTTGTGCAAAATTTGGTATCAGAGCCAGACTTTACTTTGAGTTTTATTCAGAAGTATTGTATTCGTTATTTTGGATTTAAGATCTGTTTTTCTTCGATGTTCTATTTGGGTTGTTGTGTGAAGTAAGTCCTCGTGTTTAGCCATGTGAGGCGTTTAGAGGCAGGGAAGGTAGCGCTCTCTTTTACCCCGCGTGATAGAACAAACCAAGATGGCAGGACTCCAGAATACTCAGAATGAAAGCAATACTGAAGAAGAAGAACTTGTAAGTTTAAGTTCTGTTTTTGATACTGTTCAAAATATTAATTTAGATAATCCTTTTCAGTCTGATCAGAATAGCTTAGAACTACCCAGTGAGCGTTTCAAATTGCCTACTAAGAAGTGGTTTCTTGTCTTATAAGTCTAAGTCCGTCTGTAAATTAATTGAAATACAAGTTGTTGTGAAAAATGATCAACCAAATAGTTATATAAATCTGTTGTCTAGTAAAGAGATTCAAAATTTGGTCCGTCAGGCCAAGCAAAAAAATGGTTTTAAATATCTGCATATAGGAAACATTACAGCTGGTGTTGAACCATTGTATCGAAAGGGTATTCCAGCCACAGTTATGATGACTTTGCTTGATGCACGTCACAATAGATACTCAGATATGATAATGGGAGGTATTTTTGCTCCTATGGCTGCTGGTGCTACTGTTTTCGATGTTGTCCCTAATTTTGCTGTTAGTCTTCTAGATGACCATCTAGATAAAGTCCTCATGTTTCAATTTGGTATCCAATATCTTGACATGAAGACTGGATCAAGAACACATGCTTTGTTCTTTGCTTTATATGGTCGGTTGTTTAATACAACTATACCTATTGTGAAAGATCCTAGAGGAAATAAGGCTCAAGAAAAATATTCCTTACTATGGCAAACTAAGAAAAAAAGAGCCCAATTAACTGTCCCCAAGATGGTTAATTTATCTGATATAAAGGTTCCCAAGGAATGGATTATTGATGTTCGAACCCTTAAACAGTTAGATATTCCTCGAAATTTTACTGTGATATCAGATGTTCAGGAAAATGCTACTGAAGCACGCATCTCTTTTGCTAGTGAAAAGCCTTCAGCTTCTAGTTCTGCTAGCTCTTCATTTTCATATAAAGACCATCCTTTAGCTAGATCAGGGTCTACACTATCCAGGAAAACTTTGTGTTCTCATCCTAATGCTATCCCAAATCCTCATGGTGCTTTATATTGTACTGTGTGTCATCAGTCTTTTGATGAAAGAAAACTAGTGTCCAATCCTTTGACACAACAACTGCCACAATGTTCCCATCCTCAATTCACAGAGTTAGATGATGGCAGTATGCAATGTAATCATTGTCCTTTTGTCCAACCTGTATTTCATATTCGTATGCTCATGTCTGGACAATCCACAGGTTTTACTGAACCTATTGTTCCACCTTTGCGTGATTTCATTTTGCAAGATGATCAGTTTTCTATTCCTTTTTGGCCACATCATGTTATTGCCTCAGGTCAACCTGATGCAACTACCCAGACAAAGATGCTCAATTATGCTAACCTTTGTATTCGCAAAGCTTTAGTCATTCAAGCTGATATGCAACTTAAAGCAGTTCAAGCTGAGCTTAGCAGTCAACGCACTGAAACTAGTATGAATACCAACTTTCATAATATCCTCGCTACTTTGCATACCATTGATGCCCGCTTGCGAGCCCTTCTGGATGCCAATTTGGCCACTGAACTTGCTACTTTACGCCGTGACTATGCTACTTTCAAGCAATCTGCCGAAGCGTGGTGGGTTCAGTATAACGACCCTGTACCTCAGATGCAAACCATAACTCAAACCACAGACCATATTGAACAAACGACTACCCAGATCCGTAGTCAACAACTCGCAGATAGTCATGGTATTTCCCAAATTGCTCCCACTGTCACTACTAGTGTCCAACAAGTCCTCTCTCATCAAACTCCTAAGTCCACAGTTCATGTATGTAACTTCCCTGACTCCTCTGCTGATGTAGCTCGATTGCAGAGTCAGTTTCAAGGTAAATCTTTAACCTTGAATGTTCCCAAGCCAAAGTTACAAGAGTTTGATCCTAAGACAGGACAGTGGAAGAATGTGAATATGGTCCAACATAACATTCAACAGATGCATGATCCCTTACAAGTCATTTCTGAAAATGTTCCACCATTGTTAAATTTTGATACATATGATCCCACTAAAAACAAAGCTACTGTTGATGCATTCAGAACATGGGTTGATAATGCTATTTATACTCAATCCCTGTCAACAGAACAAGCTTTGAGAAAAGCTTTAAATGCTATTACTGATATTGCCAGATCTGCATGGGATTCTCTGAAATCAGAGTATAAAGATGATTTGATCAATGATGGTGTTAACAGTGTTTGCCAAGCACTCTACAGAATGTTTTTAGGTCAACATGATAATGAGCAGAGAGCTGCTTATACAAGATTTTGTGAAAATTGTCTGTGTGACATGAAACAGTTGGATGCATATTGTAATGAACAATATCTCAATTTTTATCAGTCAGGTCAAACTAACAATAATCAATGGATGTATAATACTTTTCTTGAAGGATTCCCTAGTCAAGTTCAATCTTACTACAGAGAGAAGATTCTTCAAAGTATTATGAATACACCTGACATGTCTCTGAATGATGTGACTTTCCCACAGTTAGTTCAATTTATCAAGGAAATTAATAGTCAGCTGTGTAGTGAAAGGTTGAATAGGAAGAAGAAGAAAGAGGTTCTTCCTTTTGTTAAAAAAGATTTGTGTCAATGCAGTCATTCTTATGGATGTTCTGGACACAAGAAAAGTTTCAAATCAGGTAAGAAATATTCTAAGAAGTTTGAGCATTCCCCTAAGTCTTTTAGGAGAAAAAGAAAGACTTACCTGCGAAATAGGAAAAAAGTGCATCATAAGAAGTTTACACCTGTATGTTATATTTGTAAAGGTGCACATTATGCAAACAAATGTCCAGATAAGACAAAGAGAAATTCTAAGAGAGTAAGACGACTTACTCAGGATGCTTTGGACACCCTTCCTTTAACCGAAGTTAAAGAAGCTTCTGATTCTGATGATATTAGTATCACTGATGTTTCCAGTGACAATGCAGATGATCTCCAAGTGATGAATGTTCATCAAGGTTCAGAATCAGAGTATCAAGATGTTAAATCTAAAGAATCCTCATCTTCAGATTCTGATATCTCATTCATGTGTAATATGTTCAATTCAAAATATGGTAGACTGCGTGGACAGTCTCTCACTCAAATAAATCCGAATTGGCTCAAGCCGAGCCCTGCACAACAATTGCAATAGTTACAAGTAAAAGCTCAACAACTAGAAAGCAGAAGGAAACAATTTCTCACACCCTATCAACATCAAAATTTGATGATTGAGCTTCAGAAGTTAGAATCTGCTAGACAGAAATTGTTAGAAGATCATCCTGAGTTAGCTACTGAACTTGATCTTCAGTGTTATGAATCTCTAGATGAACCAGGAGAAAGTTCTAAGTCTTCTCATGGGTATATTCCTTTCCCTACTGCAGAAAAAGCTTTTGCTAAAAGCTCTAGAACAATTTGGTTGCAAAATCGTCTAGCATTTCTTTATACAATTAGAGCTGATGTCCTGAAGGAAATAGCTAGTGTGCAGCATGAACTCCAAGAGAGAAAGTATACTTCTCTTGATAATTATTTAGTTCAAAATGAAGCTGCTGCTCAAGAGTCACTACCAGATGAACCAGTTGAAGTAGGTGAAAAGCAAGCCTTTGCCTATTTAAAAGGTATTTCCAACCCTTGTCCAGCTTTTCTGCTTACTATTAAAATCCCTAGTATTAAGCCATATACTCTATGTGCCCTGTTAGACTCTGGTGCTGATTGTAACATTGCTCGACCCCAATGTTTTCCTCTTGATTGTTGGTTACCTACCACTACTACCATTCATTCGGTAACACATAAAAAATTCTTTCTGGGTGGTGTAGTTGGTTATCACGTTAGTCTCACACACTAAAGGTCCCCAGTTCGAACCTGGGCTCAGACATGCTAAATTGTTTTAATTTTCTTACCAAAACAAATCGTCCTAAACTAGAAGTCACTAGTTCGAACCTGGGCTCAGACAAGCTAATTTGTTTTTATTTTTTTTACCAAAACAAATCGTCCTAGGCTAATAAGTTCTTTACTTTAAACCAGAATTGAAATCAGCTGAGGTTTCCCTTCTCTTTTGCCAGGAGATTCCATTTTGTATTCAAATTTTCTATTCAAGAGTATAAGCTCAATGGTTGTGACAGGGAACATTGGTTAAGGTAACTATGTTGATTACCAATTTTGCAGGCGCGTAGGTCTCATAGCTAATCTTGAGTAATCCTGAGGTCGAGAGTTCGAGCCTCTCTCACCCCAATGACATTTTTGCTAGATTACTATATTCATTTTGGATTTTTGCTGCACTTTCCCGGTTATTAAACTCCTTTCCTAGTGCTTTACATTCAAACACCGTATTTAACAAGTACTGCATTGCACTGTAGTTGTTGGCAGTTTTGGAATAATATACATACATCCATTATATCATTACACTCTAACGAGCATAAGCGTAAGCATATATGTGTGCAGCCTATTTTTTTCTTCCTTTTTCCTTCAAAATACACACTTAAAAAGACCGGATTCAGAAACATAATCTTTCAATTCAAAATACACACTTAAAAAGAGTGGATTCAGAAACATAATCTTTCAAGGTAGTGACATACAGTATGCAAGCTGGAATTTTTTTATTTAGTGTATGCAAGCTGCTGGTTTTATGAATTTTATTATTTAGTGTATACAAGCTGCTGATCTTATGAATTTTATTATTTAGTATATTCAATTTGGCAAAATAATAGATATGTAATATTAATAATAAAATAATTATCATCACTCATCTCCAAGATTTAGATCTAAGTCCACATTTATCAATTAACCACCTGAATTAAAATCCACGTGTGCAAAATCGAACCATCTTGTTTCTACGTGTGGATTTGACTTACAAATTTTTTTAAAAATAATTATCTTAATTTCGATTGGTATATTCCACACTTTGTAACCATTATGAATTTTCAGCTACCATGGTGTATTTGAGAACTAGCCACAATTCATTTAGACTATCTAGGACACTTACAAGATGTTGGTCAAGATATTTGTGTTTTGAAATAACAAACGAATTGACTCTCTTTACCTAGATTTGAAGACAAACTGCTAACAAACAGTTGAAGAAATTGCTTATTGGATCAACAATTTTCCTTTGAATTTTAGAGGTACAACACCCTCTTATGATGAAATATGGGTTTTTGGGGATATGCTTTTAACCATAAAGAAGGAAAAGCAAACTAACATTTGTGCATAGCAATGATACAAATGCGATTATGAATTGAGAAATAAGGGGAACAAAGATAATGACTCAAATACCATCCACCCAACACCCACAAAAGACGATTAGGAAATAAACAACAATTTCTTTTAGATGATGTGAGCAAACTATGACTCAAAGATCATATAATGTACATATCCATAGTCTGATGTAATGAGTGATAACATCAAGGAGTGATTGCAAGGCATTGAGGAAAATGACAATCTAAGGGAAATACAAATGAACACGAAGATTCATAAAATCCCCTTTATTCCCTTGACAAAAATCAGAGAGTTCAAAGGCTTCCCTCTCTTGTACAAAATAAAATGCCTAGAAAGAAAATGCGTTGCTTTATCTCCCTTCACAACTGAAAAAGAAAATGCCCTCCTTCTGAGCGATTCACTCATTCCTTACAAGACAAGGGGCATCATGAAATCTTGACCCTTCCCCCTACTATTTTTTAGTATTTAAAGACTTTTCCTCTCTATAAGGTCATTCAGTTTTCTAACTATCATCTGGGGAAATAATCGTCTCTTCACATTTTCTTCAATTAGTCGATAAAATTCATCTTTCGAAGATGACACTTTATATGGTGTCTGTCAATTCTTAAATCCATGTAACAATTCAATCTTTACATCAACAAAGGTTCTCGCCTTTTGCTAGTTGTCCATTATTTTACACTTATAGCATATTCATCAATATCAAGGGCCTTTCATAGGTGGAATATTTTTGCATGTTGGGTTGGAGTTTCTTATGCCTTCCCATTTTCTTTGTTTATATCTTTCTCATCATCTTCACATTATACAACCTCAGGCCTTTCTATGCTAACTATGGATGATTTTTATTGTTATCCACTGGATTCTAGCGCCACTTCAAAATTTGTTTGTTTCAATTTTGAAATTAGGCAAATTTATAAAGGGTGAGTTGCTCCATAGCTTCTAGAGGCGTCAACAACTTTTTTGTAGCTATAAACACTTCTAGTCCTTAAAATAGCATTTTGGTGTGGGCAACTTTTCTTTTTTTTGGGTCTAGGGTTTACTACCAAATTGGAGGGAAGAAAATGTCTAGTCATGTAATGCTGCTAGATTTATGTCAACACTAGTTTGATTAGTAACTATATCTATCATTTGGAGTAGGGAAAGGCTCCAATGAATGAGGCTTCAATGATATGACTCTTTTCCTAGACCATGTAATGGTTCAAAGGCTCCTAGTTGCTTTAATATGTACAATGCTCCTAGGGTTTTTTAAAGCCTTTTGCAAGATAGTCAAGTACTTCCTTGATCAAAAGATATTCCAAAAAGTAAAATCTTTTTGACCAAAGACGAAATAAATTATCAATATGACCATGGAAAGGAAAATGGAAGGAAAGTTTAGGTGAATGATACAAAAATAAATGCTCCTAGAAGTTGCACAAATAGACCTAGAAGTAGCTAAGAAATAAAATTTAAAAGACAAAATATTGTGCTCTAACCCACATGATCTGCATGCCTATAGATTCATGTAGGCTCTGTTGAACTTAAATGCTGCCAATATCAAGAAAAAAACCAAACAAAAAATAAAATCTTGAAGGAAATTGTACTTGCAAGCATAGAAGAGGTTGTATGCTAGTTCTCTTTCTAAGTTTTTCATTGTAGGAAGATAGAAGTAGTATGGCATAGTAACTATATAATGTTTTCATTCAAATGGAAATTAAGACTGGTTCAAATATTAAAAGGTTGAGTGAAATGGGTAGGTTTCACTTGGTGTTTCAAATTATGAGCTTGAAAAATAAAAAAAAAGAGAGATTTTGGGAATAAATCATCATAATAAGATGAAAAAGAAATTACATAAACATAACAAGCCAAAAGGAATATGTATTGCTTTGTAAATGATAAAATAGTTATTGTTCACTTTATTAAAATATAGTTCCTCAAAGTTAAAATGTGGAAATGATCTCATTTTATAGATTTTTTTTATTAGATTAATGAGTGTTTAGGATTCGATTTTGGATCATGAGTTTATCCATTAAAGGTGGAGTGGATGTGGAGAGGTGACAACTATTATTATTTAGTTGATAAATTTATTTATTTTTAATATATTTATATAGTTTATTTTGGGGTAAGTGCACAAGATGGGGGACCAAAAAGTTGCCACTTTTTTTTTTGGCCCCCCCAACGCGCATAGTGCGCATGCACTAAAGGGCATGCACCCTATGGCTTGGGTTGCCCAAGCCTTAGGCTTGGGCAATGCAAAACAAAGCGCGTGCGCCAAATAGGGTGCACGTGCTTTGTAAAATGCAAAAATTTTCACCCCCCATGGGCTATGAAAATCATAAATTTACATAGGGCATGCACCCTATAGGGCGTACACCCTATGTAAGATATAGATTTATATAGTGAGAGAGAGAGAGAGAGGGGAGGGGGGGATAATTTATACAAAGAGAGGAGGGGTAATTTATACAAATATAACATTTAAGTATAAGTTTGATAATTTTTAATTTCTTATACTTTAAGTTATATTTGTATAAATTATAAAATATAATGCTTCAGATGTTTGGGATAGATTCCAGCTTCATAGGAGTTAACATGCAGATTTTAGATTTGAAAAATTCCAGACTTAGCCAAATTTCAAGATTCAGCAAGCCTTCAGCAGGGTTACCTCCCAAAATCCATCATGGATTTCTAAGGTCAAACTGAAGCTGGCAAAAGGATTCCCAAAGGGTTTTAACTCATTTTATCACAAATCACTCAGTTTCGACCCCATCTCTACGACAGACTTAGCTTCTCTCTCTCTCTCTCTCTCTCACACACACACACACACACACACACACACACACGCACGCAGCCACACACACACACACACAAACATCACCCTCTCCTCTCTCTCTCCTCTCATCACCCTCTCTCTCCCCCTTATCTACTCTCTCTCTCTCTCTCTCTCACACACACACACACACACACACACATAAAAAAAAAAAAAACATCACCCTCTCTCTCTCTCTCTCTCTCTCTCTCTCTCTCTCTCTCTCACACACACACACACACACACATCACCCTCTCTCTCTCCCCTTATCTACTCTCTCTGTCTCTATCCTCTATCTCTCTCTATCTCTCTCTGTCTCTGTCTCTATCTCTCTCTCTCTCTCCCCCCTGATCT
>BSBK01009466.1:0-161571 GCA_027943335.1 Chamaecyparis obtusa | reverse complement strand
GCATGCAAACAAGGAGCAAGACAAGACAAGGTACATGTCTAGTTTGTGAATATGAATCAAAGAATGTAAAATTTGCATTAGATAATGATGAATGGGTTAATGCAATGAAAGAGAAAATAGAGAAAATAGAGAAGAAAAAAAACCTGGACCTTAGTACCTAGACCAAAGGATAAAAATATTATCAGTACTAAGTGGATATTTAGAAACAAACTGAATGAAGATGGAGAAGTAACTAGAAATAAAGCTAGATTAGTATGTAAAGGCTATGCACGAGAAGAAGGAATTTATTATGGTGAAACATTTGCACCTATTGCTAGATTAGAAGGAGTAAGGTTGCTACTTGCATATGCTGCACACAAAAAATTCAGAGTCTACCAAATGGATGTCAAATTAGCATTTCTGAATGGGATACTTGAAGAAGAAGTCTACATAGAACAGCCAAAAGGATTCATGGATCCATACAAGAAAGATATGGTATGCAGATTACATAAAGCTTTATATGGTTTGAAGAAAGCACCTAGATCTAGGTATGAAAGGCTGCATACATATTTTCTAAGTATTGGATTTGTTAGAACAAGTGATAACATCAATCTGTATATGAAAGGAGATACTAATGATACAATTCTTATTTCTAAGATTTTTGTTGATGATATTATCTTTGGAGGTCAAGATAACATATTTAAATATTTTCCTAATGATATGAGGAATGATTTTGTAATGTCTATGTTCAGAGAGGTTAAGTTCTTTCTAAGACTACAAGTGATTCAGCAGAATGATGGGATATTCATCACACAATCCAAGTATATCAAGGAAATATTGAAAAAATTTGGCATGGAAGATGCTAAACTGATGGGAACACTGATAGCGATTAGATGCAAACTGAAAAGGAAGATGAAACTAAAAAGGTGAACCAAACACTGTATCGATCAATGCTTGGTAAGTTAATGTATGTAGTACATAGTAGGCTAGACATAGCACATGCTGTGCGAATTGTTGCAAGATTTTCTACAAACCCTAGAGAGTCACACATGATTTCTACAAAGATAATCTTAAGATACCTAAAGAAAACTGAAGATTATGGATTATGGTATCCTAAGGAAGGAAAATTTGAACTTAAAGTCTACACCGATGCTGATTGGGATAGAAATGTGGATGACAAAAAAAGTACCCACCGGAGGAAAATTTTTCTTTGGTGAAAGACTTGTTACCTAGACAAGTAAAAAGTAGGCTTGCATTTCTCAGTCTATAGCTAAAGCAAAGTATGTTGCTACTACTACAAATTGGTCAAACATTGCATATATTAAGAAGGTGTTGGAAGGAATGAACAAGGTGATCACTGAGCCAGTGATTATATATTGTGACAGTACCAGTGTAATAAACATTTCAAAGAATCTGGTGATGCACTCTAAAACAAAGCACATATCCATTAAGTATCATTACTTAAGAGAACAAGTGTAGGAGATGAAAGTTAAGTTAGAATTTGTTACATCTAAAGAACAACTTGCAAATTTTTTTACAAAGCCTCTTCTGAAGGAACATTTGAATACTTAAGGATTAGACTTCGAGTACATCCCCTATCTACCAGTCACTAAGGTGATCTAGATGTTGCATCAGCCTAATCTTATCAAAAGATTGTACATGTTGATGTAATCATAGTTCACACTTTGGAACATGTCTAAGGTTGTGAAAAGGTTGAAAAACTGGAATAGATTGGCAAACTAGTATACTGAGATATAGAGAAAATACAGGACAATAGAGAGTTACTTGGTTGTTGCAAGAGTTGTTTGTTTATTTATTTCTTTGGCATTGTTGTCAAAGGAAGAGATAAACAATATGAAAGTGAGAAAGCTGAAAGGGGGAGATAAACATTGAAATAGATGAAACAAGGTGCATATGAAAAGAGGAACACCTATCTAAGGAAGAGATATCAGTCTAAGGGAGAGACAATTCAGAAGAAAGGGAGAGCACTGAAGATCACATCTGTAGAATGTCAATGCTACAATTGTAATGCTATTAAGTAACATAGCGATTAAACATATTAAGCTAGAGAGAACTTGTACAACATTTGTTCACATAGTTGTAGAATATATGTTTGGTATGTGTATGGTACATTTCATATTATTTGAGTTACCATCAATGCCAAAGGGAGAGATTGGTGAGCTACAACCGATTTAGAACCTAATTGAAGAATCAGTGATTAGATATCATAGAGTTTTTGATTAGATATGTAATGTGATTAAATCAGTAATATGTTGTCATTGATGCCAACTAGCTTGACAATACTTATCTTGTAAGTTACTAAACCTAAACATCTATAAAAGAGGAGAAAGAGAGATGAAGAATAGATAATTCTACATGAGAAAGATGGATGTGATAGATGAGGATAAGGATTACATTGAGTAACTTGTTGATGATTCTATGACCTCATGTTATTGAATTGATTATGTTTCATTCATCTATGATGGAGAAAAGAGCTGAAACACACAAAGCAATGTGGTTGGTAAATCAAGGATCACAATATACACCAAGAAGTGTAGTGTATACTGATGACAATATAAATTGATAGTGTGTTCACTGACAAATTTCTTTGTTAACCAATGAAGAGAAAAGAACTAAATGATTAGTTTAGCTAACAAAGATTGATGAGCTGTAAAGTACCTCATGATTGGAGATGAGGACAAAGTTTGTTACGAAGATCTATGGCTAGCAAAATTAAAGGAGGATCTAAAGGACAGAATTGAAATGTGTTATCAACACATCAGCCAAGGAAGGTTAAAGTGGAAAAATGGACGAAGATGATTAAGAAGAAAAATACAATGGAGCAGATGTAAACAAGTTACATGTCTATTTAAGAGACAAGGATTTCACAATGAAACTTATGCCAAAAGAAGTAGGACTGGAGAGTAATCACATGAACACGATTCATGTATGCCTGATCAGACTAGTTAAGAAGAACCTAACTGCAGAGTTTACTGAGTGTCAGAAAGTTGTTATTGGGGGACATTAAGTCATTGTTATTGATAAAGAAATTGATATACTAATTAGAGGATTTGTATGAGCATAATATAGATCTGAATATCTATAATTATAGTTTTATTGAAATTAGATCAAACTTCTGTTATAGTTTAACCATTGTAAACAAATAAATCTCTTAACATAGTAGACTTGAAAGTCTTATTGATGTCACTCATAGAGTGTACATTTGTTATCCTATCAACTCCATAGTGAATGCTGGTTGGATGATAACGGTTGGTCTTAAATCCTCTAACAAGGTCACACGTAATAGTGTGTTTGTAACCTTTAATAGGGTTGGGTCTTCACCGACCTCACTTTAGAAGAGTGAACAATTTTGGGTTGCCGGTCCTAGGTGGTTTTTCCCTTAACAGGGTTTCCATGTTAAATATTTTTTGTTATGTGTTCATTGTGGTGATTGTTTATTATCATACTTTACATATTACATATTAGATTTTGTCATTAAGCATTATAGGTTAATTGACTGGTAATCGGTAAAAGCATAGATAGTGTAGTATTTTATGTTATCGAGAAACAAAAGTTTTAGGAAATTGTTTTGAAGTATACATTTTGATTGGGGTTGTGGATAATTGATTCTCTCCCCCCTCTCCATTATTCTAACAGAAAGCTCCTACATGGCTAATACAATACTAGCTAAAGGAGGAGGCTTTAAATAATACTTCTTTCCCCACCAATCTATTGGGTTGAGAGAAAGGTCTGGAATAGACCGTCGATCAATAGTTTCTTCTTTTTCATCCTCATCCTCATGACATGGAGAAATTCATAGGAAAGGTCAAGATAACCATATAGAAGAGGATTTCCAAACCAAATCACTTCTCAAACTAGGCCAACGTGTAGTAGGAGGAGCACCACTAGCAGTAGAACACTGAGAAGTAGAATGACCAACTAGATGTCAACTATTGGTGAGTAGATCCCGACGGTTAGTTAAATGGCATCGAGGAGCCTTTGAATGCAGTGTGTGGGAACAACTAGTAGAGGAGTTGTGACCACATTTCCAACCATGGAATGGTGAGAAGACACTAAAAAAATAACCATCTGGATGCACCCTAGCAACCATACAAGGCACATTGCCCCAATGTTTCCAAAGCTCTTGCAAGTGATCCACCTTAAGTACCAACTTATCTACTTGTACATGAATATGTAACATCACATTATTATAAATACATATTTTTTTAAAAAATAGAAAATAATATTTCCATTGTGAAAGTAGTCCATAGGTAGAGGGAATGAGATGGAAGCCTAGGGGAATCTCCCAAAATAACCATATGCCAAGAGGAAAATTTTTGTTGAAAGGGACTGCAGAAATCATGAATCCACACCTAGTAATTGTGATCCCTAATATATAACTAAAACATATGAAGGAAATATTTACACTAGCCACAAAAAGGATAGTAGGGGTTTGGTATTCCCAAATGTTGGTGATGAGACCCTAAAGGAAATCCTGAGAAAAGAAAACACCAGGAAAATTGGGCTATTTTGAGTTTTGAGATAGAAAACCAAATAGTAGAAAAACTCATTCTCTAGGTTTAATGGGAGGACATGATGCTAATATTGGATCAAAATAGAAACTAGAGGTAAATGGGGTGAGAGCCATTGATAACCAAAATATGGCTTCTATTTAGAAAATTGTGTCTAAGGGTAGCATCACTAATCTTTCTACCAAGGCCTGATGGGAGAAATACAAAACTTGTGTAATAATTCTACATGCAAAGCTAAATCACGACATCAAAATTTTGACGATATCTTTGAGCTAACTAGGATCAAACTCACAAATCATTCCAATTGTGAAAACTCATGATGGGTTTGGAGAATAGGTCTTGAGGGGTTTGAATTGCTCGCTTATGAAAGAGATGAGCATGGATATATGGGAGGTGATCCAAAGGAAGGATGTGAACCTAGATTAATGGTAACCAACATAGATTATGTTGGTTAAAATATTCCCATCATGAAATCTACCACTATCCCACTGAAGCTAGGATTTGGCAACTTCCTAGGCATGCCAAATTATTTTAGCAAAAAAGTGCGCTAGATTTAAACTAGATCCTTCATGAGCATAAGGGCCTAAAAATGAATCCCCTTCCAAGCTAGATGATGAAGTGGAAACCTAAATCAAATACAATGGAAAAGACAAATTTTTCATGCCTCATTTCTTGAGACAACTATATTCACCAATTTGAGCACATGGCAAGTCCTTAGTTCTCAATTAAAATGAGTCTAGAGCCACAAAACTCTGTAGGAAGAAAAAATATTCCTAAGCCACTCTATAAAAACCATGTTTTTATACATTCGAGGTCGAGAGAAAGTTAGGTATCAATTTTTTAATCTTTTTGTAGGAATATTTAAAAGGTAGCCAATTAGAATAGTAGTGAACATGAGTCGTTGAGAGGACTTTGGGGAAATTTAAAATGTACCTACAAAGGAAAGAGGAATTTTCAACCAATATTCAAGTTTGGTCTCTTTTTAAGAGAGCATGACATTCCAGAGTTCAATTGAAAAACTTTCAAAAGAAAATGGTATGCCCATAAATGGTAAACCTCCCCATGTTTTATCCACTTCTATTCATAGTGGAGTATCCAATCTAGGGAAATTTATAATGATTTCCTATAGAAAAGGTTTGTATGCCATTGAATGACATAAATGTAGGCTAAATGAAATTTTTTCAAGAAATGGAGAGCATTGTGGACATTTTCATAGTCCTAAATGAAAGTAAGAATAGATTTGAATCAACAGATTTCCCATTAAGCAACTGGGTGGATGACTCTAGAAGAGAGATACCCCTAACCCAACCTATAGAAATAGAAGAGTAAATAAAATATCTAATGTCTTATGCAACAAGGAAATACAAATAAGGGGTCATATGGCATCCTTTTATGATAGATATAAAAATGCCAAAAGTTTGAGATTGGTGACCATTAACGATGATACATGGAGAGGCATCTATAAACAACATTTGAATAGAATAGACAAAGTGAGGAAAACAATCTACATCTTTAAGAATAGTGAAATTAATGTTCCATTCAATGTGGTCATATACGTTGAAAAAATCTATTTTAATGAAAGGGAATTCTATTGTTAGCATCAAGACCACTCCATGCCCTCCTGAAGTGCAATGATATTATCCTTAATAAATCTAGATTGAATAAAAATAGTTTTTTCTCAGCGTACAATCTATGGTAAGAGATGAAATTTTTTTAGGGCATCAACCTTTACAATAATCTTGTAGGAAACATTAAGCAAGGTGATGGGGCACTAATTATAGATGTCTTTTGGGTCACCAGCTTTAGGTATGAATTTAATATTTCCTTCATTCATTTCTTTCCCTAGTAAACTAGTTTGAAAAGTTTCTAGATAAACATTATGTAAATATGAACCCACACATGGCGAGAGTGCTTTGTAAAACTCACAAGGGGAACAATGTGATTTATCATCCACCATGGATAAACTAGCTTCCTAAAGGCCTTCAATGGTTAGGAGGTAGTCACATACGGCTTTTTTTTATCACTAGTTGTTGAAGGCTCTTGAACAATAAAGACCTTTTTATAATGATTAATAAAGGCTTCTAAAATATTTTAAAGTTTTGTAAGAATTGATTTCCTTTTTTGATATTTTTAATGCCAGGAAAGGAATTTCAAGCTCCCAAGATGGAAAAAAAATCCTTACTATCTCAATCTCTAACCTTTAACCACTGCATACATACTTTAATATGAGCATGTCTTACAACATAATTTTCAACAATATGCTTTTCATGATAGAGAGAAGCCACCTCTAACAATAATTATGAGTTGAAAGGATGTGTTGCCAAATTCTCCATAGTATCACACAAATCCTTTCTTATAACAACATAACACCAGAGGTGAAATCTAGCTAGTTATCTCCCATAAAAGTGGAGGAATTTAGTTGTACGATGAATATCACTATTCTACCTTAAAATCCAACATGTTGGATAGGTGGGCGAAGTTCCAAATTCCAAATACACTAGAAGTGGGTTAGTGTAGGAGGATTTCTCAACTAAGATGTGTTGAGAAAAAATTGAGTCAGTATGGAAAGTTTCAAAATAGTTTTCCATTCAATTCTAAAAATTTATGGGAAAATGGTATGACAAAGTGACATTAGGAAAAGGAAAAATTGGAAAAAGTTGATCCTTTCACAATGATAAAAAATATTGAGTGGGGATCAATGGCACATCAAGGCCTTTAAAGAATTTTTTTAAACAAGCCTATGAATTACACCAAGAATGTCAAATCACATGTAGATGATGACTAGTGGTATCAAGATTTAAAAAAAGGCTTAATTTATTATGCATGTACAAATAAGCCTCACGGTCATTGAATATCCATCAAAAAGGTGGAATGAAATCTTTATCAGAGGCCACCACAACCATATTAAAATATCTACACATAACCTAGGTACAAGGTGGTAATGAGTTGGTTGTCCATCTCCAAAGATAGGATCTCTCCACTGCATCATTGGGGGTATAAACATTAATTATCCCAAAATAATTATTATTAATTTGTATGAGGCCCCACACCAATATATACATGGGGTGAACAACATGACTAACAATTACATCCTAGCACAATGGTGAAAGAAGATTAACCACCCCTCCATGCCTAAATTTATGGTCAAAAGAAAAAAATAGACTATTGTGACAAATAATATGACATTCTACAATAACAAAAAAGATGACAACCTTTACTTCTTGAAGGAAAAACATATCAATTGAAACAAAGCTCCGTTAAACATCTCTCATAGTATACTTGCAAGAGAGGTCTATTAGACCTTGAGAATTCCATGAAATGGTATTCATTCCAAATTATCATTCATGTCATCCTCATCCCCAAGAGAGGAGAAACTATTGTGCAAGAATTCTGGACTTGAATAAAAAACTAGATATAGATCCAACTGGAAAACTTATCTTTTTATGGATTTTTCTTCTAAGTAATTCCTTCCTAGAGGGATACGAGAATGATGCAAGGAAGACAAAGAACCATAGACCAAGGAAGCCAACTGAGGACTACAAACTCCCAATGTGTGAGGGAAAAAATCACTTTGATTGTTATCTTGAGATATGGAAGTAATCATTTGACTCCGCTATGAAATAGGATATTAGTGAGAGAGCAAGTCTTTGAAACCTTAGTTTTCACTAGCTCTTCAGGTGCCAAACTAGAAGTTGAGTCCTAATTCATCTTTAACTCCAAATTATTTATTCCTTTATAGACCATAGTTATCCACCCATCATCTACCTTGAGGATTTGTGGGTCTTCAATAGAGGATGCCTCCTTTAGAGGAGACTTGGTCCTAGGATTAGCCATTGGGCAATCCTTAATTTCATGCTCAATAGAATAAAATGAAAACATATATTGGGAAAATTAAAATGCATCACACTCTCCAAAAAATAATGCCCTCCCACCTAAATCATAATGGTCTATTTAAGCTCCTTAACTAAATCAATTTCCACAAAAACTCTCTCCTGAGGGAGGACATGGTAAAAATAGTCTAGCTCCATGCAAAAACATACTAAAGGATTGAGAAATATCATACAAAAATGACCAACAAGGAAAAGGGACACTAGAGAACTCTATCCAAACTGGGTCCTTGATCTTCTTTTCCCTAGAGACTGAGAAGTCTCACGACCAATGTTGAAAAACTAGAAAGGAGGTGTGGACAAACTAGTGACCTTTCTTGAGAACACCTTCCACTTGATAAGGGTTTCCAAAAAGGAATAGGAACAAACCATTGTTCAAATTTTGAATGTCATCTAGGAACACCCCATGAGGGGTACAAGCCTTGGTAATCCAATCTTGCAACAAATATTTAGGAGGAACACAACCAAAAAGATAACCTATAAAGGTCAATGTTTCAAGCCAATTACAAGAATTTTCAAAATCCTAATTTGGTAAAATCACATCTAGGATAGAATAAACATAACTCATGGAATACCTTCAACACAAACTCTTGAGGACTTTTTCTTTATGGAGCCATGATCTCCCAAAGCCAAACCTCTAGCACCACCAGAAAGTGTTGAGTAAAGTTGGCTGGGGCAATAAAAATAACCTACAAACTCACAATTATTATGATTTGAAAGAATAGATAGTTCACAAACCATTTTTCAAGTACAATGATTACTGAGAGGGTGGATGAATTAGTAATCACACACAATAAAAAAACACTTTGAACTTCTTTCTAAAACTTTAATAAAGTTGACCATATTTTAATTTAAATTATACAAATAGAAGTAAGAAAAAATCATACACAAAAGGTTAACACAAGGACTATCTTCAGTGGAAACCCTCTTGGGGAATAAAACCACAAAAAACTTAGCATCACTGGATTTATATTTTAAATAAATTTGTTAACCTCATTGATAATTTTAATGCCTCACTAGACTTGTGAATCACTAGTATTTTGTGGATCACTCATTTTATTATAATATTCCTTTAAGATACTTAGCTCTTTTACAACTTTCTACATACAAAGATTAAAAAAAAAATGATTTCTATTTGGACCCAACAATTACATACTATACATTATTGAACATAACACATGTCATTTTTCTTAGTAATCCATAATATCTTATTATAGTCTTCAATCCAATCAATCTTTTGTTTCAAAACAGATTGTTCACAACTATATCAAGGTTTTCTCAATGAACATCGAAATAGTATTCATTGTATGTCATTCGAATCACTCTTCCTATGCTAATAAATGGTCTTCAATATACAATTCTAACTACAAACTGAATGAGAGAAACTAAATGCAGCTATTCACAAAATGGATTAGAAATATACAAGCAGAAAAAATATGTATCCTACTTGAGTATATGGTTCAATGTCACTTCCATCATAAGCAAGATTAATGCAATAATTAGAATGTCACTTTCATAATACTATGCAATAACCAAATCAAAATACCATTTACTCTTATTAAACTCAAACTGAATGTAAGCTACACTGTATCTTTATGCATCAATAATAATTCAACATTCTATAATGTATAATATCAAACTATAATCATCATTAACTTGTCATTTCATATGATGTAACTGTGTCATATAGATTCTAAAATACTTAATGTTGATCTTTTCATATGAGTGTATTTGTGTATGCTTGTGATAAAAATGCACGAGATTCAAGTGCAATGACTAATGACAACATAATGCACATTGAACATGATAACCCTTACCAAGGGTTTAAACCAAAATTGAGTGTATATATGAAACCCAAGCTATAAACATGAGTATATAATATAAGTGGCTAACAAACAGTCACAATACCCACAATAATGTGTCCCACATTTTGGGCAACTTTGACATAGACATCAACATTTTGAGAAAAAACTTTACTTTCAAACACTTGTTGCTGCAAAAATATTGAGAATTTGGAGATGATTTAAACTAGATTCTTTTAGAATTTTCTTTCTAGTTTCTAAATAAATTTAAAAAAAAATAAATTAAATTCATTTTTCTTTCTACTTCGAAAAGCGGTTTGTGTGAAAAAACTATATTTTTAAGGAGTTCCAATCACTTGGATTTGCGTAACTTTTTTTAAAAATATGATAATGATGTAATTATTTCAAATTATATTTATAACTTCAGTATCTAAATGATGCAATTGGTTTCATTCATTTTGGCTCAATATTTCATAGTTTATTAAGTTCTAAAGTGATAGTAACTGTAATTTAGACATAAAGTTACTTGGATCGCTCTAACTTGATCTGTGTATATTGAAATTCTTTTTTTTTTTTTTTTTGAAAAAAAGGTAACACAAATACTCTTTTCATACATATTTTCATAAATTTTTTTTGTAATTTACTATTTTTCCCAAAGTCTTGAAGAGACAGGTTATTGAAGGACCAAACAACCTATGTTTGGTTGAAGTAATATTTAAAAATGACAATGAACTTAATATGGATTAAAATTATATTCATTAGAAAGATTTTTTATTAGTAGTACTTTACTACATAGATAGGTTTGTTAAATGGATTCATTTAATTAGCCAAAAAATTATGTCAATAATCAGCCAAAAAATTATGTCAAAGTTGTTTTTTGTCAGCATTTTAACAGGTGCGAAGGAGACTCCATTGTAGGTATGAATGGGGAGTATAGATGTTATATCAATGTTTTTCTTATCTAAGAGGCTTTGAGCTAACCATTTATAGTTAATTCATTCAAATAGAACCTTTCAATTCCTAAATCATCATATTTTATTAAAAATGTGTTATTTCAACAAAAATCAACATGTCTAAAAAGTGTAACCCACTATTGTGGGGTCACCCATGATCATGGATGCATGATACTGAACTTGAACATAGACATCCTTTCTATTTATGGTGATCTCACAAATGAAAAATATGTTTAAACCTAATAGGGGTTTTGAAATGGACAAAGTAATCGCACTTATGATATAGTCTATGAAAAACTTCAACAAGGATAATGAAAGATAGGGAAAGCTCCAAAAAAACCTAATGTGGATTTCAACAAAAAAATGCAACATGTACATTACTTATCATGTGAAGGTGAATGATATGAAATGAATGGATACTAAAAAAGTTAACAATATGAACATATATTGAACATTCAAAAACTTACAATCCCTTCACTATATAGCCATAACTATGACAAACTCAACAACAATACATGGAAAAAAGAAACTAACACTAATCTTTTAAAGATGAGTAAATCTTAGAGCTTAACACATTGTAAATAAATAACAAAATTATATGTTCTAGCTAAACAAAAGAAGATGATCTCAAAATGAAAAGATTAGGAATTGTAGACACTTGATAGAATCTCGAGTATCTTTCCTCAAAGAGTCAAACTGAAAAGTACTTCATTCTTCTTCTAACTATCATCAAAAAGATAGTTCATAACTGAACTATGCATGTTGCAAGGGTGCTCAAGCATGATTATGATGCTATAGCTGGATAGAGCTAGGATTAAATTTTTAGTTAACCAAACAAAAAATGAAGCTTCAAAATGATGCTCGAAGCACCAAATATGGTTCTCATATTACACCCAATAAATGCTCATTAACTACCACTTAAATCTATCTTTATCTTATGTTTATCCACTTAAACAATGTCAAGCAGACTGACAAAAAGGTACTAGTGATAACATCTTTTTCAATGACTTGGTCAAAACTTGTGAGTTATCCTTCAACATTATCCAACCTTACACATTCCTTCTTCTCAAACACACAAGTGCCTTTGGGATACAAATAGAAAATATGATGAAGTGATTTATTGATGGCTATGTCACTATTATGACAAGAAATCTGTAATGATGCTAATAAAGTCAACACAACATAAACTGTTGAATAAACTATATTTGTGATAAGAAAACTCAATGTGAGGTCCTACCCCAATCCGTCTTAGCTTGACAATTGTTTTGACACTTGGTTCATCTTGATGATACATCATTTAGAGACATTAGACCTATTTTGGATTATGACTTGATTTCATTAGGCCTTATGAGATGATTGTTAAATAGATTTATATGATGATGATGTTAGTCATACTCTTTATATGCTCGTATTGGTTTCATGCTTACCTTATGATATATGAATTCTGAATTCTATATTTGTTACGTTATTTATATAATAGTAAATGTTGATAGTGTAATGGTTTAATGATAAACTTAGGGTTGCATGTTTATGTGAAAATTGAAATTTACATTTTGATGTTTGAAGAATTAGTGTATAGGTGGATTATGTTTATGATTCATGAAATGTAGTTCCTTTATAAAAATTGACTTTAGATGTTAATATTTCACTTTCAATATGATTATATATGCATTGAATTTATGAGAATACTGACTTTGGAATCGAGTTTGTAGGATTATGACCATGGTTGTTAATGTGGGGAAACAAGGATGGATCTATTTGAAATCAGTTTAAAACCAAGGTCGTCTCTAAGAAGAGAACGAACTTGTTGCTATGTGTATTTATTTGTAAATGTGATGCATGTATGTGTGTGGTTGTAAATGTTTGTAAATGCATTATTAGATGTGAATTCATTTTGTGTAAATGTAAATGTAATTTTTCCACTAGGCATGCCATGTGTGTAATGTGATGTGTACTTTTGTGAAGTGTCACTTGACACTATTGTGACGAGATGACATGCTTAACTGGAATGTGGACCCTACCTCTTTCTTATGATATTTTGTGTATCCCTAGGCTTGGATAGTGGTTTAGGAAACCAAGGTTTATGTTATCATGATTCTATTTTCGGTTGTAAACTTTACTAAGATTTTTGAGGGGTTATATGAATTTCTATGATATAGTTAGGATTGGTTTTTAGTGCCCCAAGTCATTGGATGGGTTGGGGGGATAAATTTCACAATTTTCACTTCCCTAGGCTTCCATATTGCCTCTCTAAGTGGTCCATCTTTGGTAATAACGAATTTGGGAATGTTTTCTAGGATTACTCCCTTTTCCAAGTTTTGAATTGCATACCATTTCCATAGCATAGCGCACGTGGCAAGTTAGCAAGGATCTATAAACCTAACTCACCTTGGGATGATAAAATGAGATAGGAAGGTTTTAGAGTTTTTAGGAAAAGAGACTAAGGAGAGAGACTCTTCTTCACTATGGTAGTGGGGAGTTTGAGAAAAAAAAGAACTTGAGATATTCTGGGGTTTTGAGAAGTGAAGCAAGCTAGGAAGAAAAAGGGATAGCTCTTCTACAAACCTCCATTGCCATTGCTTAAGAAATAGGTTGGTGGATCTATTATGTTTATGTTTATGCAATTGTATTGTACTTTTGTGTGAATCTTGTGATGTTTGTTTCATCATGCTCATTTGAATTTTTTTTCCTCTTGTTCTACCTACTTTTTTGTAATATGATGTGGGTGTGCAAGATAATTCTCATCCTTGGGAGAATTAGAGAATGTCTTGAGGTGGAGGGCTTTGTTGGGAATTCAATATGTTTGAGAGCTTAGATGTATGGGCATCTTTGAGGCTTACTTATGTTTTAGTTTTGAGGGCCATAAGGGATGTGTTAGTTTCTCCTTCTAGTTTTGTATGAGTATGCATCTCCATATGAGAAGTTTCCACCTCCACCCATTTATAGATCTAATTTTTGATCCTGTGTGCAAGCCTTGGAAAGGGAGTAACATGTGTATGTTCTTGTATCTATTTGTGGTATGAATGATATATGTGTGTGGATTGCATGTTTGTCTCGCATCCTTCATTGATTCCCCTAGCTTGGGGGTGGCCATGAAATGGCCTAGGCTGGGAGGTGAGCCTCCATGGTCATGTGGAAAAAGGTCTTGTTTTGTAGGTTTTTCTTGCTTGGTGAAAGATGGAGTTCAGGATTGAAGTTGAAAGTTAAATTATGATGAAGAAATGTATATGTTAAGACTAGATGGATAATCTGTATAACTTCTCCTTTAAGTATGATTTAAATGAAAGATGTAGGTGGACATTGTCAAAGTGAAATTCTACTTGAAAATTTTGATTAAGTGAACCTTAGAATGTAGCAAGGAAATTCAATTAGTGTTTCTATTTGGAACTAAAATGATGTTACCTTATGATAATAGTTTATTTGTAATCATGGTTATTTTTTTATGTCTAATTAGCTGGAAACTTTATTTGTTATTTTGTGGAAATTGTAAATAAAGTTGATTCCATGAATTCCTTGTAAAAAAAATATACATATCCTATTATTATTAAAGTGTGGAATCTTTTTTTCCTTTCTGCTTTATTTGGACATTTAAATTTAGTTTTTTTTTTACTATGAACAGATTGGTGAATTAGTAAATTTTAATGGAAATTAAATATGGGCATTAAATGGAGAGAATTTTTGAATTACTGTATTAAAGCATAATGTTACTAGTTGATTTTAAAAATGAAATGCATAGAATTAGCATGTAAAAAATTACTACCATAAAGCTACAACCTTAGCTTAAGAATTTTAAAGTTTTATTTGAAATCTGTGTATTTTTGAATTTTAATAGAAATTAGAAAATATTGTTTAAGCATTATAGAAAGCTTTATTTTTGGCATTTAATAGGAGGAAAAGACAGAACATAAGATTAGTTTCTATTTAGTAAATTAAATATTAAAAGCCCTGAACCAAAGCTTTCATAAGATGATGAGTGGATAAATGAATGTTTTACATTACTAGATTAAGAAGAAACAGATATTGAGTTAACAAGTTTGACAAAAATAAAATAATAAATACAATAAAAGGATGTTGTTAAAAAGAAAGGAAACCATTTTTTTATATGTACTCCTGTAGTTTAAAATGTCTTAAGCTTTCATGTATATATTTTATTAATATATATAAATTATATATATATATATATATATAGACATATACATACATATATATATATATATATATATAGACATATACACATACATATATATATATGTATATATATATATGTATATATATATATATATATATATATGTATATATATATATATATGTATATATATATATGTATATATATATATATATATATGTATATATATATATATATATATATGTATATATATGTCTATATATATATATATATATATATATATATATATATATATATATATATATATATATATATATAGACATATATATATATATATATATATACATATATATAGACATATATATATATAGACATATATATATATAGACATATATATATATATATAGACATATAGATATATATGTCTATATATATATATAGACATATATATATATGTCTATATATATATATATATATATATATATATATATATATATATATATATATATATATATATAGACATATATATATATATATATATATATATATATATATATATATATATATATATATATATATATATATATATATATATATAGACATATATATATATATATATATATATATATATATATATATATATATATATATATATAGACATATATATATATGTGTGTGTGTGTGTGTGTGTGTGTGTATATATATATACACACATCTATATATATATATATGTCTATATATATATATATATATATATATATATATATATATATATATATATATATATATATATATATATATATAATATATATATATATATATATATATATATATATATATATATATATATATATATATATATATATATATATATATATATATATATATATATATATATATATATATATATATATATATATAATCTTTGATGAAATGTTTATATATTATAATATATATAAAATACTATATATATTTTATATGTATTATAATATATATTTATAAATAAAGGTAGAATTTTTTGTTTTTTTAAATTAATAAATTAAATATTTTTGGGGGAGGGCCGAACCCTTACCCCCAATCCTACTCTCCCATGGGTGGTGCTACAAGGCAACACCTATGCGGTGTTGCATTGCAGCACCACACTCCATGCTACCCACATAGAGCCAAGAGGATCAGGGGGCTAGGTTGAACCTGGTCTCAGCCACCGGTTCCAACCCTCTAAAAAAGAATGCTCTTTTTTTTTTTACAGTATTTTAAAAAAAATAAAAAAATAAGTATCAAAACAAATAAACTAATAAACCCATCAGATTCTGTCTAGTCTACTACAAGTAAGTTCCTTGCAGAATCTAAATTAAAACTTGAAAGTAGATTGAAGTATAACAAATAATAATAAATAGTGAATCAAGGTATCCATTGAAGGGGAAACCTAATTCTCTTGATGCTATGAAATTTCATGGTAGAGATCTGAGAGAAAGCACTCCCATCTTCTAAACTTCCTCCTCCAACTTTTCCAATAAGAAAACCCTGCAAGAAAATAAAGAAATGAAGGCATTAGGGTTTCAGTGAAGCTATAATAAGGCGCCAAACCCTAATATTGAATTAGTGTATGGAGAGCCTTTTAAAATATTTATTATTTTATTTCTATGTTATTTATTTCCCTTTTCTAATATTATTAACGTGTTAGTCTTTAGCCTATCTTTATTTTTGCATAGGGTGAAATGATAGTTTGGGGAAAATGTATGTTTTTTTAATATAAGTTAGTGATTATCTTTAAAAATTATATGGGTATGTGCAAGATCATGAGGGGCCAAAAAGTGGTGATGTGAAAAATATTCACTTTTCACTTGTCCAAAAGTGCATGAAAGCGCTTGTTGACTTTTTAGTAGGCCTGGGTGTCAGTACACCTGGGCAAACCTGCCACCAAAGCACAGGCCTAATTAGGTACCTGATAATATCGGGTACCCAATAACTGTGGCATAAATCCAAAACCTGCGAGCCCTTCTCTTCATTTTCTTGCATGATTTTCTTAAATTTTCTTTCCGCAATTTTCATATACCTGATATATTTTTGGGTACCTGATATTGGAAACAACAAATTTGACTCTGAGCATATTCAGTAAGTAGTTATTTATATAATTTTTATTAATTTATTTCATTTTCATGCCAAATGTAGCATTTTTATAAAAAATAGGGTTTTGTATTTATATTTATAATAATATATGAAATTAGATTAAAATTTAGATTTTTTTTAAATTTAATCAGGCATGGCTAACAAAAATGAAGAAAATAACCCTCCTGCACCAAATAACGATCCCCAAAACAATCCCCCGCTTCAAAACCCTCCATCTTTACAAGATTTGATACAAGAAAATTTGAACACAATACGGGGTTTCTAAAACACGTATCAAAATATACCTACATTAAGTCCCATGCTTGCCACACTAAATACAATTGTTGGAAATATTGACACACTCACGCAACAACATAATGCTACTCTTCATTGGCATGATGATATGCACACCCAATTTGATGAAGGCTTGACCATGATGGGATTGCGGCCCTTAATATAAGTAAGGAATATATAGCCACCCTTTTTGTCGATCCTAAAACCAAAATACTAGTTGACCCCAAAAAGCCCAAATTATCAATAAAATGGTGCACAAATGAAGCAATGTGCACAAACTTTTGGAATCACTGGTGGATGGTTTTTGATAAACCACCCCATAGCAATTTGGAGGTCCCATTTTATTTCCTTAAAAAATTGTATGCTGAGTTTGTGCTTGGTCACCATGTTGATTATTGGAGTATGAGGCCCAACATGGGCATAGGCAGAGGAGCTCCTCAGACTAGGCCATCTTCCCAGTGCCGAAAGGCCATTACCTTTGTCCCCCCCACTGATGTCGCACCCCCTCCTCTAGTGAAACATCCCGATATCATTATAGAGGCTACCTCATAGACTATTAGGGCCATTCATTTACTAATTGATCAGTTGATCATGTAGACTAGGTCAGTTTTGCCTCCTGTGGATGCTGCTGGCCCATCAACATCTCATCAAAGTTCACATGTATGTGAGCCCCATATGTGCATTATGTGTAGGCATATGTGCCTTGGACCACTTATTGATTCTGATACATATCAGTTTCATGATATTGATGAGGGGGATATAGGAGAGGTAGTTGCAGAGGCTGCAACACCTCATGGAGCATCTACATCTCATGAGAGTGCTCAGGAGGTGCACACATAGCCATTGACTCCTATTGATATAGCAAGAGTAAACATTATAAATAAATTTGTCACATGACTTATTTAATTTAAAAATAATTTATTTATTTAGATTAGTTTTAATGATTGCATGCACTTATGTATATATATTTTTTCCATATATGTTCAGTCGATGACATAAGAGGAGGTGAGATAGGTGGATGAGTCCACACTTTTGCCCATTTCATTTGGCCTTGATGACTATACTGTATATTATAAATTATGTTACCATTAGTTTTTTTTTATATCATTTGGTGTACATGCTTAAATCTCTATCAATTAGAGCAATAAAATTCATACATTTACTAATATATATTGTCATCTTATTGTGTTCTTGCAGGCTACAGCCGATGTCAGTGGGGGGCATGTGGGGGTTCCTTCATCAGGTGTCAACAAAGGAGAGGTAGTTAATTATTTAAGATTAATTATGCATGCATATGTATGCCACTTATGTGTAGTAATAAATATTTTACTTGCACTTTATTATATAGGGTGTGGCTATTGATGATGTTTTGACATTGGTTCTACAGCATAGGGTTGCAGGCATCTCGATTCGGAGTGATAGCCCAATTGTATGTAGAATTTTACATATTGTTATTTGTATTTTGTAACTAGGGTTTCTCTGATGAAGTACATTGATATATAATTGAAAATATTTTTACTCTCATAGGTTACTCCGACTGTGAGGGAGGGCCCACGAGAATCTTTCATTTCTTTGTTGACCCAGCCCACTATTCTAGAGGAGGGATCACCAGATGTAAGTTTTAATTTTAGTTCAATCAATTCTTAATTTTATTATGCTATCATCCTATTTTGTAGATTTATTACTCTATGTTGCACCACTCTACTAATCTCATTATTGCAAATATATATTTATACGTCAGAGTTGGTATTGTTGGCATGGTCCCTTCGCTACCTAGGACTTATGCTAGGACACCTGATCATGGTAGGTGATTGAGAGACCAGGTACAAATATTTGTATTTAGTTATAATTTTAATTAAATTAGTGTTTAAAAATTATGAATTATATATATATATATATATATATATGTGTGTGTGTGTGTGTGTGTGTGTGTGTGTGTGTACAAATCATATAAAGTAAGCAATCTAACTTTGGTTTGAACTCATTTTTTATGCAGGATCAATCAGAGCCCAACATTTCTTCAAAGGGGCTACATTTTGATGACCCCCCTACAGCATAGGATGTAGTTTTAGTTTTGTGGTCATTTAGAGATGACACTTGGCACATTTTGAGATGGAATATATGCCACATTGTAGACATTTTGAAATGGCATGTGCCATATTTGTATATGGACATACTTTTGATACATTTGATACATATATAGAACATGTTCATTTATATGTTATATTTGTGTCATCTTTTGTATATACATATTTATTATTCATGTTTATGGAATTGAATGGTGAAGTTATATCTTGACTATGATTATCATTATGATTTAAATTATATCTTGTTGAAGTTACATTTTTTTTTCTTTACTCTGGAATACCTTGTTCATGGAGCTAATTATGTTTGAGGTTTAACTTCTTTTTGGTGAACATATTTGTCTTCCAAAGATATGCTTACAAAATGACCCTTAAAGCCCAAACAAAAAGACTCAACCAACACCAATAGTTGGGTCACGTCACTATTGAGAAGCGTAAGAACCCTCTAAATTATCCAGGTACAGATCCCCCTATAGGATTTACAATGGATCAACTAAACTATAAATGATAATGCTTTTAACCTGAAAGCAATAAAGGCTTTACAAACAAATATTTGTAAACATGAGATAGACGTGAAGGGACTAATTTACTGAAAAGATAAGGATAGTAAACACTACAAATTTCATTTGCCTAAACAATGCATTAGAAAAAGAAATTAAGAGAGAAAGACAAATGGTTCTTTCCAAATACATGAAAAACTATAGCACAAAGTCCACAGATGATCATGCTGATGACCAGACGTAATAGATATGCATTCAAAAGAAACCAATATCATTCAAAGATGAATATCAATCAGAAAGTGAGCATCTAAAATTAAAGTTTTAATATGCTAACATATCCTTCTTTGAAAACAGCAAAACAACAAAGATTCAATTGTTCCTGTACATTAATCATTATCTAAAAATAAAATCCCTCTTTCCCTACCTTACAATAAAAATCCTAATCTATCCCTCCCCTGGCACAAAGTCTCTCAGGTCAGGTGGAATCTAGAACCCCCAAAATCTCCTCTACAAGCCTTACTTATTTTCGCCTTTCGGTTAGTTTCTTTCTTGTTATAATAACTAATTATTGAGGACGTGTCTATCCACATCTTCTTTCTCAAATAAATTAAAGTCTCCCTTTGTGAGTGCCTTAGTAATATTTTGTTATGAAAGTCCATGTTACTTGGTGCTCTACATCTTTCAAAATGGATCTATTCCTATAGAATAGTACCATCTAGATCTTATTGCAACACAAGTGTTAATGCCTCTATGTTTTGATTTAATGTCTCTATGTTTTGATTGGATGCTTGGTGCTATAACTAGAGCATGTCATTTCTAGCTCTCCATAGACATACCACTTCATGCAAGTGACACCAAGAAACATTTTTTCGAAGCCATCATACATATGTATTTTGAAATTCAATTGCAAGAATGTCCTCCTTAATTTTCCCACCCTGTGAACCTGAAGCCAACATCTCTGAATCATGATTGATGTCAACACAAAGAAATGCATTATCATGCATCATGAAGGCATCATCAACTTGGTATTGAAAATCGCTCTTAAGTTTCCCACTGATATAGTCCCAGACCTCTATGAATCCAATAACCGAGCATGAAAGAAGGTTGTGTCCATTAGGGAAGATGTCAGATCCTCCTTGACATTTGGTGTTGGGGCATTCTTAGGAAATGATAATGTCTTAATATTGAAATTGTGTTATAGATTATCATGGTCTCGAAGGCCAATACTGTCGATGTGCAAAACCAATTCTCATTGTCATTGACCAATCTAACCTGAAAAAGCTTTGGAAACTTCATTTTTGGATACCTTTTACTATTTCTACTACTCCTATCTATAATTTCATATGCCATGCTCTGCTTGCAAGCATTCTATCAAATAGTTTACATATACTATCTATGCTTCCAAGTCATAGTTTTTATGGGACTCGATAGTTAAAATTATAACTGACCCTGAGGATGATGGTATGTCCTTGGATAGATAGTGGCATTGATAGCCTTTCCAACCATTTTAGTCTACCTTCATAACCATACCAAATAGGACAATTTTTGCTCAAAAAATTTTCTACTGACCTACAAGCCCAATGTAGAACTTGATTAAGCTAATCTGAAAGGTTAATTGGAGCAGACCCCATGAAAGCTAGCCTAGGGGGCACACAATATATAGAACACCATCCATGACAATGCTTTTTGAAACAAGTCAAAATGTCCTTTGTAACTGAACCATATATCCACCCAACCTCTTTGTAGACAGGAAGAATTGTATCAAGGAGAAAGAGGAGATTGAATATTTTGACAACTCCCTTTGCAGGCTTGGATAACAACAAGTATGTCAATGGTCCTACAATAATAGGCATAGTCTTGATACCAAACTAGATTAATGTATTATAAAATATTTCACTTTCATTGTGACGGGGAAACAGGGTATCATGACTTCCTTCGTACTCCGTTGGCTAATTTCATTTATTTCCTCCATTTCACATGATTGCAGAATAGAATGAGGTTGTCACTGGTGTTTACCCAGCCAAGTGAAGCTGATGGAGTAGAAAATTCGATGCCAAGTCAGACGGTTTGAAAGATATGCGACTGAGCCACTTTCAGCTAACCCTCACTGCAAGTTTTGGCATCGACTGAGATCACCTTGCCAAATGCAAATGAAGTTGAATCACCCAAAAATGAGAGAGGTTATTGTAAACCTCAAAAAAATGATCTCGTAGCACCTGAAAGTTTGTCAATACCTCTCATGAGGTTAGAGATACAAGCCCCAAAATATTTCTACCCAATCGTGCTTAGTGCACCTTCGGGTCACTTGGGTTGAGCGTGGTCGCAAGCATTCCAGTGACTCTGTGGGTAGAATGGGGTTGTCACTAGCATTTACCCTGCCAATCGGAGCTGATGGAGTAGACAGTTTGGAAGATATGCTATTGAGCCACTTTTAACTAACCCTCACTGCAAGTTTTGGCATCGACTGAGATCGCCTTGCCAAATGCAAACGAAGTTGAATCGCCCAAAAATGAGAGAGGTTATTGTAGGCCTTGAAAAAAATATCTCATAGCATCTAATGGTTTGTCGATACCTCTCATGAGGTCTGAGATACAAGCCCCAGAAGATCATTTCCCAATCATGCTTAGTGCACCTTGGGGTCACTTGGGTTGAGCATGGTCACGAGCGTTCCGGTGACTCTGTGGGTAGAATGGGGGTTGTCACTAGTGTTTACCTGACCAACTGGAGCCAATGTAGTAGACGGTTTGATGCTAGGTTAGACGGTTTGAAAGATACGCTGCTGAGCCACTTTCACCTGACCCTCACTGCAAGTTTTGTCATCGACTGAGATCGCCTTGCAAAATGCAAATGAAGTCAAATTGCCCAAAACTGAGAGAAGTTATTATAGACCTCAAAAAAAAAATCTCATAGCACCTAATGGTTTGTTGATACCTCTCATGAGGTTTGAGATACGAGCCCCAAAAGATCACTGCCCAGTCAAGCTTAGTGCACCTTGGGGTCACTTGGGTCGAGCATGGTCACGAGCATTCTGGTGACTCTGTGGAAAAAATAGGGTTGTCACTAGCATTTACTTGGCCAAATAGAGCTGATGGAGTAGATGGTTCAATGCCAGGTTGGACGATTTGAAATATACACTACTAAGCCACTTTCAACTGACCCTCACTGCAAGTTTTGGCATCGACTGAGATCGCCTTGCCAAATGAAAACAAAGTTAAATTTCCAAAAATTGAGACAGGTTATTGTAGACCTTGAAAAAATAATTCCCTACCACCTAATGTTTTTTTAATACCTCTCATGAGGTCCAAGATACCAGCCCCGGAAGATCGCTATCCAATCATGCTTAGTGCACCTTGGGGTCACTTGGGTCGAGCGTGGTCACGAGCGTTCCAGTGACTCTGTGGGTAGAATAGGGTTGTCATTTGCATTTACCCAGCTAATTGGAGCTGATGGAGTAGATGGTTTGATGCTAGGTTAGACGGTTTGAAAGATACACTACTGAGCCACTTTCAACTGATCCTCACTACGAGTTTTGACATCAACCGAGATCACCTTGCCAAATGCAAATGAAGTTGAATTGCCCAAAATAGAGAGAGGTTATTGTAGACCTCAAAAACATGATCCTATATAACCTAACAATTTGTCAATACCTCTCATGAGGTTTGAGATACGAGCCCCGGAAGATCGATGCCCAATCGTGCTTAGTGCACCTTGGGGTCACTTGGGTCGAGCATGGTCGTGAGTGTTCTGGTCACTCTATGGGAAGATCAGGGTTGTCACTAGAATTTACCTAGCCAACCAGAGCTAATGGAGTAGATGGTTCAATGCTAGGTCAGATGGTTTGAAAGATACGCTGCTGAGCCACTTTCAACTGACCCTCACTGCTAGTTTTGGCATCAACTGAGATAGCTTTGCCAAATGAAAATGAAGTCAAATCGCCCAAAACCAAGAGAGGTTATTTTAGACCTCAAAAAAATGATCCTATAGCTCCTAATAGTTTTCAAATACCTCTCATGAGGTCTAAAATACGAGCCCCAAAAGATCACTACCCAATCATGCTTAGTGCACCTTGGGGTCACTTGGGTCGAGCATGGTTGCGAGCGTTCCGGTGACTCTGTGGGTAGAATAGGGTTGTCATTGGCATTTACCTGGCCAACCAAAACTGATGGAGTAGATAGTTTAAGGCTAGGTCAAACAATTTGAAAGATACGCTGCTGAGCCACTTTTAACTGACCCTCACTGCAAGTTTTGGCATTAACTAAGATCACCTTGCCAAATGCAAATGAAGTCAAATAGCCCAAAAATGAGAGAGGTTATTATAGACCACAAAAACACAATCCTATATAACCTAACAATTTGTTGATACCTCTCACGAGGTTCAAGATATAAGCCCTGGAAGATCACTACCCAATCATGCTTAGGATCTTCTAGGGCACCTCAACAGTCTTAGCAGAGCCAGAGACATAAATCTTCTGAGTGACAATAGGGCTCAAAGCCCAAGTAGTGGCACTCACTAGGATCTTGATGAGATCAGAGCAGATAGTCTCAGGCATCCAGAGGTGGATTCAGTGGGTCTAGTGCTACATAAGGACAACAACAATCTAGTCCTCAGGGGATACAACTATAGGATAGAGGTTCATGCTACACATGTGGTTCCATGGGGCACATAGCTAGGGATTATCCTACAAGCCATTCAGTCGGCAGTCAGAGGGAAATAGCTTCTAAGCCTACAATAGGATACATGGGCAGAGCACACAGAGTATTTTCAGTGGTTGATAACCGCCAGGCTAAGCACTAGGCCATAGCTATTGAGGGTGCAAGAATGATCAGAGGTAGTAGCATTTCTATCCTTTTTTATTCAAGAGCTAATAACTCCTTTATTTCACCTTTTATAGTGGAGCGATGTGGGCTAGTGGTAGCTAGGAAGGATGTTAGTTGGGAGGTTGAGTTAGCCTCAGGTGCTAGGGTGTCTGTTAGTTCCATGGTGAGAGGATTTTAGTTGTGGATTAGGGAATTTACCACCTTAGTTAACCTTTGTGTCACACCACTTGGATCCTATGATGTCATTCTCAGCATGCATTAGCTCTATTCCTACAAAGCCAAGATGGATTGAAGACAAAAGATAGTTGAGTGTTTAGATGATAATGGGGTGACCTCAGTTATTGCATGAGTTCAAAGACCTATATCCCTTCGTATGATTTCTGCCATGCAGCTTAAGCGGTGCATGTGGAAGGGATGTCAGTATTTTCTATTACTATTAGTGATAGAGAGGAGGAGGTCAAGAAGGAGACTTCTCTTGATGATCATCTTATTCTTCAAGAGTTTGTAGATGTTTTTCTTTCTCAGTTACCTAGTATGCCACCACCTAGAGTAGTGGACTTTCATATAGATCTTGTGCTAGGAGCAGAGCCCATTTCTAGAGCACCCTATAGGATGATGACACATGAGCTTGGTGAGATGAAGATTCAATTAGCAGAGCTCTTGGAGAAAGGGCACATTTTTCCTAGCATATCTCCATGGGGTACACCTGTCATCTTTGTTAAGAAGAAGGATGGATCTCTTAGGTTGTGCATGGATTATCAATAGTTGAACAAGGTGACCATCAAGAATTAGTATCTGCATCCTAAGATTAATGACTTGTTTGATCATCTTAAGGGAGCCCAAGTGTTCTTGAAGATTGACTTGAAGTCGAGGTATCATCAACTAAGGATTGTGGAGAGTGACATCCACAAGACTACATTCCACACATGATATGGACATTATGAGTTCACTGTGGTTCCTTTTGGACTCACGAATGCTCTAGTTGTATTCACGAGCCTCATGAATAGACTATTTCATTTGTTTCTAAATAGATTTGTGGTGGTATTTTTGGATGACATATTTATTTACTCCTGAGATGAGAATGAGCATGAGGAGCATTTGAGATAGGTCTTGTAGTGCTTGAGAGATAATCAATTGTACGAAAGCTTGCTGAAGTGTTCATTCTTCAGGGTAGAGGTTCACTATTTACGCCATTTGATATCAGGAGATGGGATCTTAGTTGACCCATCTAAGATTAGGATGATTATGGATTGGCCAGTAACTAGCAGTGTGATAGAGGTCAGGAGGTTCATGGGCCTTGTAGGATATTATAGATGATTTGTTGAGGGATTCTCTAGAGTAGCACATCCCATCACTTCCCTTTAGAAAAAGGGGAAGAAGTTTGAGTGGATAGAGAGGTGTGAGAGAGATTTTCAGGAGCTCAGGAGAGCACTCACTAGTGCACCTATACTTGCGGTACTTGATCCTTCAACAGATTTTGTGGTATGCACAGATGTATCTTTAGATGGGATTGGGGATGTACTAATGTAGGATGGCTGGGCTATTGCCTACAAGTCTAGGAAGCTCAAGACTCATGAGCTTAAATATCCTACCCATGACCTTGAGCTAGTAGCAGTGGTGCATGCTTTGATGAGATGGAGACATTTGTTTTTGGGCCACAGATTTGAGTTTCACTCAGATCATCAGAGTCCATAGTACATTTTCACCCAACTGAATCTTAATGCTAGATAGAGGAGATGGATAGAGTTCTTATGCGAGTATGATTTCAACATTCACTACATCAAGGGTAAGGAGAATGTGGTAGCAGATGCATTGAGTAAGAGACATCATGAGCTTTCAGCTATGACTACTAACATAGATTTGAGAGGGTGCATACTGCAGCACTTATAGGAGGATGCCTTCTATTCAGAGGTTATACAGATGGTTCAGGCTCAGAGACCCTTGGAGAGTAAGTTCTTAGATTATACCCTAGAGTCCAATGGCCTTCTTTGCTATAGAGGACACATTTATGTACCTTCTTTCAGTGGTTGCATGATTTCATTATCCTTAAGACTCATAGAGCACCTTATGCAACACACCTCAGAGTCAAGAAGTTACATGCAAATTTGAGATAGCTTTATCATTGGTTAGATATGAGGACACACATTACAGAGATTGTATCTAGATGCTTGGAGTGTTAGCGAGTTAAGGCAGAGCACCATCATCCAAGTGGACTTCTTTAACCACTTGAGATACCTGAGTGGAAGTGGGATGTTATATCCATGGATTTTATAGTTGGTCTTCCTATTTCTTCTCATCTCCATAGTGCTATTATGGTGATAGTGGACAGGTTGACCAAGGTAGCCCATTTCTCACCCATTCATACTACCTTCACAACACCTACAGTGGCACAGGTATTTTTGAGAGATATTATCAGACTTCATAGCATTCCATGAACAATCATATCAGACAAGGATTCTCTCTTTACTTCATCATTTTGGAGAGAGATTCAGATCGCTTTGGGCACTAGGCTCAATTTCAGCGCAACATATCACCCAGAAACAAATGGTTTATCTGAGAGAGTTAATCAGGTATTAGAGGACATGCTATGCATGTATGTGATGGAACATTAGGTTAGAAGGGAGGAGTACCTACATTTAGTCATGTTTTCCTATAATAATAGGAATCATTCATCATTGGGTATGACTCCATATCAGGTCTTGTATGGAAGACCATGCAGGACACTGTTGATTTGGGACAGGATTGAGGACATAGTTTCTATTGGTCTAGAGTTGGTCAGATAGATTGAGTAGTAGGTAGATCTAATCAAGAAGCATCTTAGAAAGGCCTAGGATTGATAGAAGAAGTATGCAAATGCTAAGAGGATTGATAGAGAGTATATGGTTGGGGATAGAGTCTTTTTGAGAATGCAACAACATAAGAGCCCAATCCAATTTGGAATTGATAGAGAGTATATGGTTGGGGATAGAGTCTTTTTTAGAGTGCAACAACATAAGAGCCCAATCCAATTTGGAAAGGGTTCTAAGCTGACCCCTCGCTTTGTCAGACCTTTTGAGATTTTGCAGAGGATAGGCCCAAAAGCATACCATTTAGCTTTTCCACCTAGCCTATCATGTATCCATGATGTCTTTCATGTATCTATTTCAAGAAAGTATATTTATGATGAGTCTCATATAACTAATTGGGATTCTTTATAGGTGGAGTCAGAAAGATAGTTGGCTTTGGAGCCAATATGCATACTAGCTCGTAGGACCCTAGCCCTTCAAGGTCAAGAGATGGACAAGGTTAAGGTCCAATCATATTTTTATGATGAGGCCACAACATCTTGGGAGGACACAACACAAATGAGAGATCAATACCCGCATCTATTTCATGAACTCTGGGAGGAAGTTCATAACTAGTGGGGAGGATGTGAGGTCCTACCATGGCCCATCTTAGCTCAAAAATTGTTTTGCCACTTGGTTCATCTTGATGATACATTGTTTAGAGACATTATACCTATTTTGGATTATGATTTGTTGTCATTAGACCTTATGAGATGATTGATATAGATTTATATGATGATGATGTTAGTTGTACTCTTTATATGCTTGTATTGATTTCATGATTACCTTATAATATATGAATTTTGAATTCTACATTTGTTATGTTATCTTATAGAGTAGTAGATGTTGATAGTGTAATGGTTTAATGATTAAGTTAGGGTTACATGTTTATGTGAAAATTGAAATTTACATTTCAATGTTTGAAGAATTAGTGTATAGGTGGATTATGTTTATGATTCACAAAATGCAGTTCTTTATAAATATTGAGTTTAGATGTTAGTATTTTAATTTCTATATGATTATATATGCATTGAATTTATGAGAATACTGACTTCAGAATTGAGTGTGTAGGATTATGAGCATGGTTGTAAATGTGGGGAAATAAGGATGGATCTATGTGAAATTAGTTTAAAACCAAGGGCTCTAAGAAGAGAACGAGCTCATTGTTACATGTATTTATTTGTAAATGTGATGCATCTATGTATGTGGTTGTAAATGTTTGAAAATATATTATTAGATGTGAATTCATTTTGTGTAAATGTAAATGTAATTTGTCCACTAGGCATGCTAGGTGTTTAATGTGATGTGTACTTTTGTCAAGTGTCACTTGACACTATTGTGATGAGATAGCATGCTTAAGTAGAATGTGGACCCTACCTCTTTCTTATGATATTCTATGTATCCCTAGGTTTGGATAGTGGTTTGGAAAACCAAGGTTTATGTCATCATGGTTCTATTTTCGGATGTAAACTTTACTAAGGTTTTTGAGGGGTCATATGGAGTCCTATGGTGTAGTTAGGAATGGTTTTTAGTGCCCCAAGGCATGGGCATGGGTTGGGGGCCAACTTTCACCATTTTCACTTCCCTAGGCTTCTATAATGTCTCTCTAAGTGTGTCATCTTTGGTAATGACGAATTTGGGATTGTTTTCTAGGATTAATCCCCTTTCCATGTTTTGAATTGCATACCATTTCCATAGCATAGGGAAAGTGCCAAGTTAGCAAGGATCTAGAAACATAACTCACATTGGGATGAGGGAATGAGAGAAGAAGGTTTTAGAGTTTTTAGGAAAAGAGACTAAGAAGGGAGACACTTCTTGACTATGCTAGTGGGGAGTTTGATAAAAAAAGGACTTGAGATATTCTAGGGGTTTTGAGAAGTGAATCAAGAAAGGAAGAAAAAGGGATAGCTCTTCTACAAACCTCCATTGCCATTTCTTAAGAAAAAGATTGGTGGATCTATCATGTTTATGTTTATGAAATTCTACTGTACTTTTGTGTGAATCTCATGATGTTTGTTTCATCATGCTCATTTAAATTTTTTTTCTCTTGTTCTTCCTACTTATTTTGTAATATGATGTGGGTGTGCAAGATTATTCTCATGCTTGGGAGGATTAGAGAATGTCTTGAGGTGGAGGGCTTAGTTGGGAATTCCATATGTTTGAAAGCTTGGATGTATGGGCATCCTTGAGGCTTACTTATGTTTTAGGTTTGGGGGCCATAAGGGATGTGTTAGTTGCTCCTTGTGATGAGTTGGTATGTTTGGGAAGAGCCTTGTGAAGGAATGTAAGAAAGATATGTAATTCTAGTGTTGTATGAGTATACATCTACATATGAGAATTTTCTATCTCCACCCATTTTATGGATCTAATTTTTGATCCTATGTGCAAGCCTTGGAAAGGGAGTAACATATGTATGTTATTGTATTTATTTGTTGTATGAATGATATATGTGTGTGGGTTTCATGTTTGTCTCTGATGTAGTCAAGGTCGGTGGATCCAATGAAGGACTATCCAAACTTGGAGCCAAACACTAACATAGCAGAAATACATAAAAAAAACACCATATCTGAAAGGAAGCAGAATTATTTATTCATAAATCAATTGTTTACATGCAATGTACCAGGCTGTAAGGCCTTTCTAGTTACAACCAATTAAAAAACAATGAATCAGTTCTACAAGATCACAAAGGATCCAACACACATCTACACACACTCCTAACTATCCTAGGTCTGCAACACAACAACACACTGGTAGGCACTCTAAGAAGAGTTTGAATGTGTACCCGTAGGTCACCAAGCAATCTTCTACTACCTAAGCCCACAAGCTACTAACTTTGCTACTGTACCCAGATCTATACTCTAATTCTAGATCTTTTCTCCTACTAGTCTAATCTGACTTCCTAGATCCATGCTAAAAAACTACCCAAACATCCCCTTAAATACAAATCTCCAACCATAGGTTGGCTAGGAGAAATAATTAATTCCCAAGCCCAGTCAGCTTCTGCTACAATAGACATTAAATGCAATAACAGGTCGGCTCTCAAATAGCCTTATAATAATTAAATTATCCATGTCACCCTCAGATCCACATAGGAGAATGTGACATCAGCTACCACAAATAAATGCACCAAGTCAGCCTCCCAAATCTCCAGGAACAGCCTTTGGTAAGCCAATCTACTGAGTGTCAAGAAATACATTGACTACACATAGAAACCAAGCTCCGCAAGTATTATCGAGCACCAATGTCAACAGAGAACCACATGCATTGCCAAGCACCACAAGTGTTGAGTTTCCTTCAATGATCAAGCTACCTACAATGAATGAGTCCTCTAATGACTAAGCCACTTTAGAAACTGAGCAACCGGTATGAACACTAAGACCCCATCGGAAACCAAGCACCAAGCAACAAACCACCAAGGCACCAAGTGACCAGCATCCACTGAGATCCACTAGAACTTCATTCTAAGAATCACCACCAAGATTGAGAAACTCCATTCCTCTACTGACATCACCAACCAAGTAACCAAACTCCTCCAAATAGTTACCAAGACTACCAGAATCTTTAGACACCGAGCAGTAAGCTAGGATGCCTGTGCATCAGACTCCTGGGGTACTATGAAAAGTGTGTCCCACACTTTCTCACCAAAGGGAACATCTTAACAAAACAAACACTTCATCTTCACCAAAGGTTTCCACTCTGTCATAGAAAAGAGAACCAATTTTCAACTCAACCGATCAGTATGTCCAACATCCTAAACAAACTAAACTTTCCACTCATCACTAAGTATCAAGTCTACATCCCATCTTTGAATCTCATCAGAAGACTTATCACTATCAACCAGAAACTCAAGTCCGCAACCAAAAAAAAACCTCTGCACCTCAACACCGAGAAAAAGACATTCGATAATGCCAACATCAGGAAGGTGTTTAGTAATAGGTAACTCTTCACCAACAACAATTTGATCAAGCATCACCAAATACTTTGCAATTTGCATGTCAAACACAACTGACTGAACATGAAAACCAATCTTCTCTCCACCCTCAACAAGGTCAACAACATCATTGATAATCATAGGTATCTCAACAACAAACACAAGTTGCTCTGTAGGTTTCATGTCAGATTCCATCAACTGAACATCAAAACTAGATTCACATACCTCTTCAACCTTCAAACGTCCATAGGAAACCATGTCAAGTTGTCTTCTCTCACGAACCAGTCTTCTAACCGACCAAACAAATTTCCTCCAGATTGGCATGCTCAAACTCTGGTAAGCTCTACAAAGCTCAACAATACTTTCTTTCATCAGGTTCTTAACTTGGTTCAGCACTTCTGCTTCCAATTGAGCAAACCTCTTAGAAATCTTCAGCTCTAATACATCACGAAGAGAAGAAATCACACCAAGGTCCAATCCTCTCAAAGACATCCCTCAAAGATCTTTGGAAACCCTCAACCACCTTGTGACAACCTCCAAGTTGTATACAAGTTAGATTGCAACCTGCCACCTTGCATGAACAACCAGGAAATGATTTCACAAGTTCAGTAACATAGATCTTATACCACTTGATGTAGTCAAGGTTAGTGGATCCAATGAAGGACTATCCAACCTTGCAGCTAAACACCAACATAGTGGAAATACACAGCAAAAACACTAGATCTGAAAGGAAATAGAATTCTTTATTCATAAATCAACTGATTACATGCAATGTGATGGGCTGTAAGGCCTTCCTAGTTATGACCAAGTATAAAACAATGAATTAGTTCTACAAGATCATAAAGGATCCAACACACATCTACACACACTCTCAGCTAGCCTAGGTCTGCAACACAATAGCACACTAGTAGGCACTCCTAGAAGAGTCTGAACTTGTACCCGCAGGTCACCAAGCAATCTTCTGCTACCTAAGCCTCCAAGTTGCTAACTCTACTACTCTACCCAGATCTGTACTCTGATTCTAGGTCTCTTCTCCTCCTGATCTAATCTGACTTTCTAGATCCATGCTAAACAACTACCCAAACATCCCCTTAAATACAAATCTCCAACCACCGGTCAGCTAGGAGAAATAATTAATTCCCAAGCCTAGTTGGATTCTACTACAACAAACATTAAATACAATAATAGGTCAGCTCTCAAATAGCCTTACAATAATTAAATTATCCATGTTGGCCTCCAAATCCACATAGGAGAATGTGACATCAGCTACCACAAATACATTGTCCAAGTCAGCCTCCCAAATCTCCAACAACAACCATCGATAAACCAATCTACTAAGCATTAGGAAATATATTGACCGCACATAGCAACTGAGCTCCGCAAGCACTACCAAGCACCAATGTCGACCGAGCACCACAAGCATCACCGACCACCACAAGTGCCAAGTCTCCTTCAATGACTGAGCTCCTTGCAGTGACTGAGTTGTCCAATGACCAAGCCACTTTAGCAACTGAGCAACCGGTATGAACACAGAGACCCCATCGGTAATCGAGCACTAAGAAAAAAACCACCAAGGTACCGAGTGACCAACATCCACCCAGATCCACCTGAACTTCCTTTTGAGAATCCCCACCAAGACCGAGAAACTCCAATCTTCTACAAACATCACCAGCCAAGTAACCAAACTCCACCAAATAGTTACCGAGACTGCCATAATCTTTAGACACCGAGCAATAAGCCAAGATGCCCCTACATCAGTCTCTCATCCTTTCTTGTTTCCCCTAGCTCAAGGGTGGCCATGAAATAGCCTAGGCTACGAGGTGAGCCTCCATGGTCATGTGGAAAAATGTCTTGTGTTACAGGTTTTGCTTTCTTGTTGAAAGATGGAGTTCAAGATTGAAGTTGAAAGTTAAATTATGATGAAGAAATGGATATGTTAAGACTAGAAGGATAATGTGTATAACTTCTCCTTGATGTAAGATTTAAATGAAAGATGTAGGTGGACATTGTCAAAGTGAAATTCTGCATGAATTTTTTGATTAAGTGAACCCTAGAATGCAGCAAGGAAATTGAGTTAGTGTTTCTATTAGGAACTAAAATGATGTTACCTTATGATAATAGTTTATTTGTAATCAAGGTTATTTTTTTTATGTCTAATTAGTTGGAAACTTTATTTTTTATTTTGTGGAAATTGTAAATAAAGTTGATTCCATGAATTCCGTGTAAAAAAAAATATACATATCCTGTTATTATTAAAGAGTGGAATCTTTCTTTCCTTTCTCCTTTATTTGGACATTTAAATTTAGATTTTTTTAAAACTATGGACAGATTGGTGAATTAATAAATTTTAATGGAAATTAAATATGGGCTTTAAATGGAGAGAATGTTTGGATTACTGTATTAAGACATAGTGTTACTCGTTGATTTTAAACATGATATGTATAGAATTAGCAAGTAATAAATTACTGCCATAGAGCTACGGTCTTAGCTTAAGAATTTTTAAGTTTTATTTAAAATTTGTGTATTTCTGAATTGTAATAGAAATTAGAAAATCATGTTTAAGCATTACAAAAGGATTTATTTTTGGAATTTAACAGGAGGAAAAGATAGAAAATAAGATTAGTCTGTATTTAGTAAATTAAATATTAAAGTCCTGAACTAGAACTCTATAAGATGATGAGTTGATAAATGAATGTTTTATATTACTAGATTAAGAAGAAACGGATAGTGAGTTAACGAGTTTGAAAAAGAAAAAAAATACAATAAAAGAATGTTGTAAAAAAGAAAGGAAACTATTTTTTTATATGTACTCCTGTATTTTAAAATGTCTTAAGAATATATATATATATATATATATATATATATATATATATATATATATATATAGACACACACACACACACACACACACACACACACACTAAATCTCTTATGAAATGTTTATATAAAAAAAAATATCTTATGCTGCTATATATATATATATATATTATAATATATATAAAATAATATATATTTTTTATATGTATTATAAGATATATTTATAAACGAAAGTAGAATTTTTTATTTTTTTTAAATTAATTAAATATTTTTGTGGGAGGGCGGAACCCTACCCCCACTTGTATTGTCCCACAGATGACGCTGCTAGGCAGCACCTGTGTGGTACTGCATTGGAGCACCCACCAAAGGTTCTGCAATGCACCACCTACGGTGGTGCTACAATGCAACACCTGCATGGTGCTTCATTGCACCGCCACACTCGCTACTACCCACACAGAGCCGAGAGGATCATGGGGCTGGGCAGGGCCCGGCCTCGGCCGCTGGTTCCAGCCCTCTCAAAAACAATGTTATTTTTTTTTCTAGTATTTTATTTTTCTAAAAAATAAGCATCAAAACAAACAAACTAATAAACCCATTAGATTCAGTCTGATCTACTGCAACTAAGTTGCTTGCAGAATCCAAATTAAAACTAGAAAGTAGATTGAAGTAAAACAAATAATAATAAACAGAGAATCGGGGTATACATTGAAGGGGAAACTTGAGTCTCTTGATGCTATGAAATTTCATGGTAGAGATTGATGGAAGAACTTGAGAGGAAGATCTGAGAGAGAGCACGCCCATCTTCTAAACTTCCCCTACCAACTTTTCCAATAAAAAAACCCTATTGGAAAATGAAGAGATGAAGGCATTAGGGTTTCAATGAAGTTATAATAAGGTCCCAAACCCTAATTTCAAATTAGGGTCTGGAGAGCCTTTTAAAATATGTACTCTTTTATTTTTGTTTCATTTATTTCCCTTTTCTAATATTATTAGCGTGTTAGTCTTTAGCCTATCTTTATTTTTGCATAGGGTGAAATGATTATTTGGTAAAATGTATGTTTTTTTTTACACGAGTTAGTGATTATCTTTAAAAGTTATATATTAGATGTAAATAATTGAAATTGTTTCCAAAATGTTAGTATTAGTAAGACTATATAGATGTAATTTAATTTTCCAATCAGAATGTTTCATTATTGTTATCATTAAAATTATGTAATGGTTTTTATTTTCTTTTGTCAATTTATAAATTGAAGAATAATAAGTTATTAAATTTTATAATTTTATGAAAGGAGTTAAGGATATTAAATTTATTTAATTGTATAAGGACTATACTAAATGGGTAGTTTAATAAATAATGATTTAATATTTTGGGATTATTTTCTCTTGATAAATCTAGTCTCATTTTAACACAAAACTATTATGGGTAAACTATTGTATTTAATTTAATTTCTTATACCATTTTCCACCTCTTTTTTATAGTTGGGCGTAAATCATTAATTAGACTTAAATAATTAATAAATAGTTAATTATGTAGCTAGACTTTTAAAATATAATATTAAGGTTAATTTTGGAAGAAATTTTGAAATAATTAACCTTATAAATATTTAAATTAAGTGTAGGAACATAGTTATAAATGTATTAACTAAGATTATTTTAAAATGTTTCTTTTAACTCAAACATTTCCTTTGTTTGATTAAATTTATTCATTTAAGATTCTTAGGGTTAAACCATATTTATGTGAAAACTAACTCGGGATATTTAGAGAGATGTATTCCCTTTATTATATCCTTCCCCCTATCACCTAATGTATTCCACCATGTAGGGGACAAAGGGCACGCTAGCACATGCCTTGTGTTCTCTTATGTGATGTTGGGTGACTAGTCCATACGAGCTATCATTCACAAAGCTTCGCATCGATGGCTATTGAATAACCCGTTTGTCAAAATGTGTTCGTTTAGTGTTACAAAAAACAATTGTTGTTGTCTTTTGTCCATTATTTTTGGGCATTACACTAAAAAAAATGAATGACCCAAATATGAATTGAAAATCTAGGGATATTGTATTTTGGACATTAAGGACAACAAAAAAAGGTGGGGATTTAACAACCATAACAAGACAGTCTAGCAAAGACCATTCATATCTTAACAAAGCTGACCCAAACTTCTATTATTATTATTATTATATTGCTTAGCATAATTTTAACACAATTAAGAACAAACCAAAAATAAAGACAAGGTATTCAATGAATAACAACGATGTTAGCTAGGTATAAATTACACTAAACTACTTACTTCTTCATAACTATTATCAACTCAGATTAACCTATCCTGATTTCAACAACTATCAGTATTTCTTTGCCTTGTACGTGGCAAGATTTTAGCCAATTGTTCATTTCTTCTGAAGATTTTTGTTCCCGATTGAGCATATTCTGATCTATATATTTTTACACGTTGTCTTGTTCCATAATTGTGCTCTGTTTATGTATTTGCAATGCTGTTGTTTCCTAGAGGAGATTGTTTTTTTTAATAAAAAAAATTCACAACTATCGTTGTTCCGCTGATAGAACGTAGAAGAACAAGTTTGAGTGTTTAGCTTCATCCAACTAAAAATATATAAAACTGTTATATTCTTTAATTATTAGGCCGATCATGATATGCAATAGTAGACCTTTTAATTGAATTCATATTCTTTATTCAATTTAACATTGACGTCATGACCATCAGATAGACTTTGTAAGCCAAAATGCCAATATATATTTATTGTAATATTCTTCTACTTTTTGACCAAAAAAATCATTAAGAAATTCGTAAACAATCCTTAAAATAATAATTTTTTATCATGCATTAAAACACTTTCGTTATGCATTTTGATAGGAAAAGTCAAAAGATTTTTTGTTTAACTGTGTGCAAGTTTGTAAAAGAAATCACTTATTTTACTTTCCAATTCCATGGAAATACAGAGGACCTGAGATAACAGTAACGAAGAGAATAATTGGAGGTAAAACCATACCGAAAAAATGCTTCTTTGCAAGAGCAATTTGTGGAGCAAAGATATTTACAGTAATCTCCTATGACCAACTCTAGAAAAAAAGGCCATTCCCATATATAATTGAAATAGGAAACATGGTCCAGCAATAGAAAGGACTACCCTGATTTGTTGTCATTCCCTGTGGGTGTCTGTGAACAAATGACTGGATTGTATGCAATGCATCCCAAACTGGGGTTTGAGGCGTCAATCTGATAAAAGTAATTGCTTAAATTTGGATAGTGCACTGATTATCCTTGCAAATGCTATAATACCAACATACTGTTCGATAATCGCACCTTACCAGTGCACTAGTAACTTGTGATGAATAGTCATTATCAGATCTTCCAGTTTTTGAATCATAAGAGGAAAATCTCAAATGCCCATCAGAATAGACCCAGAAGTATAGGGAATTATTGTTAGGCTTAGAAATGTAATAGTATAAAATAATCCAAAACTTTATTGTATATTCTTCATAAAGATTAATTATATAAATAATGCAGTTATAGCAATTTAACTATTATAGAAAAAGTACTTAAACTCAAATATATAAACTAACTCATAAACCCTAATGATTAACATGTAAACACCCCCCTTAATCTGAAGGGGTTATCATGAAGTCAGGTAGTATTTTATGCTCCTCAAACTTAGATTTCAGCCATGAACTTCGATGGAAACATTTGCTGTCTGACTTGAATCATCTTTTGAAAGCCTGTGACTACGACAGGATTTAAAATCCATTTGAACTTACCTTTTTATCTTATTAGGGATCAAACTTTTATACTTGAGTCCATTGTTTTGATAGGTCTCAAATTGGAACTTATTTGTCCATTTTGAATTAGCACACTATGAGTGCACAATAACAAAAAAATAGCACACATTGGGTGTAATGAACTTATTATGTCCATGTTACAATTTGATAATATCACACATTAGTTGCAATAAAATAGCACACATTGGGTGTTGTGAACTTGTTATGTCCATGTTACAATTTGATAACAGCGCACATTAGGTGCAATGGACTTATTTTGTCCATTTGTTTGAGAATAACATACATTCAATAGTTATAATTACCACTCACTTGAACTTGAATTTGACCTAATATTCCTTCCCTTGGCAGATGAGAAGGAAAAATATTAACATGATTTCATTGATGGAGTTATTGGAGAAGAGGCCACATTTTGATCTTCATATCTTCAAATAGGTGGAATGCATTACTATGGACTATTATCATCACAAATTTTATCTTCAATGTTATCAAAATTATTTTTACCAATAAAATTTCCAATCACCATGAATATTGTCATCAATGGTAGCCTTAATTGGAGCTTTTGTTTGAATTTCCTCTAAAGATACCATAATTGCAAAATTTAGAGAGAGAATCTGATGTCTTCCCTGGTTCTTGTTCAAACAAAAGATTAACAAAACATAACATAGATTTTTGCACTTTATTATGAAAACAATGAATTGATTAATGCATATGTTGACCACATATGATGGGGTCTACCAACAATTTTTGGGAACACTGTCCTTAGAGGAGCGTCTTCTACAAATTTAGACTTAACCAGTCCAGTTCCATTGTCACAGACAAGTGGTTGAATATCCTTATGTCATTCACTTTTTAGAACTTTTTTTTAATTGATACATTAAAATCTTGATCGCTAATGCCTTTTCTACCTTGTAATATTGTAGAATTTATCATTGATTGTCTTGAAGTCAACATTTATTAGAGAAGTTAAATAAAATCACAAACATAGCTTCTTCCTCCAAAAGTCTCTTAGTTATTTAACCAAAATTAGTACCCAAAGCTTTTTATCTCATGATGCAAGTATTAACCATTATCTAGAAACTCTGTAGGTCGAAGAGTGGAAATGGCTACCTCTTTTAAGAATTGAATGCAATGAAGAGAATATACCTATCCTTCATTCCTTTATTCTATGATGCCTGCAAAAATTTCTCTACTGTTCAAAAAATTTATATGCATTGTGTATGGTTCCACTTGGTTTGTGTGTAGCTAAAGGATGTTGGCAGAGATGGAGATTGTATTTACTTAAAGGTTTCTAAAATCTCAGCATATGCATCTATAACTGGAAACCAAACAAATTTCAATGATCCTTCAAAGAAGAAAGAAAAATCATGGTCTTCCTCTTTTCATCATGCGGTTTTTTTAGGTGTGAACTATCTTTGTTGTATGTTGACAAAGGAACTTCCAATGCCTTGCAAATGAAATGTGTATGAAGCTACAAGTTTACACATTTAGGCTTAGAGTTAAATTCACAGTCATTGTGTGTAAGTAATTGGGAATGATTTGGTTTTATACTAGATAGACACACCATTGGGAAATTGAGATTTCATCAAACCATTGCGAAAATTTAGTGGTTTCATATAATACAACCCATAAAGCATTGAAAATGTTGGCAAAACTAATCATTTATTTCCTTCAATCGCATATGAGACTCTCCTCCAATACATCACAATATTCTTTCTTCCATGCCCAAATCAAAAATATTATTGCAATCATGAAATTGTAGTGAGGGCATTGTCATAGATACACAAAACTACGCTTTCATTATTAGACAAATTCATTATTTTCTGAATTCCTTCAGTTTTTTAAGAAGAATCAATAATACTACTACATGGAGGCCACAATCACACCAGCTTTATAGTTAGAGAAGAAGGAATGGAAATGTACTGCAAACCCTAACAACTAGAGACAACATCCTTATTTTCAAGGTTATAAAAAATGGTTATCCCCACATTGCATACTTTCCAACATTTTCCCTCCCTAAACTGCAAATAGCAATCTTCTCACTGCCAAAATATAACTAAATCTTATTTGAGCTAATATTTTTATTTCTATTCGAAGAGGCTAGAACCCACAAACTGAAAGGGAGGTTCAACATGTCATGTGTCTCACCATGTCTAACATCAATAATAGAACTTCATCTTGTTCAGGTATAAAAATACATTTTACCTCATCCAATCACTTCAGACTTGTCCATTGCACAAGCATGAGAACACTTTGTAGCTCTAATACCACTATTAGGCCTAGAAATGTAATAGTATAAAAGATAATTGAAAAATTTATTATATATTATTCATAAAGATTAATTACATAAATAAGGCAGTCATAACAGTTCAACTATTATAAAAAAAAAACTACCAAAACTTAAATATATAAACTAACTCATAAACCTTAATAATTAACATATTAACAATTAAAAGGTATAGTGGGTCCAATGACCCAATCATCTGATGTCACTCTAAATGACTCTCCCCACTCTTTATTTTCAAATGCACCCAAATTTTCCCTTCTTGCAAAAGCATCTGTTGAATTCACCAGAGCCACTCCCATGCCTAGTTTTTTTCCAGTTGTTGATGCTCCTCCTTTTAGTGTCCCACTTCCTAGAGATGGTGGCCTGGGATTGCAACCGATTAGGATGCTTTCTTCATCCTATGAGTGTTCTTTCCCTCCTATTCTCCCCTCCTCTAGTGTTGCATAGGGTTTGGAGAAGGCTGGGGCTTCTCTACTTCAAGTTGGGTTGTCTTTGGGGAAGCCTCATTCCTCCACAATGCTACCTTCTTCCAGCCTATGTCTTTGGTGGCATCCTTTGCTATTGCGACTAGGGTGTGTGTTGTGAATGGAACCTATTTTTTTGGAGTTGTTGGTCATGCTTCAAAGTTTTGTGTGGGGTTATCAAGGTCTTTTGAGAATGGTCGTAGGGTGTCTACTAACAATGGGGCTTCCTCTACCCCAATTCTTGTTTATGAGTCTTTATCTATTGATATTTCCACTGATGATTATAGAGATCTAATGAAGAGTAATGAAATTTTTAAATCCCACAGATTGATTTGCCAATTTTGGGGTTTTTGGCCAAGCCTTCCCCAACTGCATGATTGGGTTTCTAGAAGATTGGAACCAAAATTATCATGTATTGTTAACATCTATCCTATGGCTAAAGGCTTTCTCATTGCAAAATTTGATAGTGTTGTGGATAAAGCTACAATTCTAAGTGATTACTTCTTTTGTTGGGAAGATGATAAATTTACACTCATGGTAAATTCGTGGAACCATGATTTCAATCTATCCACTGAAGTCTTTAGTACTATCCCTATATAGGTCAGACTCCCTAATTTGCCCTTCCATTTGTGGCATGATTTCATCCTTGAGGAAGTGTGTGGGGCTTTGGGGGAATTCTTGTTGATTGATAATGACTCTGATAATATGTATCATTCTAATTTTTCCTGTATCTTGGTAAAAATTGATACTTTGAAGGGCTTCCCACCTGAAATTAAAATCAAATCTTCCTTGGGACCTTGGATCTAGAAGCTTGACTTTGATGGGCATTCCTTTTAGATATTGAAAATGTTTTAAGACTGGTCACATTTCTTCCCAATGTGGCTTCCTTTCTAAGAAGAATAAATCTCCTCCTTCTTGGTTGAAGGGTGCTTCTACCCAAAATTACACTGTCCTGAAAAGCTCCTCTCACCCTGAGATGGAGGTTGCTCTTACTATTGGCTCTCCTCTACCTACTAGTGTGAAGGGTGGGTTATGTCCTATTGTTAATGTTCCTGATGGGTCTGTAGGGACTGTTGGTTTTTTCCTTGTCCCAATTGTTGAATCTAGATCTAAACCTTCTCTTTCTTCACTCAATGATAGTGGACTTATTGTTGATTCGGTGGATGTTGGCTTTGCTGAAAATGATGGTATTTTTTTGGGTGTTGCTTCTGACATTAAAAATCCATTTTGTTGATATGTGCTGACTGATCAGGAAAGTACTGTACACTTTTCTACTCCTATTTTATCGTGTCTTATTAGGTCACCATATTGTAACCCTAAATCGGGAATATATTATATAAGGTAGCTTAGGGTTAGGGATCTCATAACGAAGAGAAAGATAGAGAATGCGATAGTTGTTCTTGCAGCGGTATTGAGTTGCAAGGGTTTGCATTGTAATAATTGGTTAATAAGGAAGGTTGGATGACTGTGTAGGTGGACGTAGCCCAGGTTTTGGGTGAACCACATTAAATCTGTGTGTTATCTATGTTATTGTGTTTTCTTCTTTTATTTCTGCATATACAGATTTATTCTTATATTGTTTCAGATATGTCAATCCCTAACAATTGGTACCAGAGTGAGTTTTGTTGCTGTAGATTGATAGGACTCTTAGATTTGAGTGGAGCAATGGAGGATTCCAAATTCAAGGTTGAAAAATTCAATGGCCAGAATTTTCAGTTATGGAAAATGCAGATGGAAGATTATTTGTATCAGACGGATCTATGGAAGCCATTAGAAGGAAACCCAAGAGACAAGGAACCCTCACAAATGAGGATTGGGAGATTTTAGATCGGAAGGCACTGGGATATATTCGATTGTGCCTTGCACTGTCTGTAACATTCAATATATCAAAGGCAAAAATGACCATAGATCTAATGGATACATTGGCTAAGTTATACAAGAAACCCTTGGCTTTGAATAAGGTATTTCTTATGAAGCAATTGTTTAATATGAAATTGGGTGAGGGTGGATCTGTAGCGAATCATTTAAATGAATTTAATACAGTCACTAGTCAATTGTCATCCATGCAAATTTCATTTGATGAAGAGGTTAGGGGTCTCTTAATTTTATGCTCTTTGCCAGAAAGCTGGAATAGCTTGGTTATGGCTGTAAGTAACCCTGTCTCTGGTTCAAATACTTTGAAATTTGATGAAGTTGTTGGTGTTATCCTAAGCGAGGAAATGCGAAGGAAAAGCACAAGTGAATCTTCAGGCTCATCAAGTTCTGCTTTAAATGTGGAGAACAGAGGAAGAACAACTCAAAGAGGAAAAGGCCCTTTGCATGACCGGTCATGAGGGAAGTCAAAGAAAGGACGTTCTCAATCTAAAGGAAAGAAATATTGCTGGTACTGTGGAAAGCCTGGTCACCTGAAGAAAGACTATTGGTCTCGGAAGAAAAAACAAGGAGATGGAAATGAAGATGACAGTAAGGAAGCTAATGTTGCAAGTAATGAGTTACAAGATGCTTTAATATTATGTTTAGATAATGTTAATGATTCTTGGGTAATAGACTCTGGGGCCTCATTCCATGCTACACCCCATAGGAAATATTTTCTAGATTATGTTCAAGGTGATTTTGGACAGGTTTACTTGGGTGATGATGAGCCTTGTTCTATTGTTGGAAAAGGAAAAATAAACAACAAGTTGCCAAATGGAAATGACTCGATGCTGCAGGAGGTAAGGCATGTCCCTAATTTAAGAAGAAATTTAATTTTTGTAGGACAAGTGGGTAGTGAAGGTTGTACAGTCATGTTTATATGCAATGTCTGGAAGGTCACTAAAGGTTCATTAGTAGTAGATAAAGGTACAAAGGTAGGAACATTATATCTATGTACTGGTAACACTTGTTCTACCTTAGCTGCTACTGATAATGTTAATGCAGGAAAATCTACTATAGATGTTGCAGGAATAGATTAAAAAATGTGGCACCATAGGCTTGGGCACATGAGTGAGAAAGGGATGAAAATCCTTCACTCTAAAAGTATGTTTCTAGGACTCAAAAATATTGATTTAGAGTTATGTGAAAACTGTGTTTATGGTAAGTAGAAAAGAGTCAGATTTCTCAGAATTGGGAAAGAGAAGAAGAGTGAGAAGTTAAAGCTAGTTCATTCAAATGTATGGGGACCGGCTCAGGTTTCATCTCTTGGTGGCTCTCATTACTATGTTATTTTTAGAGATGATTCAACTAGGAAAACATGGGTATATTTCATGAATAAAAAATCTAATGTTTTTGAAACATTTAAGAAATGGAAAGCTTTGGTTGAGAATGAGATAGGAAAGAAGTTGAAATGTCTCAGATATGATAATGGAGGTGAGTATTGCAACAGAGCCTTTGAATATTATTGTTCTACCAATGGAATTTGAAGGCAGAAGATAGTTCCAAGAACCCCACAATAAAATGGTGTGTCTGAAAGAATGAATGGGACAATCATTGAATGTGCAAGGAGCATGAGATTGCATGCTGGACTACCCCTTCATTTCTGGGAAAATGCTGTAAAAACTATTGTTTATTTGATAAACAGAGGACCTTCAACCCCTTTGGATGGTGGTATCCCAGAGGAAGCATGGACTGGTAAAAAGGTAAACTATTCATTTCTGAAAACTTTTGGTTGTGAAGCTTTTTTCCATGTTGATAAAGAAAATAGAACCAAGCTTGATGCTAAATCTAAAAAATGTACCTTAATTGGATATGGAGTAGATGACTATGGTTATCGATTATGGGATTTTGAAAATCTGAAAATAATTAGAAGTGGAGATGTTATATTCAATGAGAAGGTCATGTATAAAGAATAGTTGCACGAAAACAAGCATGAACAGGTCAAACAAGAATATGTGGTGTTGGATGAGACTCCTGAAAAAGAAATGCCACCGATACTTGATGCTCAACAACAACAGGTTATCCCACAAACTCCTATAAGTGTTAGATGTTCTACAAGGACAAGTAGACCTCCTAATAGGTTTTCTCCTTCTTTGTATTCTATTCTATTGACTAATTCTGGTAAAACAAAAGAATATAAAGAAGCAATGCAAGTGGATGCCAAACATTAGTGGAAGTTGGACATGAAAGAGGAGATGGACTCCTTGCTAAAAAGTAAGACTTGGGACTTAGTCCCTTTTCCTGAAGGAAAAATTTCCTTGCCTAATAAATGGGTTTATAGGATGAAGGAGCAAGATGGAGGTAAGAAAAGGTATAAGGCCAAACTTGTGGTAAAAGGTTTTGCACAGAAAAAGGGGTATAGATTTTGACAAAATTTTCTCCTATTGTAAAAATGACTTCAATTAGAACTGTACTAAGTCTTGTGGCTATAGATAATCTGCATCTTGAACAATTAGATGTCAAAACAACATTTCTCCATGAAGATTTGGAGGAGGAAATTTACATATAGCAACCAAAGGGATATGAGGCCAAGGGTAAGGAGAATTTGGTGTGCAGGTTAAGGAAGATTCTGTATGGCCTAAAGTAGGCACCTCGGCAATGGTATTTAAAAATTGATAGTTTAATGGCTGAACAAGGTTATCATAGATGTCATTCTGATCATTTTGTATATTTTAAGAGATTTGATAATGGGAGCTAGTTCTGCTCTGAGTGGATTTGTTGACTATGATTTGGCAGGAGATGTTGATACAAGGAGGAGTACTATAGGGTATGTCTTCACTGTACGGGGTACTATAGTTAGTTGGATTTCTAGATTGTAGAAGGTTGTTGTACTTTCAACCACTAAAGCTGAGTATGTAGCTGCTATGGAAGCTAGCAAGAAGATGATTTGGTTACAATATTTTCTGGAGGAACTAGGTCAGAAGCAAGAAGATTTCCCATTGTACAGTGATAGCCAAAGCGCCATTCATCTTGCAAATAATTCTTCTTTTCATTCAAGGACAAATCACATATAGCTCAAGTACCATTTTATAAGGTCTATTTTGGAGGATGGCTAGTTATGGCTTGAGAAGATTCACATGAGCGATAATCCAACAGACATGTTCATGAAGGTAGTCCCCAAGGAGAATCTAGATTCTTTCTCAGCTTCTATTGGGTTTCTTGACTAAGGATTATGGATTTAATACACAAAAAATTTCTTTTATCTAGTGGGAGCCCTAGGCGGTAGCGGTATTGCTACAGGATCAATCTCCAAGTGGGAGATTTTTATTTAGTGTGGAGCTTGATCAGTCCCCAAGTGGGAGATTGTTGATATGTGATGATTGATCAGGAAAGTACTGTACACTTTTCTGCTCCTATTTTATTGCACCTTATTAGGTCACCATATTGTAACCCTAAAGCGAGAATATATTATATAAGGTAGCTTAGGGTTAGGGATCTCATAATAAAGAGAAAGATAGAGAATGCGATTGTTGTTCTTGTAGTGGTATTGAGCTGCAAGGGTTTGCATTGTAATCACTAGTTAATAAGGAAGGTTGGATGGCTGTGTAGGTGGACGTAGCCTAGGTTTTGGGTGAACCACGTTAAATCTATGTGTTATCTGTGTTGTTGTGTTTTCTTCTTTTATTTCTGCATATAACTGTTTATTCTTATATTGTTTCAGATCTGTCAATCCCTAACACATTTCTTGATTGCCCTTTGGCTGGTTCTAATGGTGGTCATGCACTGACTATTTCACTAGGTGATTCTACCTCTTTCTTGGGGGCTAGTTTTTTAGCTCTAGATTCTTTGTTAGAAAGATAAGGTTTCTAGTGTTGAAAATGGATGGATTATAGTTAAAGAGAAAAAATCTAAGAAATCCTCCTTGTATTTTGACATAGCACTACGTTCTCATTTTAAGGGGTATAAAAGATAGCTTGTTTAGCTTTTGTTGTAGTCTTCTATTGTTTTATCTTTTGCAGCAATGTGGTTGTTTCTTTGGTTGAGTTTTTTTGGGTGGTTTCTTGGGGTTGGTGGCCATTTTTTTTGGGTGATCTGTTGTGTTTGTTTTACTCCTAATGCTTTATCTTAAGCTTTTTATTTCTACAGGGTTTCAGGACCCTTCAAAAGCTATTTTTTCCATTATTCAAAATAATTATAAGGTATGGAGTCTATAGATAGATTAAATGCACTTCAATTGGATGAAGATTCTTCTAAATAGTATAAGAGGTAGTTTTTGTCGAATTGTATGAAAGAAAAGTTCATAGATGTAGGAAAGTTATGGTACTAAAAATACATTTAAAGAGGTGTAGTAGCTATAAACAAGCCAAAGCCATCCTACATCAAAGTTCCATAAAAATTACCTAGGCTTCTATTAGTTGGAGAAATATTTTCTGTAATCTTATGTCCCACCTCAAATCTTTGACCCGACATTAACAAATCAGTGGGATGATCAAAGGACTACTACATGGTTCCATTTGAACTATTGAGGAGTGCCACATTCCCTGATTCTTCAATTCTTGTCCCTTGAAAAACTTTTCTGAATGTATTTGAAGACCAAATTAGAGTACCATCTGCATCTTTGAACACAAGATCTCCATTTTAGGTAAGTCCAAGGGTGGTTTTGTCTTTAACCAAATGATCTCTGTTTTTAGTCCACAACATTGGAAGGACATTTGGGCCACTATAATTAGTTTCATAAAGAATGAAGAAAACTAAAAAAGATTAGTCTATGTTACAAGGAAAGGATAACAAAAGAATCCACATCCAAACCTCAGGTTCTCACCATTATAGGAGATATTATTAGTTAGAAGAATTTTTCTGACCGTGAATGCCCATGTCCTCTCTGATTGAGGTGTCCATGAATAAAAATATTAGTTATTGTTGATCCAGACGACACTATCATATGCAATTGTAGAAGGTAGTACAAATTAATGTATAGAGAGAGGGGATGATAAGAGTACAAAATGGATAATTAAAGAAATAGAAAAAGAAGAGGAAATTAAAGAGCCCACCATCTTCACCCTTCAAAGTAGAATAGAACTCCAAAGAAAAGATGAGAGTAAAAACCTAGAGTAATATCAATGGTCTACTTAAAAGGAATCAAAATGACAAAGAAACAAGAAAATGCTAAAGCAAACTTTAATCCTTGTAAACTATGAGGAATTCGACTGGACATCATTAAGAATGATAAGACCTCAAATAAGGTACTATGCAGACTCCTGATTACTAAACCGGAGTCTACTATTGAGAATTTAACCCACAGAATTCCCCTGAATTAAATAATAGGTAGAAACCTATTAGCATCAATCGAATCCTGTTGAACCTCAAGGTTCATCCCACCGAATTTGTTCAATGAAATATTCAACCTTTCAATCTTTTTTACTATTTATATAAATTATTTATTCATAATGTTTCTCGTGGCAAAATGATTCTTGGAAGTATATCACTGGTTTCTAAGGGCCTTGTATTCAGGTCAAGAAGACACAAGTAATCACCCATTCAATTATTGGTTTGGTTGGTTTCCATTGTAAATGTCAATTTCAAAATTATCTTTTCTATATTTGTTCAATGAAATATTCAACCTTTTAATCTTTTTAAATATTTTTACTAATATTTATTTGGAATAAAGAATGAAAGAATAGTGTTTCCCATGGCAAAAGGATTCTTGGAAGTATAGCATTGGTTTCCCTAGGCCTCATATTCAGTTCGAGAAGACACAAGTAATCACCCATTCAATTCTTGGTTTTGTTGGTTTCGATTGTAAATTCCAATTTCCAATTTTATCTTTTCTATATTTATTTAGAGAAATATTCAACCTTTTAATCTTTTTAAATATTTTTACTAATATTTATTTGGAATAAAGAATGAAAGAATAGTGTTTCCCATGGAAAAAGGATTCTTGGAAGTATAGCATTGGTTTCCCGAGGCCTCGTATTTAGTTCAAGAGGACACAAGTAATCACCCATTCAATTCTTGGTTTTGTCGATTTCCATTGTAAATGCCAATTTCAAATCTTATCTTTTCTATATTTGTTCAGAGAAATATTCAACCTTTTAATAATTTTTAATAGTTTTACTAATATTTATTTGGAACAAAGAATAAAAGAATAGCGTTTCCCATAACAAATGGATTCTTGAAAGTATAGCACTAGTTTCCCAAAGCCTCATATTCAAGTCAAGAAGACAAAGTAATCACCCATTCAATTCTTGGTTTGTTTGCTTTCCATTGCGTATGTCAATTTCAAAATTTATCTTTTCTATATTTGTTCAGTGAAATATTCAACCTTTTAATCATTTTTAGTATTTTATTTCCTCCTTTCTTTTTCTAAATTAAACTCTAGAATACTTGATATTGATATTTCTTAAATTATTATAAATAAGTATTTATACGTATTAGTTTATTGAATACTATATATATTAATTTAAAATTAAAAAGTAGAATGGAATTACGTTATATCACATTCTAAATAGTTTAAATAAATTGAGATTTCAAATAAAATAATACAAAATTAATTAAATTATTAAATAATTAGATTTACATAATTTAGAAGTCCCAATTTTATTTTATTAGAGGATAGTTTATCTATTTAAGAACTCTCGGGCATCAAGAATGAGCTCTCATCTTATTGTGGCACCTTTTTCATCTCTCTTTTTACTATGTAAGGATCTTTATCAATAAAATACATGACAAAGATCAAATGAGAAAACTTGTTCCTACTACACCACGTAGAAACAATTTTACCTAGGGTTTTTGATGTAATTGAAAAGTTGCTGTTTTGTTAGATCAACCAAACCTTCTATCCTAAAGAGAGTCATGTGAGCTATGGGAATATTCTCTAGATTGACCAATATAGCTATAACCACATCTATGCCCTTTAGATAATGATGTTGAAATTAAAATTAAAATTAATAAATTAATAAATATCCTTATAGGATAAATGTGTTAAAGATTAGGAGAATTTGAAGCACGTTGAAAAAAAATATATGTAAAAAAATATAGAAAAAAATATGGTTGTAAAAGAAAAGAGAAAACTAGAAATTAACCATAAAGAAAGATAGTGGGATTTTTCATCCATATTATAGTGTGTCATAATAATTGTATAGAATTTCTTATCTTGTGTAGTAGTTACGACATCTTATTGAAATCATTATAGTTGTTAATTTCTAGTTTATGAACATTGTTTATGATGGTAAGCTAGGTTCTCTTTTCTAGATCGCCTACCTAAAATTTCCCACATGTGATGTTGGAAGCAAATTTTTTTGTAGTTTTTTTTTTAATCTATTATCATTGAAATCAATTTATAGTCTCTCTGTTTGTGAAGTACCAAAGAAATTTTATTATTAATTTTTTTAAGGAAGCTTGATGCAGGGAGGGATTTTCGATAGTCTTAACTTTTGACTTGTTTGTTCATTTTTGTTTAAATTTTATAGGTAGATTCTTTAGGAGAAGAAATTTGGATTGTCGACGACCTCAAGTTGGTAGGTAGCCATTTCAACATCTTTTTGGGAACCATAAAGTTAGTTTGGGCCTCCAAAGCTGGCTTTTAGTGTTTTTTTTGAGCTTTTAGAAAGTTGTGTTTTTTAATAACTTCAAAATCTTGTTTCTAATTTCAAAGAGTAGCTAAAAATTCTTATTATCTTTGTTTATTGAAGCTTTAGTGGAAAAATTAGTTTTTTAGGAGTTGTTTTAAAAATTACCAAAAATGGGAAAAAATAGATTTTGTGAAAATCTGCCATAAATGGCCATTCTCAAATTTCATCAAATTATTGTTTCCTGTCATTGTAAGATAGAGAATAGTTGGGTGAATAATAAAGAGTTGTGAATTCTGAAATAATCTATTACACTTTTATGTATTCTTTATGATACTTGTTCATGGTTAAAATTGCACTGCAACATTTGGTATCAGAGTAGGAAGATGGCTAGGAGAGGAAGACGAAGAGGTAACATGAAGATCAGGGATAACTTTAAGAAACCCCCTCTTAGGAAAAAGTGTAAAATCCTAGCGAACTGTACATTATTTTAGGGGGGAATTGGTTTTAATGCAGGGGACTTTTTTTTCAAATCCACGATTTTTCATAGTTTGTCTTGGCAATTTTTTCCCTGCTAAATGAAAATTTCATAAAGTCCTGGTGAATTATAGAGTCATGTGGGGGAAAATATCTTTATTATTTGAGGCAAATAAATTTTTTTAGAAGTTAAAAATTATAATATATGAGGTGAATGATTTTCTTTTGAAGGAAAGAAAAATAATTGTATTGGCGAATTTTATGTACCATTTGAAAATTGAATTATTTTATTGGCTAATCATTCGTTATTGATGGGAAAGAAAAATATTTAATTGGCAATTTTAGAAAGATGGGACATAACACGGACAAGTAACCTAACATACATACATTCTTTTATAATGTTAAATGTATTATTTGAGACCGTCTGATGATCCAAGATCAATGGTTGTAGTTTCATTTTGGGCCCAATTTTTTTAAGGAAAAAAAGTTGTCTAGGAAGTCACTAGAATGTTGACATGTATCAAATTAGGGTTGTCAACTTATCAGTTGTCACTTGCCACTTCCAAAATTGATTTTTGACGATATAACCGATTTCTTACCTTTTTGCATTTATGGGAAAGATCTACTACCAAATATGAAAGATTTGAATCATTTGATTTACTGCCAAATATGAAAGATTAAGAACAAATTTTAAATTTCTCACACAAATGCATTTAGGGGAAAGATTTACATGAAAGATTTAGAGGCATATTAAGGATAGTGGATTTAATACAATTAAAGAAAGAATAATTTATTGCTAAGTAACAATCAAGGATTCAAGGGCTATTTATAGATGATCTATCTTCTTTATTCCTCGATTTGTCTTTGCTAGATAAATTGTTTGAATATGTCAATATTCTGCAAATAATTTTCTTTTTAGGTTTCTGAAGTTTTAGATCAAGATGGACACTCCAATTAGACTTAGATGCACATCTGAGGAGGCCCAGAAGGCTTTTTTGGGTTCCTTCTCAGATGAAACCTTACACTCAATTTTTGGGGAGAGTGGCCCTTTCGTAATTGAGGCTATTTAAATGGTATTGGGTAGAGAGGTTTTGCACAATGAAGATAGGCACTAGGTCAACATGGACATTACATCCTATTTTTTGGCATATCTTCTCGACCTTGGAGGGAAGAAGGTGGACATGTTAATGTTGTTGGGGAAGGTTTTTAAAGAAGAATACCTATGGGAAAACATTCATGTACACAGAAATAGGGGTGGGGATCCCTTGGGCAAGTGAAATACCCAAGCTTCTCTTCCCACACCAGCATGTGGCCATGCAACCTTTTCGGTTGGGCCTGAATGGTGGGTAGTATAAGCGCCATAGGAAATGGGCGCTGATAGCTAGGTATTTTCTTCAAGAGTGGTTTTTTCTTGATGAAGAGGAGGTAGAGGTAGGCCAATACAGGTTGCTCAATGAATTCTCATAGTTAATGCTCTCTACAAAATTCTACTTAGATGGAGTCAGAGGGAAAAAAATCATTAGTGGTTTTTTTTTATAAAAACATACCACTTTTTCTATTTTTTTGTATATATAATCATACCAATTACCACTTCTTTCCTAGTTGTTTGTTTATAGTAGGTTTCTCTTTTTACAATGTAATTATAATTTTATGAAAAAAATCAATAAAAATTTTGCAATTTCATTTCAATATGTGTTTTATGGGTACAAAAAAATGGTTCTTAGACATCTCTGTGATTGCAATATTTTTATTAGTTGCTTTATTTGTGTATCTGACATGTATCATCAATGATGTAAATATATTTCAGACTTTCTGTAGAAATAAGGAAGTGATGGTATTTCCATTTTTAAATCTGAATATTTAAAATGTATCACAGTTGTACAATGCAGATAGTTGTAACTTGTAGCTAATAAAAGAAATGTCTTATCACTGACATTAAGTTTGGGTAAGGTTACCTGTCATGACATTTTGGTTAGAACTCTAGTTCCTTTGCCTCCAATGATTTGTTTAGGCTTGTGATGTCTCCTTACATATTGTGCCAAAATAGGTTCTACTCTCTTTTCTTCTTGCTCTTTAGGTTCATCAATAAGATTGTCATATTCAGCTTCTGAATGCTCAACAACTTCTTCTTGATACTTAGCAACATCCTCCTATTGCTCAACATTTTGTTCTTGTCACTCGACATTGTTTCCCTGATGCTTGACATTGCTTACCTGAGACTCTACATCAAGTGTAAGTTTTTCACGTGCCTCTCTTTCCAATTTCGCACACTCGTACACTTAATATGGAAGAATTACATAATTTTGAAGGACAAATGAATTAATAAGGTTAGAGAAATAATTTATGGTTTTCTAATTATAAGGTATGAGAATTATATGCGATTATAATTATCATTAACGTTAAAGTTATAATCAATTAAAAATATCATTTTAATTTTAACTATACTATATAATCAATAAAAAATATTACTTTAAATATTAGTGGGCAACATTATTGTAATCTCTAAATAGTAAACACTAACCTTAACTCTGGCCTCGTTAAGAGATAACTGCTTCATCTTGTTAAGAGATAACCTTAATGGCTAAAATTGTTACTCTTCAATTAAAAAACTTTAAATGTTATTATCCATTAATATCTATAAAGGAAAAAATAATATTATAACATTTAACAATGTCAGTTTCAAATAAATGCCATTGGATGAGCCCAAATTGATGATGTATGATGGATTCGGGCCGAAAGGGAAAAGCAACCCCATCTTTCCAAAACCATTTTAGAATCATGACACATGTCTCTAAACATGTTCCACTCATAGTTTCACATGGTCTACCATTGCCAACAATGTCATTTGATGATGACGTGACATGTATGAGACTCTAACATGTGAGGTGAGTCAACCATTAGGTGACTAGGTGAGTTAAAGGAACCCACTGGGCCACCACAATAGATTGTGGCTAACAATCACATTATGACTATTGAATTATTGTAGATCAATGACCAAAGTTTTTTTTTGGGCCAAAAGGGAAAAGCAACCCCATCTTTTAAAACCCATTCTGAAATCATGACAAGTGTTACTAAACATGTTCCACTCGTAGTCTCACACGGTCTACCGAAAATGTCATTTGATGATGACATGATACATTTGACTTGTGAGGTGAGTTAGTCATCAGGTGACTAGGTGAGTTAATGGGACCCATGGGGCCACGACACTAGATATTGACTAACAATGACCGTTGGATGATTGTAGATTAACAACCAAAAATACATTCAGGCCAAAAGGGAAAATCAAGCCCCATTTTTGTAAAACCCATCCGGAATCATAACATCTGTCACTAAACTAGGTGATTTAATGGGACCCACAAGGCCATGACAAGTACGAACACTAGATAGTGACTAACACTAATAGTGTTCGTTGGATAATTGCAGATCAACGACCCAAGATATAGTTTAGGCCAAAAGGGAAAAGCAAGGCCCATTTTTGTAAATCCATTCTAGATTCATGATGCATGTCCACTCACATGGTAAGTGACATGTGTGATGACTGTATTTTGTACAATTTTTGCACTTTAAGTTTTCAATCTAAGTTTTTCACTTATAAGTATAACTAGTTTGGATATTTAGAAAGGAGTTACGTATTTGAAATTTCTAGGTTCGGGATTGAGGTATGAGGAAAGCAAAAAAAAATTTCAGGCTATTAGTATCAACTCTCTTCTGAGTCATAGTACATATAAATTGAAACTACGGGTAAGTGGTAACTACTAAAATCATGAACACCTACGTCCCACATTTTAAATTTTTAAAATCTTTTGGTTTACAACTTTACTATTTATATTATAGAAAAAAATTAGCCTGTTAGGGTTTAATTTTGATTCACCCATGTAAATTCTAGACTTATAGATGGGTTACATGTATAAATTTTTGAATTTTCCTATGAGTAAATAGTGATACTAGTTACCAACTTCCCATGATGGTCAAAACAAATATCAAGAAGAAGACTATGAGTAAAAGGGAAAGTTAGATAATCGACTTCTAGGATCTCCTTAAAACACCAGGTTTCACTGATGAATTCTATGATATTTATGATCTTGTTATCCATATATAGAAATAAGGGAATAATGGAAATTAGATTTGCACTTGAAAATAAGTGGAATGATCCAAATAAGGGTTCAAAATTTAATTCATTGAAGATCAAGATAAAGGCAATGACAAATAAAATTGCAATGTGGGATGCTAGGTCGGTAGGCATGGCATTACCTCAAGTATTCCCTTTCCCAGAAATTGTCATGGTCTGTGCCAAAAATTATGATGAAAATAGAAAATCAATTGTGAATAAAAAAACTCAGGAGGAAATTTTGTCGATAACCGAGAGTGAATTTACTAGTGTGTTAGACCTTGGGTTTCAACAACAAAACTCAAATGTGCACATTGACCTGGGAAAGCTAGCAGAGGATTATGAAAAATTAGATGCAACACAGAGAGATTTGTATATAAGAGGAATAACAAATGGTTCAATTCTGAGTCCAGATCATAAGCCTACTTATGATAATGATATTTTTGTGCCATGGGCTCAGAACAATATTTCCTTACTAGCATTTTTTTTGGGATTGGATACTAACAAAGAAGTGGGTGCCAGCATTCTTGAAATGCTTTTTCATATTCATTTTCAAAAAGATCCAATAAAATACTATTTTACTGAGCACATTATTCATTTCATACAAGAACAATTACTAATGATTAAAAGAGTTTCATAGAAGACATTTAGATTCACAACCTACTTGTGCTATCTTCTCTCAAGAAAGCATCATGCAATATTTTAGACAAACAAGCTTTGCAGTCAGGGGAAAAGTCCAATATATGAATGGACACCTCAGATAAGGATGATTGATAATAGAAGGAACTAGAAAAATTTTGTAGACTTATTTTTTGCACCAATGTACCATAAAATTATAGGCACTCCAATTTCTAGATTGCCTATTACTTGTAGAGATTGCATTCAACTTAGAAGTCAAATACAATTGGCCGACTCATACTTCATGGAAGAGTACAATGTGTTAAGGTTTTATGGTTAAGTGGTAGAACCCAAAAAACTTCCAATTCATGTGACAGAGAAGGTATTTTCATTGGAATATGTACGGAAGATGGAGAGCATAGATGTACTCTTTCATGGTCAACAAAAGAAAATGATATTTCCTTCCTTTCCTTTCTTATTTGGAGGGTACACATTTGAGAGAAGAGGATTCAAAGCGGCATGGGAATTTTTTTATAGTTTTTTCACTTTGATGTTGAAAGTCACTGGTAGTATGATCCACTCAACATAATTGGAAAAAAGCTTAGAGAGAATGGGAACTCTACAATAAAATGTCAACATGAAAGTATGCGATTGATAGAAAAATTCAAAAACATGGAGTCCTGGGAGGAGGTCAAAAAAGAGATGGAGAAATATGTTGCTGAAAATAATATTTCCATACAAGAATTGTCATCACAAATTATGGCATTGCACAAATAGAAAGGAAAACTGCATGCCACAAGTATGACATTGTATAATATCTACAAGAAATTTGCTCAACCATCTACAAAATCTATTCCAAAAGACCTAATGGAAGACTGTATGGGTGGTAATTGGACTCGAACCAAAATTTCTATTTTTTGGGAAATGAGGAAGACTCTCAGCGAGCCAAAGACCTCTATAGGTCTTTATGAAATGGATGAGGATGAAAAGTTTAGCGAATTATGGAATAAGGGGTATCTAGCTGAAGCATATCATGATCATGATGATCATTTAGATAATGATTATTAGTAGGATTTTATGATCCCACACCCATTAATGTATATTCAATTAGTAGAGGAGTTGATGTTTCCACAAAAGAAAAATATACCAAAGGGGAAGATATTATAGAAAAAAAATAGGCTACCCAAGTTTTGGTGGTCTAGGTCCTAGTGGACAAGGGGTTTGGTCTTCACTTGACCCACTAGCTTCACCAAAATATGGTTAGAAACTAGGCCTTGGGCTTGGAGTTAAATCATTACATTCATCAACAAAAAATATTACTCAGTCAGTTTCATGTGTTCCAGCTTACAATACAGTTCCACTTATTCTAAGCACTTAGATTCAATCTAAATCAAAAACTTAGATTGACTCTGAATCAAGCACTCTGATTCAATTTGAATCAAGAACTCATATTTAATCTAAATCAATTACCACTCCCATAGTTGTGGATATTATGGGTACAAGTACAACTAGTGGTCTAAAAAGGAAATTACAACTAGACATGAAATCAGTGGTTCCCAGAGATCAAGGAAGTGTAAAGAAGCAAACGTTTATGACAAGTAGTAGTACAATAATGACAATGTTTATTGTGAGTCCAACAATTGCCCAACCTTTAGGAAAAAACCCTCAGAATAGTCCAAAAACTCCACTTGTAATGGGTCAGGATGTTGGTAATCCTCATGGTAGAATTAGGAGAACCACAAGCAACATAGGTGGAAGCTCGTACATCAGTAAAACCTTCAAACATTAAAACATTCAATTGTGTTAGAAAACCTTGATTTTCCTTACCTTGATTTTCCTTACACTGATTTTTTAACTAACTATGATCAATCAAAAATAGGAATAGAGAAAATAGCAGCATATTTAAGATGGAAGCAGTTGTTGCAGCTCGTGATGTAGAACCTCCATCCAATAGGTTCTTTCCCACATATGACCCAAACAAAGATATGATGGAATTCATGTTTGTTATGCCCCCAGCTAGAGATAACAATCCAATAGAGAGTCAGTTAGATCCATCTCAATTTCAAGTTATCACCCTCCAAATTAATTTATCCAAAATAAAAAAATTGGACAAGATAAATGTGTCAAAAATGACCAACCTAGTGGTCTATAGTTCAGTGATGAAGTTGGAGAGAGAGAAAGGAAAGATTTAGGGTACAATTAATAAGTTAAAGACAAACCTAGAAAATCAAAAGGAAAAGGTGAAAGAAACAACAAAATGGTGCAGAGAACTAGAGAAAAGGATAAAAAATGCATCCTCTAAAGAAGCAATTGGACAAAAAGAACATATGGACACAGAACTAAAAACTTTGAGGGAAAAATTGAAACAGAGCGAAAAAAAAATTGAGGATGAAAAAGCCTCTTCATTAAGTTTATAAAAAAATATGGAGAATGTAGTATAGGAAAATAATAAGTTAAATAAAGAATTGGAGAATGAGAGGGTAAAAAAAAAATAGTGGGAACATAAAGAAAAAGAGTGGGAAGAGAAGGAAGAGAAAATAAAAAAACATAGTGAACACCAGTTCTTAGAAATGAGAGAAGACCTAAAGAAGGCAAATATTACAATTAAAAATGATAAAAACAACTTGAATGACCAAGAAAATAATACAGTCAAGAAAATAAAAAATGCTTCTGGGGGAAAATAAAGGTGTCTTCTAATAGGTTATGTGATTAGTTTGAATTGAATGAAAGTCTTAGAGATGACTTTGGGAAGCGGAAAGAGCACATTGAGAAGAACAAAAAAATTTGTCAGAGACAAAAAACTACAAAGGAGATTTTCCAAGAAATCAACACAACCAGTGATAGGCATTTGGAAAGCAAGGGAATTCAAGACTGCATTGGTGCATCAATAAAGGCAAACTCTGTGTTACAAAAATGTTATAAACTAATAGAAGCTGAGGAAACTCTTGCCTTAATTGAGCCAAAGCTTTCCAAGTTCAATAATAAAACAATCAAATTGATAAGTCTTGGTTTTCTGAGTCCTAGTCCTAATTACTCATCAATGAATTTCATTGGAAGAGAAGCTTACCAAAAAAAGTTGGAGGATGCAATGATGTCCAATTTAGGCAAGCTTCCTCAAGACATAACTCATGAAGGCATTGCAAACTGCATCAAAACACTGACAAATTTGAATGCAATATTGGAAGGAGCATATCTTTCAACTGACTCTTCCAAGTATGGATGTTTGATGAGGTTGTAGGTCATTTACTATAACATTACAAATATTGACCTTCCAACAGACAAAGAATGGAACATACTAAAGAAACTGACAAAATTATCTTGATCTTATCAATCATAGTATGTGAAAGTACTTTCAGTTTCAATCATCTCTATATATTTTTCTAATTTCTTGAATTGATTTTAAAGTAACAAGTTTGAACATTGTTTTTTGAATAGTATCAATGTTGCAGTCTTGCAGATGCTATTGTCAATGCTAATTTATTAAGCTGGCCTGTCAAATGTAGAAATGTACAATTCTAGAAATGTTGTAGACTTGCAATTGTCTTATTGATTTTGATTTTGAGACTTCACATTAGACAAATTGACCTGAAGCTATTGTTTCTCCCTTGTTTCTATAAAAGGGAATTCAGGGTCATTGGCAATTTGGCTTAGGTTAATAAAATTAAAATTGGGCAATGTGCCAATGGGTATTGTACTATTGAGCCATTGACTTTTGTAAACAGAATCACAAAGTTGTGTTCTTACTAATATTAATGAATGAATTTTTACATTGTATGATGTATCATATTTGTAATTAAATTAATGAGAATCAGTATTTCTAAGAATTATAACATATGAATTGCTATGTTGTAAAAAAAAAATGAAAATTATACAAGAATTATACCATATGAGCTGAATAATGCAAATAAAAACCATTATTAATTGTGGAATTGAATCTTTATGTCATTATCAACCACATTCATATTTTTTACATTGGAATATCCTATTATGCATGACTAATGATGAGATACAGAAACTAATAGTAGACTTCAGGAAAAAGTTTAATAAATACCTAGGAACTGCTACTTCTACAACAGTTCAAGCTGCCACATCATATCATTATTGAGATCCTTGGATTCATCGCCATCAACTTCATAGCTTCCTTGGTTCTTATATATGTTTTCTTCACTCTGCATACCTCTGCTTAACTAATGCTCACGACTAGTAGTAACAGTACATGAGTCAAGGACATCATTGTCTCTGGCACTCCCACTTTGGTTTGAAATTTTTTCCAACCCTCTTCGCTGGCATTTCTTCCTCCACAATTTCAATGCCCTTTCGTAAGGAAAAGTATTGACTTCATACATGGATTTATAGATCCTCAAGAAATTTTCCAAATTCTTGTCTAGTCTATTTCTTAGCTTTTAATATAGGAATCCCAAAGCACTAAAAACTCTCTCATCCTCCACTGACCCCAATATCATGGTCATACATAAATTAGCAAGCTTGAAACATTCTGATATTGAATCAAGCAACATTTTCCTCTCAGCTACATTTTTTCAAAACCTTGTTACCAATCCAGCTTTGAGAGGGTTCCGCATAAGATTATATTGTTCCCTCATTGTCAGTGAAAAATGACTTGATTTCTCTCTCAAATGATTTGCATCTAAAATTCCATTTAGAGTGACTCCATCTAACTCTTTGGTTTTACAAAAATGATCTATCAAAGTTAGTAGCTTAGTTTCAAAATCTTTCAGACTGTTCAGTCTCCAATATCGTGGAAACACAATAGCCATGGATTCAAGTAGTTGGACTGGAGGGAATCTTTCTCTAATCTACATAGAAATATCAAAGGCAATGTGCTTCATAGAAGTTGTTATAGACTCAATGATCTTGGAAAAGTCTTCCCTTTTAATACTTGATACTCACCTTCTGGGTTCTTTTCTGGTTCCTTAGACTCAAACCTAGAAAAGTAGTGCATCGGTATCTCAACTTTGTGAACTTCTGCACATAACTCCTCATTTGCACCAATTTTTAAAAGGCTATCAAGATTGTCCAAATCTGTGATTTTCAACTAGCTGACAATTTTTACATCACATGATAGATAGAGATTATCAAGCATCACACATGTCAATTTACACAGCACTGCATGTTTTGCAATATACATAGCTCTTTGTTGGGCCTTTTTCATTAAATTTCTCATTTCCTCAAGCACAAAGAGAATACTTGCTAATGTTAAGAGTGTCTCTACATTAATTAACATTTGCAGTAGCGCAGGAAATTTTGGTTTCCCTGCTTCATCATGACTTGAGTTCATTAGACCAAGCAATGATTGATATTCTGAAAAAACTTGATGCATTGGTCCATCCAAAGAGATCCATCTAGTATCATTATGCTTAAGAATCTTTTTCCCATCAATTAGTCCTTTAGTAGAGTGTTGAAATTATCTCAATCATTTCAAACTTTGATAGAATTATTGGTAGATTTCTTTGATTAAAGATTCAATTTATTGTACTGGAGCATGCTTTCTAACAACTCCAAAATCTAGATTCATTCTATGGGTCATGCAGTGAATGGCTGTAAGGTAGGGTGCATAATAAGATTGTATCTTTATGAAAAGACCTCCCCTATGGCCTTGGATTACTGAAGCTCCATCTGCTCCAACACACACCAGCTTTTTGGCAATCGTCATGTCATCTACACCTCCATATTCAATTAGAGAACTCTTTACTAGTTCAAATAAATTTTTCGTTATCACATTATCCTTCATTTTAGCAACAGTTAGTAGATGAGGTTGGAGAAAAAAAGTGTGTAAAGTATAAATATGCATGCATACCTAGGAAGTATTGTCTCCTGTTGTAACCTCATCTAAAGACAATGCAATAAAATTTGACTCTTTAATTTTTTCCTTTAGATCCTCTTTTTCAACCTCAGAAGGACAACTTGCCCATTCCCATCCATTGTTTATTGACCATTAACTGTTAGGATAGTTACAAACTTTCAAAAAGTGTAACAAAGCACTCAATGATGGGTAGTTTGTCATAGGATGCCCTCTACTCAAAATATTAGACACAACACTTAACTAGACAACTTTTCCCATTAGTTCTACTTCCAATGCTTTTCCAATACAAGCTTCAATAGAGCCTTTAACTTCACCAAGCTTCATATTTATATTATGCTAAAATTCATATAATTATGCATTCCTAACATGTTGAGATTCCTCCTTTGTTTTCCATCTTATCCCTGATTTTTGAACTCCATCTATGGTTTTATTTTTGTAAACTTTACCCATATGCTTCTCTATGGTGTTAATTTTTAGCTGCAACTTCTTTTCCTTCTTATTTATCTTGCTGCAAATCTTACATCTACATTCTACCTGAGGCTCACCTTAAATGAGATTTTTAACTAGTTCAATCAATAGATACTTTAACACCCATTCTACTTGAAAATTCCTCCAAAGACCCCACATCTGATCATTCTTTGATTTGTATTTTCTTTTCTTCTTCCCTCTACCATCATCTTCAATGAAATTCTTAGTCTCATCCAAGTTGATTATATCATTATGGCTACTCTGGGTATCTAACTAAAAATATTCTTCAATTTTGTCATGATCTGAGATATTAGGCTCCCTCACTTCTTCAATATGTCATGTAGGTTCAGGTCGTGAGTCTTGAAAATCTTCTTGTGACGAACTAGTTTCTCAATATTGGCCATAAAAATTTCCAACACCATGATGAAAGTACGATGATAAGGTTATGTGTTTTTCTGGCCTCTCTTGGCTTTCCCCATATGCAGGAGCCTTACCCTGATTCTTGTTCAACATCTCGATTCTTCAACGAAATAAAGGCTACCAACCTACCAATGAAAAAAAATGTTTACTTGTTGAAGAAGTGACAATAGAACTATAATATAAATAAATATAATTCATTGACCCTTAAATCATGTCTGAGGTCACCACTGTTCACTAACTGGTCCCCACTAAATAAGAATGAACTCAAGTTTACATATTCATAGAATAATAATCACTTACCTATGCCTCAAATTCAATTGCAGTCGTGACTCGCAAATGCAGTCAAGACTCAATATTCTGAACTTCGCTATCGATGAAATTGAATTGAGCCAAATTGTGTATAATAACACTAATCTATAAATGTATTTATACTAATCCTTTTTTGGAAAACTCGGCAAGAGGTATTAGTTCTACAAATATTTGGCGAAGCTTGTGTAATTATAACACATCTTGTGTTATTTGCTAGGCGATTATGGGTCATCCAATACCTTGGTATGATTAATAAAGTTGGTGAAAATGTATCATTTTGAGACACACATCTATAAAATGCCTCACAAATTTGGGGCCACCTAAAAAATATATATATAACTATTGGCGAATATAGGCCATCCATTTGGGGCCCTTTGAAAATTATAGGCAAATGTTCAAAATATGTCGTGCCCAAAAATTATATGCCATTGGTGATAATGTGAAAGAAATGGACAAAATTAAATAAATGGATGGGCGATGGGCCTGGAAATTGGACACAATTTTAATAAATGCGAGGTGAAAGGGTTAGTCTCATATGGAAAAAATATTCACCAGATCGTGGGTTGTTGACCTGTGACATTCGCCAAATGGAAAATAATCACCACTAAATTTTTCACTGATGAAGATGCATAGGGACATGCAAATGCTCTAGATAAGAGTTGTAACACTTAAAAAAAGGCATGTCATTCAAGAGCTAAGATGAAGAGAAGATAATCCAAATGATGAAGGAAATAATGGAAGGGGATTTGAACAACATGCAAAAGTTGAAGAAGAGAGAGAGAGAGAGAGAGAGAGAGAGAGAGAAAATGAATTATCTTTTGAAGAAAGGATGCAAAGGGATTTAGAGTTAAGAAATGACAACATCAGAGTTGAATTATCTGATTATATAGGCAGTCTTAAATCAGAGGATTTGATAGATAGGCTAAACAACATGGGGAAGATATTTGAATGGAAACATCTGAAAGAGGAAAAGAATGTAAAATTTTCCTGCACAAAGCTAAAATAGAATGCAATGATCTGGTGGGATAACTTGCAGAAGGAAAGAACCCAAAATGAAAAGGACAAAATATGGACATGGTAGAAGATGAAGAAGAAACTGAGAGACAAATTTCTACATGTAGATTATACACAAACGCTCTTTCAATTTTTTTAGAATTTGAAGAAAACTCTATCCACTATCAAATACTATACAAATGAGTTCTAAAAATTATCCATTCAAGTGGAACCCAATGAAACTAATGAGAAGATGGTTGCAAGTTATGTTAATGGGTTGCAATTCTCTAATCAAGATTAGTGAATAATTCATCAAATGACTAGCATGAGAGAGACATATCAACTTGCCTTGAAAGAAGAACAAAAGAAGAGCTAACAATATTTTCAAAGAAATAGAGAAGAAAGGAGAGGCACATCATCAATATCCCATGGTGGTTCAATTTATGGTAGAGGAGAATCATCCCATAGAATAGAAAAATAAGAGAAACCTGCCAGGCTCCATCAAATAAACAAATATGAAGGGGGTTTGAAAGAGGTAGAGGTTATGGTAGCAGGAGAGGATGGGAAGGTCAAAGAAGAGTGTTTACTTGTTTAAGATGTGGAGAAGGACATAAAGACTTTGAATGTTATAGTTATAACATGTAAATGGGAATCATAGGGGACCACCTAGGTTTGAACCTAGTTCAAGGTGAGAATGAAGGAGAAGAGAAAGAGGTAACTATATATGTAGGGGAAAGTCACATGATAAGGAGGACAATGGTAATTCCATAAAATGATAAAGAAGAAGAAAAAGGCCCTAACGAATCATGGCTCAGAACCAACATATTTGTTACAAGGTGTACTTGAAGTGGAAAGGAATATCAAGTAATTGTTGATGGGGGTAGTTGTCAAAATATGGTTTCTAAAGAAATGGTAGACAAATTAAAAAAGCATCCTCATCCAGGCTACCATATTACATGGTTTAAGAAGGGATGAGGATGCTTTTCACACTGCAAATTTAAGGATGAGGTATGGTGTGATTTTATTCTAATGGATGCATGCCATATCTTCTTAGGAAGGGCCTAGTAGTTTGATAGAAAACTCATTGAGGATGGTGAAAAGAATACATATACATTTTGGAAGGATAAATCCAAAGTAATTTTATTTCCTATCAAGGATAATGGGAAGGGTGAGAATTTTTTGTTTGAAAAAGAATTTTTCAAAGAACTAAAAGTGGAAGGGTATTTTTATGCATTGGTAGTGAGGAAAGGAGAAGAGGAAGACTTGTCAATACCACATGAAGTAACTACATATTGGATGAATTCTATAATGTTATTCCAAAGGAATTATTGGATTGTCTTCCACCAAAGAGAGACAACATCTCAAACTAAATAAACAAGTGATAGAACTTGTAAGGAAATATCTAGTTTGAGAAATTATGAGCACACATGTGTGGTACTAGCATTAATAATGCTGAAAAAGGATGGTACATGGAGGATTGGCATAGACAGTCGAGAAGTCAATAGGATAACCATTAGGTATCTCTTTCCTATACTTCATCTTGATGAGATGATGGATGTTCTTGTAGGAGAAACATATTTTACCAAGAGTGATCTATGAAGTGGGTATCATAAGATACATATCTACGAAGGTGATGAATGGAAGACAACTTTGAAAACCAAAGATGGCTTGCATGAGTGGATGGTCATAGAATTTGATTTATCAAATGAACCCATTAATTTTATGAGGGTGATGAGTATTGTGTTGAATCCCTACATTGGTAAATGTTTCATAGTATATTTTGATATCTTAATATTTAGTAAGAGAAGGGAAGAAAATCTAAAACACCTAAGGATCATACTAGGTGTGTTGAGGGAAAAGAAACTCTATGCCAATTTGAAGAAGTAAAGGTTCATGCAATAGAGTTTGGTTTTTCTAAATTCATTGTTTCGACTGATGGAGTCACAATGGATACATAGAAAGTTAGAGCCATCTAATTTGAATGGCCTAGTCCATGTAGCATAACATAGGTGAGGAATTTCCTTGGGTTAGATACTTTCTATAGAAAGTTAATTCATAATTTTATTATCATTGTAGTACCCATAACCAATTGCAGCAAGGGTAAGAATTTTTTGTGGACTAAAGAAGGTGAGTAAATTTTTCATAATATGAACAAGGTCACCAAAGCCCCTATATTATCCCTACCATATTTTGATAAGTTTTTGAGGTGTAATGTGATGCCTTACAAGTGAAAATTGGAGTTGTACTTATCTAAATAGATAAACCCACCTTTCTTAGTAAAAAGTTAAATGATTTGAGTAATAATTATTCAACTTATGATATTGAGTTCTATGCAATTGTGGAAGATTTGGGACATTGGAAACATTACCTAGTACACAAGGAGTTCATGTTGTTTACAAACCATATCAGCTTATAATATCTTAATGCCCAAAAGAAATTGAATACTGGCTTTCTTTTCTACAAGGTTTCACTTTTGTTTTGAACCTTAAATCATGGAAGCAAAACCAAGTCATAGATTCCTTAAGTAGGCGTACAGTATTTTTTACCACCATGGAGATTGAAGTAATTAGTTTTGAAGAAATAAAATAATTGTATGAGTTTGACACTGATTTTGGGAAATTTGTGGACCAGTTGAAAAATCTAGCACCTAGACAAATTGAGGATATTCAAGATGAATATATAATGTAGGATAGTTATTTATTCAAAGGAAAACACTTATGCATTCATGTTGGTTCAATATTGGAAAATATCATTAGAGAATTTCATAGCATTGGTATGGCTAGACAATTTGGGAAGACAATAGCCTTGGTCAAAGATAAGTACTACTAGCCAAAGATAAAGTGAGACATAACCCTATTTTTGGAGAGGTGTAAAATTTGTCAAGTAGCAAAAGGAAACTCACAAAATATAGGATTGTATATGCCATTGCTAGTACCATTAGAACCATGGATAGATTTAAGCATGGACCTTGTATTGGGGCTTCCAAACACACATCAAGTTAAAGATTCATTTTTTGTTGTTGTTGATAGATTCTCAAAAATAGCTCATTTCACTACTTGTAAGAAGACTAGTGATGCTACCAGGATGGAAAATTTGTTCTTTTTAGAGATTATTAGATTGCATGGTACAGGATACCAAGTTCCTCTATCATTTTTGATAGACTTTATGGAAGAAGATGGAAATAAATATTTACTTTAGTAGTACCTATCATCCACAAATCTAGATGGGAAAATAGAAGTGGTTAATCAAATTTTTGGAAATCTGTTGAGGTGTATTGTTGGAGAGACACCAAAACAATGGGATTTGACATTACCCCATGAATAATTTTCCTAAAATAGCTCAGTGAATGGATCAACTAGAAAATTACCATTTCAAGTTATTTATGGAATGAATCCTAAGGGAGTCCTAGATTTGGTACAATTTCCACTTGGTGATAGAATCAGTGATGATGGAGAAGCATTTGCAGAACATCTCCAATAGTTGCACGTAGAAGTAAGGAAGAAGTTGTGGGAAAGTAATGAGAGGTACAAGGTTGAGATAGATGCTAGTAGGAGACATCAAGTTTTCAATGTAGAAGATCTATTGATGGTTTATCTATGAAAAGAAAGATTCCCTAAAGGGACATATCACAATCTCAAATATAATAAAATTAGTCCATGTGCAACTCATAAGAGAATAAATGACAAATACCTATGAGGTAGTGATGATGAAGTGAATTGGTAGCAAATAATTCCAAGAAAGAAAAAGGAAGAGGTTGCACAAGTTTTAGACACCAAAAATATTCATACTCGCCAAGGAGAATACAATAGATATCTAGAGTAGTGGGAAGGATTACCTCTAATAGACAATACATTGATCATAGATTGGGAATTAAAGATGCTAGATCAGGCTAAATTACACCAGTTTGAGGATAGGAACTTGTAGGAGCTGCATTCTTTTCAACTAGAGGAGAATGATGTAGGGAGGGACTTCTAACAATCATAACTTTTGACTCAGTTGTCTATTTTACTTGAAATTTTATAGCTAGCTTCTTTAGGAGAAGCTATTTGGATTTCTGACAAGTTTAGCTCGATAGGTAGTTGTTTTGACATCTTTTTAGGAACCAAAATTTGTGTTTGGGCCTCTAAAGTTGGATTTTTGAGTTTTTTTTTTAAGTTTTTAGGAAGTTGTGTTTTTTGCTAACTTCAAAATCATGTTTATAATTTCAAAGATTAGTTGGAAATTATTCTTATCTTAGTTTATGGAATATTTAGGGAAAAATTTATTTTTTAGGAGTTGTTTTAAAAATTACCAAAAATGGAAAAAAATGGATTTTGTCAAAATCTAACAAAAATGGTAATTTTTTAATTTGGATAAATTATTGTTTCCTATTAGTGTAAGACAGAGAATAATTGGATGAATAATGAAGAGTTATAAATTCTAAAATAATCTATTGTATTTTGTTTTCATGTATTCTTTATGATACTTGTTCATGGTTAAAATTGGGTTGCGTCATAGCATAGTTCGAATACATTAGGGGACAAAAACATATACAATTTAATGATTTGAAAAAAGTATGATCATGTTACAAATAGACAACACCCATTCTACATTATGAAATATCAATCCATAACACACTCACATCATATAAATAAGAAAAAAAAATGTTAATTAAACTACATTTTAAAAATTCATGTCTTTGATCGTAAAGTCATCAAATTGTGATCAAATTCTACACATTATATTAGATTTCAAAATTTTATCCTATTTATTTTTTGTCATGTGAAAGAGGAGAAAAATGATAAAGATTTTTTTTAAAAAAAATCAAATATTGTTTTGATTTTAATAATTTTCAACTTTTTTCATTATGTTTTTTGTTTTCAACTCGCTCTTTTAGACCTAGCTAGGAACCGAATTTGATAAAAAAATTGTTGTAGATTTGTGAGAAAGCCAATGCTAACTGTATGTTTATCATTGATGACAACATATGCTAAGAAGCATGCATGTAAGCCTTATGCAATGAGTCTTGAGAATATGTTGCATGGATATGTTATCAACATGATATCATATACACAGAGGTTAATTCTGAGTACTAACAATTGTGTAGCAGCTTGTGTTAGTAGTGTTCCTGACAGAGTTATAGGCAGTGTTATGTATGTGATTGTTAGTATGGCTATCACGAAGCCTTGTGCATTTGGATTTTTGTTGGAGACATATTTTTGATGTTATGTTCATGGATGTAGATTCCGATGTATAGTAGAAGTAAAGTTATGAAATCATTATTCACCAATTGTAGTTTCCTGAGTTTATCTGATGGAACCGACAGAGATTATATCGGTTTAGTAGTTGCACCTATTGTTTTGGTATGCGTGGTTATTCTAGTGTTTTTCTATGAGTTGAGATGGTTTGGTTAAGAGTGCATGATGTGTTTTAGCTCGAGAGTAAATTTTTAGTTGATTTTGTGGAGCCAACAATGCAAAGTGACATGTCTACTCATATTGAGCTGGACAGGTCCCAGTTTGTGTTGCGTGTTTAGTATAGCCAGCTAAGATATCATTGGAGAGTTGTATTGTTTCTCTAATATGATTTCAAGGAAGTTCTAACAGGCCAACTTAATTATATCATTTAGAGAAAGATACTTATAGTCGGTCATTTGTGATCGCTAGAGTATGACATATGTTGAAAGATAAGAGCAAAGAAGAAGGTGTGAAGCATTGAGCCATCAAGATAAAGTCTATGTGATAAAGAGGAAAGTGTATTCTATTCATTGGAACTGAGCAAGATAGTAGGTCTACCTCATAGTTCAGAAAGATCTAGATATAGTGTGTATTTATTATTCTGAAGGTTGCAGCCTTCACCATTTGAGTAGTGAGCTCTCAGATAGTGTGTCCTCACCCCTAACAGGGTTAATCATAAAAGACTCCTAACAAGGTCTAACCCTTGACCAGGTCACTATACTTATTGCATTATAAAGATCAACTCCTAACAGTGTTGTAAGATCTTCTAACATGGATCATAATAATCTAGTGTAGTTTATAGTGGGTGTTAATTCCCACTAGGATTTTTACCTATTTGGGTTTCCCCATAACTAAAATATTGGTGTTGTGTTCAAGTCTTATATTTATGTGTTTATTCTTAATATTAATCTATACTTAATTGGATAAAGAATTGAAACTTGTAGATAAATTATTCACCCACCCCTTCTCAGTTATCTCTTGGGACTATTCCTAACAATTGGTATTAGAGCCAAGTGCCTCAGAGAGAAATTTTAAAAGCATGAGGTTGATCAGATGGAATTCTTTAGAAAAGAAAGTCCTAAGTTTGATGGAGAGAACTATCTATATTGGAAGAACAAAATGATGACACATTTACAGTGCATTTCTTTTGAAGTTTTTGAAGTAGCTATTAAAGATATTCAAATTCCCTCCATAGAAAATCTTGCAAAGGAAGATGCTAACACTAAAAAAAAGGAAAGTTATTCCATCAGAATGCAATTTCCAAAGAAGCCCTTATTAGCACCTTTTCTGATTGTGAGTTTTTAGAGATAAAGAAATTAGACAAAGCCTACAAGATATGGAAGTATCTAGAAGACATGTTTGAAGGAGACACCCAAGAAAATAATGCATGTAGAAAAACATGGAAGAAAAGATAAAATTCATTGGAGATGCTACCTAAAGAGAACATTAGATCCTACAATCAAATAATTAATGAAGCAATTGTTGGAATTAGAAACACTGGTGGAGAGATCTCAAAGGAAGACATAATGGACAAGTTGATGACTACTCTTACAACAGAGTATGAAAACCAGATCAACATCCCAGATGAGACTATGCAGCTTTCAAACAATTTCAAGAGAGAGACCTTAATCAACAAAATTTCAGCTTTTAAGATATCAAGACGAAAGACAGAGCCTAAAAGTGAGATAGCCTTCAAAGCATCAGTCCATGGTAAGAAATCCTTAAGCACTTCTGGTAATTTTGATGGTGATGATGAAGATAAAGAAATAGATGATAGCATTGCTATGATTGCTAAGAAAGAAATAAAAGGAAAAGGAAAATATGAATGTTAGTTACCCTTCAAATACTTTTGATGTAACAAGATAGGTCACTTTGCATCTAAATTTCCTACAAGAGTTAAGAAGTTTAGAACTAACTACAAGCCCAAATATAAAAAAGAATGTTACTATGCTAGAGATGGAGTATCTTATGATGATTTAGTGGAAGATGAAATTGGATTCATTGCTATTGAAGACATGGATAATATGTTTTATGAGATGGATCTTGAAGACGAAAAGAAAGAACAAGAGCTAGCATTGATTTCACAAGTAGACATTAGGAAAGACTGGATTATTGACAACGGATGTTCACATCACATGATAGGAGAGAAAGATAGATTTTTCCATCTAGAAAAATACAAAGGTGGCATGCTTAGATTTGGATATAACACTCCTAAACCTATCATTGGTAGAGGAGCTATCACATTGGATGCCAAGAACAACACTGATGATGTTCTTTATGTAGATGGTTTGCAACATAACCTACTTAGTGTTTGATAGTTGCTTGACAAAGGATATCAGTTGGAATTCAAAGACAACAAGTGCATCATTAACAAAAAGGATGGTGTAATGATTGCATCAGGTCCAAAGACTATAGTTAATGTTTTTTAGCTTAATTCTAAGCAATTTGTTTTTTTGCTAAAGTAGATGACAGTTGGTTATAGCACAAAAGACTATGTCACATCAATTTTGACAACATAGTAAAGATAAGCAGTGCAAAGGCAGTTAGAGACCTACCTACATAGAAAAGCTAGTTGATACAATATGAAGGGAATGTCTGATACGAAAGCATGTGAAGAACTCATTCAGAAGAAAGCATAATTTGGTAGAAAACAAGTTGGATCTAGTTCATACAGACCTATGTGGACCAACTCAAACAAGATCATACTATGGTGAAAGGTAGTTTATTTTGTTTGTTGATGATTATTCTAGAATGATGTTGGTTGTGTTCTTAGAAGACAAATCAGAAGCATTTGAGAAGTTTAAAATATTCAAAGATAAGGTTGAAAATGGATCTGGTTTAAAGATAAAATGTTTGAGATCATATAGAGGAGGAAAATTCACCTCTGACAAATTTTATGAGTACTACAAAGAACATGGGATAAATAGACAGTTAAGTTCTCCTAGAACCCATAAGTAGAATGGAATTACAAAAAGAAGGAATAGGATCATCCTTGATACAATGTGCACCATCATGATTGAAGGAAAAGTTGCACACACCTATTGGAGAGATGTGGTTAATACAACAGTCTATACCATCAATAGAATTCAATTGAGGATAGGCACAAACAAGACACTTTATGAGCTATGGTTTCGTAATGTTCCCATGGTGAAATACTTCAAAATCTTTGGAAGAAAGTGCTACATTAGGAGAGATGAAGCAATTGGAAAGTTTGATGATAGAAGAGATGAAGGTATTTTTCTTGGTTACTCTACTAAAAGAAAATCTTATAGATGTTTTAATTTGAGATTGAAGAAGATCATTGAAAGTGCTCATTTTAAGATTGATGCAAATTTCATGATTCAAGAGAGATATCATGATTATACACCTATGATTGAAGAAGAGCCCAATCCTATCACTAGTGAGATGATTGTTGAAGAAATGTTTGACAGCATTGATGTATTGTTCAATGACCCTGAAACAAGTGAAGAAGAATCTTAGAAGGCAGATGAGATAGTATCACCTAAAGTTCCAAAGTTTACATCCAGATATCATTCAAAGGAAGACATCATTGGAGATCAGAGTAGTAAAGTGACAAAAGGGAGGGTTAGAAGGGCCAAATCTAATGGCACACCCTATCAAACTACCCTTCTCAACACTATGCTAAAGCCACAACAATAATGTGAGAGAGAGAATGTAGAATATTTCATATATTAATCATTAATTGAATCATACATGTTGGGTTCTAAGGCCTTCCTAGTTAGGGCCAGATATTAAAATGAAGTACTGAAGTCCTCAAACATGTGAGGATCTAAAAAAATCTCAATTCTATCCTCTATCTAATCCAAAACATCAAAAAATTTCTAATTCCTAATCCTAGCCTATACTTAAATACAAGAACCAACAAATAATGAGTCGGCCTTCAGATCCATAAATCACAGAAGGGTTGACTAGATCTACATCCACATGCTTCCCAATAATGGATGCAATCATTAAATCTATGACCCAAATTAATTACACAAGTCAGCCTCAAAGGAAACTAAAACTACACTACTAAGTAAGTAGTGATAATCGAGCGCCAGACAAGCATCACCGAGCGCCAGTGAATTAAATAACCATTGAGGAGATAACTGACCATACTCAGTAACCAAAGGAAACTAACCAAAAATCAAACCAACTCAGTCAAAGAAGAAACTGACCAAAACTGAAATCTCCAAACATCTTTTTAGTGACACATGATTGCTAGGGACCCGAGATGCTCCTGCATTAGATACCTAGGGTTATTTGAATTGATTCTCTAAATCATGAAGTCTGAACAACCCAAGATGCATCCAACTTAGATTGTGAAATTCATGAATTGTCTTCAATTGGTCTATTCTTCTACTTAAACCAGATATTCCAAATATTGTTTTCCTCTTGTACTTCTACCAATTCTCTGCTCCAAAATCTACTCCACTTGATCTGGCTACTTCTTAGGATAATCCATCAGTACTGTCATGTCTTCATTAGGTTCATGGTACTCACACAAATCATCAACATTGAAAATCAGTGAAATATACATGTCATCAAGTAACTCAATCTCAAATGTATTTCCACTGTCAAATCTTCTCAATATCTTGCAAGGACCAAACTTCTTCATCTTCAACTTCCCATATGTTCCATTAGGAAATCATCCTTTCTTCAAATGAACCATCACTTCATCACCAACATCAAAATTATTATGTCTCCTTGATCTATCAGCTCTATCTTTGTATTTCTGATCATTCTTCTCCAACTTAAGTTTCACATCTTCATGCAATGTCTTCATGTACACATAAAATTTTAATCCTTCAACACTTCTCTTCTCCTCAGCAACATCTCTCAAATATGATATACCTCTTGGTTGTATGCCATTTAAAATATCAAAAGGTGTTTTAACAATACTCCTGTTCACTAAATTATTATATGCAAACTCTTCTTGTGCCAACATAGAATCCCAAGTACTCAGTGTGTCTCAAACTAAACATATCAAATGATTTCCCAAACTTTTCTTTACAACCTCTATCTGTGCATTAGTCTGTGGGTGAAATGTTGAACTATATTTCAATTCAATGCCCAACTTTCTCCAAAGAGTCTTTGAAAATTATAAAACAAATTTACTATCTTAGTGAGAGATAATATTCCTCGTTAATCCATGTAATCTCACGATTTACTTAAAGAAAATATCTTCTATACTCACTACATCTGATGTATTCTTACAAGGTATGAAATGTGCCATCTTAGAAAATCTATCTACCACAACAAATATGGAATTATTACCTCTCACTGTCTTTGATAAACCAATAACAAAATCCATACTAATGTCAGTCCAAGGTTTCTCAGTTACAACTATCAGTACATACAATCTAGTATTTTGACTTACTCCTTTTACAACTTCACAAACTAAACAACTCTTCACAAATTTCTTAACATCCTTATACAACTATGGCCAAAAGTATTTCTCCTTAAAAAAACTCAATGTTTTATCAATTCCAAAATGTCCAGCCAAACCACTAATGTGTTTCTCTTTTATCAAATTTGTTCTCATTGCTCCTCTCAGTATACATAACTAGATTCCTTTAAACAACATACCTTCTTGCATGAAATAGTCTTCCCATTTTGTACACAGTTGATTTTGAATAGGTGCTCTGCACTTTCTCCATGGCTCAGAAAAATCAGGATCAAATTCATAAGAATCTCTCATGTGTCATCAAAATCAAGAACACTCCCTTTCATTTCTATCATCAATGGTCTTCTTCTACTCAATGCATGAGTAACTCGGTTAGTGACTCCACTTTTATGCTTGATAAAAAATGTATAACTCTGCAAATACTCAACCCATTTTATATGTCTCTAGTTCAACTTATTTTGACTACCCAAATACTATAAAGCTTTATGATCAGTATATACAACACAAATTCACTCAGTATGAAGTAATATCTCCATTTCTTTAGTGCTTCAACAATAGCATAGAATTCTTGATCATACACAAAATATTTCCTTCTAGCATCATTCAAGTTTTCACTAAAGAAAGAAACAAGTTTACCTTCTTGACTCAACACAGCTCTAATTGCACTACCACTTGCATCACATTCAACTTGAAAAACTTTATTGAAATCAGGTAAAGCCAGAATAGGTAATTTGGCAACAATCTGCTTCAATGCCTCAAAACTCTTATTAGCTCCATGTGTCCACTTGAATTCTTTCTTGTCTCCTCTCATTGTCTCAGTCATAGCATTACAAATAGTACTAAAATTTCTAATGAACTTCCTGTAAAAACTTGGCAATCCATGAAATGATCTTACCTCACTAGCATTTTCTGGTGTAGGCCAATTCAAAATAGCTTCAACCTTTTCAGGATCCATCTTCAAACCATCATCTAAAATCACAAATCCCAAATACACAATCTACTCTTTCATGAAGGAACACTTTTTCAGGTTAATCAGCAACTTCACGTCTTTCAATCTCTGCAATACTTGTCTAACATGCAATAGATGTTCTTCTCTAGTCTTACTGAATATCAAAATGCCATCAAGATACAAAATAACAAACTTACCGAAGAATTTCTTCAAAACTTCATTCATCAGCCTCATAAAAGTACTCAGTGCATTAGTTAAACCAAAATGCATAACCAACCACTCATATAAACCTTCTTTTGTCTTAAAATAAGTCTTCCATACATCACATTCTCTGATTCTAATATGATGATATCAGCTTTTCAAATCAATTTTGATAAAATATTTTTCTCCAATCAAACTATCCATTATGTCATCCATTCTTGGTATAAGAAACCTATATTTCACTGTTATCTTGTTGATTTCTCTAGAATCAGTACACATTCTCCATTCTTCTTAGGTGAGAATACCATAGGTAATGTGCAAGGACTCAAACTTTCTTTGATCAAACCTTCCTCCAACAATTCTTGAATCTGTCAATTCAATTCCTAATTTTCGATAGGTGTCAACCGATGTGGTTCCTTATTTGGTAAACTAGCTCCTGGAATCAAATCCATCCAATGATCAATGCTTCTCTTTGATAGAAAACCATTAGGTACATTATCATAAATGATGTCTTTATACTCGGTGAGTATCTCATCAATCTCCTTAGGGGTACTATCCTCTATTTTCTTACTCAGTTTGTTAGGAATCACAGAAAAACATACATCTCTCTTTTTTAAAACCTTAAAAAACTTTCTTCCTTCCATCAAACAAATTTTCAAAAATGTACAAACATTACCAACAGTCTCTTCCATCAATGGCAACAATATTTTCTTTCAACCATAAGCCCAAATTGTATACTTATGCAATCTCTCATCATATATAGCATGTCTATCATATTGCCAAGGTCTACCCAACAAAATATGACAACAATCCATAGGCATGATATCACATAACACCTTATCATAGTACTTTCTGATTTTCAAATTCACATAACATTGTTCACTTACCAAGAGTGTATGCTCATCTTTGATCCATGAGATTTGATAGGGCTTTGGGTGTTTTAATCTTCTCAACTATAGCTTAGTAACCATATCCTCAGATGCCAAGTTCTCTGAGCTACCACTATCAATGATTACCTTCCATACTTCATCAAAAACTCTACATCTAGTCTTGAACAAACTTTTCCTTATCGGATCTTTCTTTTTACCTTCACTCCAAAGTGCTCTTTGGACCACCAAGTTCTTTTCCAATTCAGGTTCATTCGGTGAATCTTCTTGCACCAAAGCATTTTTACTACTTCCAACCTTCTTACTTGCCTTCTTACATTCAAATGATCTATCACCTTCCTCTCCACAATTGTAACAAGTTCCTTGGAATCCACCTCTATTATGTCCACCTCAGTAACTACTATCTCTTCCTCTAGTAGAACTTTCACCTTTCCATTTAGTCTTGCCTTTGTCCAGATTTGTCTTTTTAGATTCAGATCTACCATCCTCACCATTGGATCTACCTCTTCATCTATGGATTATATCACCTCAACCTCTTTGTCTTTTCTCATGCTTCTTGTTTAATTTCTCCTTGGCCTTCAAAGAAAATTGATAGACTTCTTCAAGGCTTTCCAACTTGACCATGTTGATCTCTTCCTAGATAGAAACTCTTAGTCCATTCAAATATCTACCAATTTTTTCTACATCATCTTCATCATGTCTAGATCTGATATCTAATCTATAGAATTCCTCATTATACTCTTTTAATGAGCTGTCTTTCTGCCTCAAACTTTGCATTTGCCTAACTAGGTTAATCTAATAATCACAAGGTAAGAACTTGCCTTTCAATTTATTGACCATCTTATTCCATACCTTGATTTTTTCTTTGCGTTTCCTCTTACTATCCAATTACAGATGTTCCCACCATAAGGATGCATGAATCTTCAATTTTTTTCTTGCAATCTTCACCTTCTTATCATCAGGAACATTTTCATACTCAAAGTATTTTTCCATCTCAGTGATCCAGTCCATCAATTCATTTGAATCCAATTTGCCACTATACTCAGGAGGACTGAAATGTGGTGTAGACTTCAGACTTGTTAAAGATTTCAAAAACCTTTCCTCACCCTGATCCATCATAGGTGTAGGTTCTACATTCACTTGTCCTTCCTCAACTTCATCATTACTAACATCTTCAAGATGTCTTCCTATGCATTGGGTTGTCTCAATGGCTTCCAATCTTGAAGTAATCTACTTTAGGATATCAGCTAATCCTGGATCTGCATCTCACTTCCCATGAACCATCTTGAAATCCTCTGCAATTACAGGTCAGATCGTAGTCTTCTACCCCACAACAATCAACTAGGACTCACAAGAAGGAACCTACAAATCTAGATTCACAAACCTAGATCCAGATCTCACCTCACTCTGATACCACCTTACACAAGGGAGTGTTATAGGGGCCAAATCTGATGGCACAACCTATCAAACACCCTTCTCAACACTATGCACAAGCCACAACAACAATGTGAGAGAGAGAATGCAGAATATTTCATATATTAATCATCGATTGAATCATAAAAGTCAGGTTGTAAAGCCTTCCCAGTTAGGGCTAGATATTATAATGAAGTATAGAATTCCTCAAACATGTGAGGATCTGCAACAATCTCAATTCTATCCTCTATCTGATCCAAAACATCAAAAACTATCCAACTCCTAATCCTAGCATCTACTTAAACACAAGAACCAACTAACAATGAGTCAGACTTCAGATCCATAAATCACGGACGGGATGAATAGATCTAGGTCCATGCGCTTCCTAATAATGGATATAATCATTAAATCCATGACCCAAATTAATTACACAAGTTGGCCTCAAAGGAAACTAAAACTACACTACTCAGTAAGTAGTGATAACTGAGCACCAAACAAGAATCATTGAGCACTAGTGAATTAACTAACCACCCAGGAGATAACCGACCATACTCAGTAACCAAAGGAAACTAACCAACAACTAAACCAACTTGGTCAAAGAAGAAAATGACCAACACTGAAATCTCCAAACATCTTTTTGGTGACATAGGATTGTTAGGGACCCAAGATGCTCCTCCATCACGACAAGATCAAAGAAAAATTTCAATAGGTAATGAATTTGTATGTTTAATATCATAGATTAAACCTTTAAGTGTTGAAGATGCATGTAATGATTCAGATTGGCATGAAGCAATGAAAGAAGAGTTAGATTATATTATTAGGATGATACTTGGGAACTAGTCCCAAGGCCTAGTGATACAAATATGATTCGAACCAAGTGGATATTAAGAAATAAGATGAATAAATATGGTACAATAGTTAGGAATAAAGAAAGATTAGTATGTAATAGATATGCACAAAGAGAAGATATTGATTATTTAGACATATTTTCCCCTGTGAGAAGATTAGAAGCCATAAATTTGTTTCTAGCCTATGAGACATTCAAAGACTTTAAAGTATATTAGATGGATGTTAAGTCAGCATTCTTGAATGGAGAATTAAATGAAGAAGTCTACATTAAGTAGCCAGAAGGATTCACCTTATCAGACCTGATATGGTACAAAGATTGAAGAAAGCCCCTTATGGACTTAAGAAAGCCCCTAGAGCTTGGTATGAAAGACTTGATGGTTACTTAAAAAATATTGGATTCAAGAAAGGAGTAGTAAATTGTAACTTATTCATAAGAGAGACACCTAGAGGACTACTGCTTGTTTCTATATTTGTTAATGACATTATCTTTGGTGGAAATAACAAGCTTAGTGCAGAATTTGCTAAGGAGATTCAGAGTGAGTTTGAGATGAGAATGATTTGACCTATCATATGCTTTTTGAGATTGGATGTGTAGCAGACAAGAAAAGGTATTTTTATAAATTAGACTAAGTATGTAAAAGAGATATTGAAGAAATTCAAGATGGATGATTGCAATCCAGTGACTACCTCTATGATAACTAGATGAAAGCTTACAAAAGAAGATGATTCCCCAGTAGTAGACATAACATTGTACAAGTATATGATTGGTAAAATCATATATCTTACTTAATCTAGACCTAATATTTCCAATGCAGTTGGTATAGTTGGAAGATTTGCAAAAAAACGTAAACAAAGTCACCTTATTGAAATAAAGAGGATATTCAGATATTTGAAGGGAACTATAGACTATGGTTTATGGGACCCTAACTCAGAGAATGTAGAGCTTCATGTGTATACAGATGCAGATTTGGCAGGATGCATGGATGATAGAAAGAGTACATCAAGAGGAGTAGTATTCCTTGGAGATAGATTAGTTACTTGGACAAGCAAGAAGTAGAATTGTATTTCTCAGTCAACAAATGAAGCAGAGTATGTTACAACAGCATTAAATTTCTCTACAAATGTTTGGATCAAGTAGATGATTAAAGTTTTTGGAATTTAGATTGACTATCCTATTGTTATTCATTTTGATAACACTAGCACTATCAATATGTCAAAGAACCCTGTGATGCTTACAAATACAAAATACATTGAGATAAAGTATCACTTCCTAAGAGAGAAATTTGCAGTGAAAGAAGTAAACTTGGACTATGTGAGTATTAAAGATCATTTAGCAGACATATCCACAAAGCCTTTACCGAAGGATAATTTTGAGTATCTTAGGGAGAAGTTGGGAGTAATTCCCTTCCTTGAACCTAATTAGAGATTGCAGAGAGAGCATTAGTCCTTAGTGGGTGATGGATGGTTGACTACTCTACTTCAAGAGTAGTACTGGTGCTTAATTGTAAGGAACACTTTTCCATTGATGTCAAAGGGGGAGTAGTATATAGTCATGAAAAATAGAATTAAGGAGGAGTATATAGTCATGAAAAACTAGTAGAAAGGGGGAGTAATATATAGTAGAAAAGGGGAGTAGATATATGGTCATGGGAAGTAGTATAGTTGAGGAAATGGAGAATATTAAATAATGTTGCAGCAGTTGGAGGATTCATCCTTGGGGGAGTTTTGTTGAGGAAATGGAGAATATTAAAGAATGTTGCAGTAGTGTGAGGATTCATCCTTGGGGGATTTTTTATGAGGAAATAGAGAATGTTATAAAATAATTAGACATTTTGATTGGTGGTATTTTTCATTCCATATGTTGCCATCAATGCCAAAGGGGGAGATTATTGGAGATTTTCTAGCAAGCTAGTGTTGACTGCGTGTTTTCCATTGTTGACAACATCTGGTAAGAAACATGCGTGAAAGTGTTATGCAGTGAGTCTTGAGAATTTATCAGCATGATATCATAGATGTAGAGGTTAATTATGAGTACAGATAGTTGTGTAGCAGCTTGTGTTAGTAGTGTTCCTGGCAGAATTACATGCAGTGTTCTATTTTTGATTGTCAGTATGGTTATCATAGAGCCTTGCGCATTTGGATTTGTGTTGGACACATTTTTGTGATGTTATGTTCATGGATGCAGAGTCAGATGTACAGTAGAAGTAAAGTTATGAAGTCTCTATTTTCTAATTGCAGTTTCCTGATTTTATTTGGAGCCTATAGAGATTATATTGGTTAAGTAGTTGTGCTTGTCATTTTGGTATGTGTGGTTATTCTAGCATTCATTTATTATTTGAGAAGTTTTGGTTAATAGTGCATGATGTGTTTCATCTTGAGAGTAAAGTTGTATTTGATTTGGTGGAGCCAATAGTGTGAAGCAACGTGTCTACTCATATTGACTTGGATAGGTCCTAGGTACTTAGTATAGCTGACTGAGATATCATTGGAGAGTTGTATTATTTCTCTAATATGATTTCAAGGAAGTTATAATAGGATGACTTGATTATATCATTTAGAGAAAGATACTTATAGCTGATCATTTATGATTCCTAGAGTATGGCATGTGTTAAAAGATAAGAGTAGAGAAGAAGGTGCAAAGAATTAAGCCATCAAGAGAAAGTCTATGTGACAAAGAAGAAAGTGTATGCTATTCATTTGAACTAATCAAGACAACAGGTCTACCTTGCAGTTCACCAAGATCCAGATATAGTGTGTATCTGTTATTCAAAAGGTTGCAGCCTTCACCATTTGAGTAGTGAGCTCACGGATAGTTCATCCTCACCCTTAATAGGGTTAATCATAAAAGACTCCTAATAGGTTTCAAATCTTGACCAGGTCACTATACTTATTGTATTCTAAAGATCAACTCCTAACAGGGTTGTAAGATCTTCTAATAGGGATCATAATACTCTAGTGCGGTTTATAGTGGGTGTTAATTCCCATTGGGGTTTTTACCTATTTGGGTTTCCTCATAACCAAAATATTGGTGTTGGGTTCAATTGTTACATTTATGTTTTTATGCCTGATGTTAATCTATACTTAATTGGATAAAGAATTGAAAGTTGTAGATAACTTATTCACCCCCCCCCCCCCCTCCCCTACTCAGTTATCTCTTGTAACTATTCCTAACAAAAATGACTCCAAATAATGTTACATAGATTGAATCCCTTTTAAAAAATTTGATATTTACTTTAGATAAAGCTAAGAGAAATTATTAAAGACTTTAAAGGTTACATAATCAAAAACTAATATAAGAATAATATCAACGATTAAAGGATAGGATTATGTATATGCTCAAAAGATATAAATTAAAAAACTGAAATGTTTAGATGGATAGAAGGTACAAGTAGTAGAGAATACCCATATAAAAAATTCTAAAAGTGTTTCACATGTTGAGTGATAGTCAATATGTCCTTTTATAAGAGTTCATGATGCTTTGTAGTGGTCAAAATCAACAGGTTCCTATGCATGGATATACACATAAATTCATGCAGCCATTTAGACTTCAAAATAATTACATATCTATGTTGACATGAATTTGGTCATACAAAATAATGTGAATTATAAGGAATTATAAGTTATGAATCTAGGATAGTTGAAATATTTCAATAATTCAGAAATATATTAGGTTTTATTCAAAAAATCTTAAATTTGTAGGTATCATGCAATTTTTTTTATTGATGAGATTGTTCACTTTAAGATGCAACATTTAATATTTACAAGTCATAAATTCCAAACTTATTTAACATATATCAAAACACCTGTATATGTATATGTATATGTAGATGCTTGAATGTTAGTAGTATACATGTATGTTTTTCTAAAAAATATTCTACCACATGTTTAAATATCTTGGTATATTTCTTAAATTGTCAAATAAGATTCTTGATTCAAACTCAAGAACATGGTAAGATTCAAGATTCTATATTAAATTACATGCTTTTTAAGTACACAAATTGTTAAATTTAAATTCAATATGGTATAACATTTTATAGATACTAAAGAAATACTCACAATGCTCTTTTGGGTGTTGATAGCCTATGCAGTATGACCACATGCATAGCCTAGCTTTTTTGTACAAACTAGTATTAATATCACTAATATTAAGATTAATTGAATGAAGGCTACTCTAAAAAATCCTATTACTAAAGTGGTTTATAAGGACACTTCCCTATCTATTTTAGCCAACCTAGAGCATACTATAGTTAGATGAAGAACATGTTGATGATCCTAACGTAGTAGGTTCTATTTTTACCTATATGAGGTAGGATATTAAAATGTGGTGAGGTTTCCCTTTAGATAGTTAAATTCAATGTATGTAAGGAAACTATTAAATACAAATATTTTTCATGTAATAATGAAAAGTTTACAATGAGAAGATATTTGATTACTAGATGTGTGGATCTATTTTATTTTTATTTTTTAAGGTCAATCCACTAATATTATCAAACCCTCCACCCCATTATCCAACTATACATATTTTTATACTCATACTAGCTTGATAAAAGTTGCACTACCATATGAGTATATAGGTTTTTCTAACATACTACTAGTAATGCGTGGTGAAATTGTTTCTTGCTGGAGGATGGTTTTCTTTCCTAATGGTCTATTATCTTGTGAGGCATAGAGGTTTTATGCACTAGGTAATGCATATATTCTAGGAGAAATTAGAGTTTGCGAGAAAATTTATCTTTCTAAATGTGAAGGCCATGTTGTTGTTAAGAAGTGGTCATGAAGATTGTTGGATCAATATCCCTTAAGAGACTGATGACAAATTATTGATAGTATTTGGGAGGGTCTTGAAAATGGGATAATGCCAACTAGTGTACAATCATGAAGTCGAAGAATGTATTGTATATGATTTGATGTAAGGGGTACATTATTGGTTGTACCTGACACCCCAGAGGTTTTTAGTTTACCATATTGAGGAGCCATGTATATGAATAAAATTCCTATAGAACTAATGAGTACAGCGAGTGGGTACCCATGTATCTTGATAGATCGATTTCTTTTTATATGGACTCAATAATCGATTCTAAAGAAGGTACACAAGGAGAATAGTCCAGAGTGATAATGGTTTCCTATAATGTTGATTATTTTTCACTAGAAATAGTATGTTCTTGGTTTGTGTTAATTATGAAACCAAATTTTGAGAGGTTCATGGTCATACTTAAACCACTTTCATGAGTGAGGTTTGTGGTGAGATTGAAACCACTTGCAATTGTATCAGTTAGGGGTCAGTTGTGAAAACCCAAAGTGATTGTCATGAGGGGAAGTAATGTGAAGAATTTGATAAGTGATTGTAAATGGGTACCTAACAAGGCTATACGAAAGGACCCATTGTTTAGAAGATTATGGGGGCATAATTAAAATAATTAGATGATTGATTTATGGGGGATGTTAGAATGATAAATTGATCATTTGTTAAATGAAAAACCATGATAAATTTTCCAGATTGTTGGCATAGACAAGGAAGATGTTGCCACAAAACTACTAGAATGGTCTACAAGCAACTACCTCACCTGTCCATAATTAATTATGTAGCTAACTCTAGTCTAAAATGAATATAGCATTTAATAAGTATTTCTCTATAAATATAGTAGATACAACCTGAATTCCTCAAAGCCCATATTTGGATTTCTCCTCTATTTGTTTCTCCTATGTGCCTAATTAAATGTGTGTGTGTGTGTGTATGTTTTATTTTATTGTATTCTTTTTCATGCACTTTATTTTCTTGGTCTCTTTGTATTTTTGTGGCATTTGGTATTTACTTATTATTTTATTTATTTATTCTCTAGTTTTTGGATTCTTATGCAACCTCTCAACCTTTTCTTTGAACAAGTTTGACCTTTTTCCAATCCATTCGTGTACTTCATATTCTATATCTCTTGGCACTCATTTTCATTTTGATGATGGATTACATAGTGTGATCCAAAATGTTGATGAAAAACTTAAACACAATCGAATCCAAAAAAAATATCAATTTATACTATATATAATATCTTATATCTTTAATTGACACTCTACATAGAAGTGACATGTGTTGGAAATCTAAACAGTTTGAGTTTCTAAGGATCATACCTGTAAAGAGAGGTGCATAGTCGATGTTCTTCTAAGTTGTATAGATTCTAATCTTCTTCCTTATTTTTTTAAAATCACCCATCATCTTTAGGTCATCCACACCAACTATATCATCCTCTCAAACAACTTGAATCTTCTCATATCTATCAATAGATCAACAAGGAAAGATAGAAAATATCTAAATGCGAGTGTTCTACCTCTTCACCTTGGACTTTCCTCTTTGTTGAGGCCTAACCTCTTGATCTACTTTTATATCTCATTACATGTCAAATTCGTAGGTAAACAGGGGGACTGCATTACAAGGAAAAGAAGAATTTTTTTGCCTTGCAACACAATGGGTACCCTTGGTCTCAACACGAGACTAATATATAGGTCTCTAATGTTGTTAAGTCAAACCTATCCTTACCCACACTTGTTTTGGGTCTGACTGTAGTGTCCTCTATCCATTTTCATCCTCCCCCAAGCATGCTATACCAGTTTCCTTTGACCATTTTTCTACCTCCTACTTTGCGCACCCTAACATACATTTCTCTTCACTGCTGGCACAAGGTACATATGCTAAATCTTCTTCTATAATTCCAATATGTATGATTAATAAGACCCAAAAACATATGTAGGCCCATATCACTATAACCATATGTAGACTCAAAAACATATGGCTGGTGTCGTGGAATATAAAAACACCTTTCCTATGTTTTTTATATCTATGATCGTTTGTGTCTCAACCAATCCTTGCATCAAGCCCCTCCCACGACATTTCATCAAAATGGTTATTTGATACTATTAAATGAATTATGGAGCATTTTACTTCATGATTTAACTCGATCAGTGCCTCAAATTTGTTTTCTAGTGTAATAATTTTACATGTTCCATTCTTGGAAATGTTAATCAACTAGATATATATTGGAAAATCTTATTTAACAAATTGATAGTTTTGTAATTCATTTTTGTTTCTCATTCTAAATAATGCAAATACCTCTAGAGTCACCCTCCTAAGTCTAATATGAGTTCAAAGAGTGTGAGTAAAAATAGCTCATAGATTTGAATTTAAAATCATGATATTGAAAGTGAAAAATAATTTTAAAAGTAGGGCTATGATTTTGAGAACCAATAAGTATTTTAATGGATCGAAGTCAATTCAATTACTTGTATTGGATATGTATAGGCATTAAAACATTAGTTGTTCTAGAACCCATTTAAAGATCATAGATTATAAGATGTAACATAATAATGTGATTGGTTATGTTGTGGGGTTAATGCTTTTTGAGATTCCTTTTATATTTTTGTATAAAAGATGTATTGTTTAATGAGTAATTAAAAAATTGAAGTATATAACCATTTTATTATAAAAATGAATTAATTGATATAGTAGCATGAACTAAAAATCTATATTTTTTTTATAGTAGAATGACCCCTAGATAAAATTCCAAATATCAAAATTTGAATCTAATGATTGGGAACTGTAATTAAAGTAATTAGAGTATAAGAGGATGACATGTAGTTTAACATCATCACATTTACTAAAATGTAAAGCTTCAAATTTAATATTCTTGAATAAGCATAATTAGCCTTCAACTTGTATAAAAATGTATACAATCTTACTATAACCATGCTAATCTTGTTAACACTTGTTACATGTTATCTTAGTAGATATTAAATATTTCATTAACTAAAATATAAAATAAAAAAGATTCATAATCTAATTATTGTGTAACATCTTTATCTCATCAAGGGAAATGTCCCAACCAACAAAAAATTTAATGAATTATAAATTTCCATGCAATCTAAAGAAAAAAACCATCATGTAATTTATTACAAATTAATATAAGATATTTAAATCCAATTCAAATCTTCTCCAAATTAAAATGCTAAATAAAATTGACCTTGAAAACCACTAACCTATCTAATTTAATAAAAGATGTTAAACCGACATCTTCAATCTAAATAAATAAAATAAAATATAAAACTTAAACCTATAATAAATTACTAATGATAGTGAAAAATCCAAGTATCAAAGAATTAAAGAGATCATGATTTTGACCATGTACCATTCAACATTGAAATTAGAAACACAAAATGGAAAAACATGATAAATGCATGATGAAACATATATTTATATAATTTTGAATAACATGTAGTCTATGAAGAGTATAGAAACAAACAAAAAGGCTATGAAAAATTATCCAGGCATTTGTTTCTCATTCCTAGCAATTGTTGAGTGTGAATGTTCTAATTAAGTTCAATGAGGAAAGGACCTGAACCCATAAAAGTAACATCAAGTCAAATGATAGTTCAAAAGGAATTCACAAGCCATGAATTCAACCAACAAAACATAAACCGGGAAAAAGACTAAAAACTAATCTAACTAGAGTTCAATAACAATAAACAAAAAATCAAAAAAGTAAATTGAAGTAAGCTAGACTTCGTTCCATTGTACATTAAGCTATTTACAAGTGTTTAGAAAATATGACTTTATGTGTTGGTGCATTGTTGTATTTTTGCCAGGTCCCACTTTTGCCTACTTAGTGGAAATCAACTGGGTCTCTGTGTGCTTCCTTGTCTTGGTTTTCCTGTACACCAGTTCATCTTGCAAGGTATTAAATATTGCAAATTTTAAATTTGATTGAATTCTGGATGTAAACAAAATGGGGAAGTTTTTAATTTTCATTTTAGAAACTAGATAGATAGATAGCTAGATAGATAGAAGGATGGATGGATGGATGGATGGATGGATGAAGATTTCTTGTTAAGAGTTTGGAATACTTGAACTCTAATTTTTATAAAAAATAAACTAATTACTTGTAATATATATTTATTTACAAATTTTATGTTGAAATTTGTGGGTGATAAAATTTTTACTCAATATGTGAATGGTTTACCAATAAAATAAAATAAAAATACAAACATTTAAGATAGGACAAATAAGCTCGAAATACTGCCAAACTAAAGTGTATCAAGCCTAATGTTGTTTAGATTTTATTTTGATGTTCGATTTAACTACATGCTAGATATTTGGGTAAGTGCAAAAAGATGGGGGACCAAAAAGATATCACTTTTCTTTTTGGTCCCCTATCGTGAATAGTGTGTATGCACTAAAGGGCATGCACCCTATAGGGCACATGACCTATGGCTTGGGCAATCCAAACCAAAGCGCGTGAGCCAAATAGGGCACATGCGCTTTGAAAAAATTGTATATAGCTTAAACTGTGGGTTGGAAAGCTTATTTTGCTTTCTCAAACCCACATTTTCAGCTTAGAGAGGCTTCCCAAGTGTGTACACCCTATTCTTTTGGCTTGTGCATCCATCATTTACATTCATTCATCCATCAAATGGCTCCAAGACATTGTCAAGTTCGATCTGAAAGAAGAGGTAATTGTTTTTATAGCCCATGCCTCTTATTTGTTTCAAAATTTCAATTTTTTTGCAATTTCTTTTGTTAATTTTTTTTTTTGTTTAAACTTGTTGTGTAATGAAGATTTTAAAATCTAGTTTTTTAATTTCCAAGAAGAAACAATCTCCCTCAACCAAACTCTCCACCAAACCCTATTTCTCCTCATGAAGAATCGAATGAAGAAACAAATGAAGAAAATGAACCTCAATTGCCTCCACCAATTGAGAAACCTCCTCTTGGAACACAATAAAATTTGATGAACCAAATTGAAAGAGGGAAAAAAGAATTAGAATCTTTAATTAGTAGGTTAAAAGATTCTAGTGGTACAAATCCCGAAAGGGAAGGACTTGCAAAATCATTGGAAGCAATCTTGACCCATGTAAGCTCAGTTAGTGGGAAAATTAATTTATGGTGGGATAAAAGAGAATAACCAAAATAATATTATGCAAATAAATTATCTTATGCAGACATAAAAAAGAAAAAAAGCACAAAAGATGACATTTGCAAGCTATTTAAAAAACTAGGGGACACAAATACTCTTAGAACTACAACAAGGAGGTTCCCAATTCATTGGTGCTTAAATGAAGACATTAAAAACAATTTTTGGGAGAGATGGTGGATGGTCTTTGATTCATCTCCTTGTAACAATCAAGAGGTTCCTATATATTTCTTGAGGAAACTCTATTGCAAGTTTGTACTCAAGGAGGTGCCAAATTATTTTGACATTCTAGATTCTCAGGGTGGAGGAGGGGGGTCATCATTTGATCAAGCGGGTGAACATCGTGACCCTAACACACCTAGGGCTCCTATTGCCAAGCCACAGGTGGATCATGTTAGTATTCCTTCCATTGTGAAGGAACATGTATAGGCAGGCACACTAGGAACGATTAGTGCTCTGACATAGACACTCATTCAGTGTGCCAATCCTTTAGTTGAGGGTGACCATGGTCAATCCTTGAGGGGGCATATTTTTTGATCATGTGGATCCTTGTGCATATTGGGAACTAGCAAGAAAGAGGAAGAGGATCCTGGAATGATGACTGATAGCTTTCTAAATATGACATTTGGCATCGACACATAGCTAAATATTTCTAAGTTCATTAAATTGCTTTGATCATATTTCATTTATAAAAGAATAACTAATTAATTTAGTAGCTATTGATTATGATGAAAATTTGGGGCAAGAGTGTCAGTGGGTGTGGCAGTGGAATTGCCAACGATCCTCATGTCCCCTTCTATGCATCATTGTCAATTCCACAAGTATGTATTGAATAAAACATTTTAATTAACATATTTGATTATTACGTAATTATATGAATAATTATATCATAACTTATTGTGCATGTGCATTAGAATTTCACTGGTGGACCATCAACAATCACAACAGATAGTGAAGGGCATTGTGCCAGTTTCCTTGAGGTATCTTTATTTGAATGTTAATTTGATTTACTTGATTATATTTAATTAATAAATGAATGAATGATGCAGGAGCATCCTGGGTGTAAGAGCAATCTTCCATCACCCAAAAATATTTGTTTTTGCTTTTCAATAAGGGCTATCTTGCGCAGAGCTACTATTTATGGAAACTTACTATTTTTAGTAAGTTGGTCATATGATCTCAGAATGTTTTGATTTCACAGGTGGAGGTTCATCATAGTCATATCAACCTACCAATTGAGTTTCATTGCCACATCATCTGTATTGGTGAAGTTATTGAGGTTTCCAGGTAAAAAATATTTTAGGTCAATTTTGAAGGCCTTAGAGGCTCCAGATCGCGGTCGACCCCCAGCTGAGTGGAGCTTGAGCGAGTCAGGCACTGTAGATCTCGATATGACATTTCCAAAAAGTGGTTATAATAGAAAATCAGAGCTACGGTTAAAAAGTTATGGCCTCCGGAAGTTGGGCTACCTAAAAGCATTTTTGTGTATATTTTCTTAGCCGACCCTATGTAAAAAGAAAAGAAAAGAAATTAATTCTTAGGATTGTCGGCCTTAAGGGCTAATTTTTTGGAACCTTCTCAGGCGGTGGAAATTGCCTATATAAAGAAGGCCCGTAGTGTTGTCTTAGGCAGTTCTGGGTAGTAGATCTGAGTTTTGATTCGAGGCTTTGGCCTACAGAATATTGTAAAGGAAAAGGCCCATGTGGCTTTGCATGTAAGAGTTTTGAAATTTGAAATTCTACATTTGTGGAGATAATAAGAAGCCCATTTTTTGTTCTCACAAATTACTATTGTTTCTTTGTTTCTGTATGTGTTTGTGGTATTAAGGGGAGCACCCTTCATCAAGTGGTATCATAGCAAGAGTTCCTGAGTGTGTAAATAGATCGCCGACTGTGAGGCAGTTTGCACTAGGACCGTGGTTAGGGTTTCAGCGTGCATCGTGAAAATGCCTCCACAAAGAGAACGTGGCAGAAGGGTTGGTGTTGTGACACCTGAGGTTAGAGAGTTGCAGAGACAAATGTGAGCATTACAAGAAGAGATTTGCAGAGGAATGAATCTTAATGTAAGAGAAGAAAGTGATGATGAAGTGGAAGAAAATTTTGATCAGGAAGGAGAAGTCGAACTTCCGAACTCAGAAGAAGAAAGACTTTTTCGAGCCCTTTCCAAGATCGAGAAGAGACCTAAGATTGAGGTTCCTACATTTTCAGGGAATCTTAACCCAGAAGAATTGATTGACTGGATCAATGAATGTGAGGAATATTTTGAGTATGAAGATGTTGAGGATCCTGATAGGGTCAAATTTGCGAAGGCCAGACTGAAAGGTCATGCGAAGATCTAGTGGCAAGAGGTTCAATTAGAGCGAAATAGAAGAGGGAAAGATAAAATCACAAGATGGGATCGGATGGTGGATAAATTGAAGCGACAGTTCATTCCTGTTGATTATGAGCTTGACCTACTAAAGAAAATGCAAAGTTTGAAGTAAGCAGGAAGATCTATTCAGGAGTATACAGAGGAGTTCTATCGACTCCTCATCAGAACAGGCCATGCAGAAGCTGATAAGGAGAAATTTGTCCGATACCTTAATGGGTTAAGGCCAAGCATTCAGGAGGAGTTGAATCTGGTTCGAATGAATAGTATTGAGGAGGCATACTAATTTTCCCTAAAAGTAGAGGAAAAAATGAACAAGAAGTTTGAGAGCAGACAAAACGGAAGAGGTTGCGGTGGATGATCTGGTGGATGGTCATATGGTGGCTGAAATGAAGATCCGAAAAGGAAGGATGAGGCCAGTAGTAGTTAGAATCAGCGTGGAAATAATTCCAATCGCTTCTAGGATCAGAATAATAGAGATCAGAGAGGAAGAGGAAGAGGACAAGGATCTGGAAGAGGTGGCTTTTGTGGAACATGTTTTTACTATGGGGAAGAAGGTCATAGGGCATTTGAATGTCCTCAGTGCCAAGGAAGAACAGACAGGAGAAATGAAGGCCAGGCCAGAGTTGCACATGTAGATGAAGATGCTAGATCATCAAATTCTGAAGATGCTAAAAGAGGAGAAACGTTGATTAACAGAAGAGTCATGTTGAGTGGTGAGAATGAAACTGAGCAAAGGAGGAGCCTATTTTGCACCAGGTGCAAGTGTGAAGGTAAATGTTGTGATGTGATTATTGATAGTGGAAGCACTGACAATTTGGTGTCAGAAGAGATGGTGACAAAGTTGAAGCTCAAGAGACAGAAACACCCACATCCATATCAGATTGCCTGGGTACAGGATGACCACAAGGTCATGGTCAATGAACAATGCCTAGTGAAGTTCAAGGTTGGCAGATACCAAGATGAGGTATTGTGTGATATCATATCTATGGATGCATGTCATATATTGTTGGGTAGACCATGATAGTTTGACAGATGTGTTGTACATGATGGTCGTGCGAATACCTATTCCCTGACAAAGGATGGAGTGCGACATAAGCTAAAACCATTGAACGAGATTGAAGAAAAGGTATGTGGTAATGAAAGGATAACTTTTGTTGATGGAAGAAATTTTTTAGATGGTACGAGGCATGAGCATGTATGTTTTGCTTTAATTCCAAAAGATGGTAAAGAGGAAGTAAAAGATGTTCCTGTAGAAGATACAGATTTATTGAATGAGTTTCAGGATATTGTATCTGATAACATGCCTGATGGATTACCACCAATCAGGAAAATCAGTCATCAGATGGACTTGATCCCAGGAGCGAGTTTGCCGAATAAGGCAGCACACAGAATGACACCTATAGAAAGTGAGGAGTTGAACAGACAAGTACATGAGTTGTTACAGAAAGAATTGATCCGTGAGAGTCTGAGTCCTTGTGCTGTACCAGCGGTATTAGCACCAAAGAAGAATGGAGAATGGAGGATGTGTACAGATTCTAGGGCAATAAATAAGATCACAATCAAGTACAAGTTTCCATTGCCACGAATGGATGATATTATGGACTGTTTGAGTGGAGCTGTGTATTTCTTAAAGATAGATTTGAAGAGTGGATATCATCATATTCAGATCAGAGAAGGAGATGAATGGAAGACTACCTTCAAGACAAAGGAAGGACTGTATGAGTGGTTAGTCATGCCTTTTGGGCTAACCAATGCACCGAGCACTTTCATGCGGCTCATGAACGAGGTTCTGAAAGAATTTCTGGGTAAGTTTGTCATTGTTTACCTAGATGATATTTTGATCTTTAGTAAGAAATTGGAGGAGCATATGATGCATCTTCGTATGGTATTTGAGAAGTTGAGAGAAGAGAAATTGTTGATTAATTTGAAGAAGTGCAATTTTGTGAAGAAAGAGTTGGTGTATTTGGGGTTTGTAGTTTCAGGAGAAGGTCTAAAAATGGACCCAGAGAAGGTACAGGCTATCCTTGAATGGCCTACTCTAAGGAATGCTACTGAGGTAAGATCTTTTCATGGTCTAGCTAGCTTTTACAGAAAGTTTATCACAAATTTTAGCAGTATTTGTGGACCCTTGATTGAAACAATGAGAGGGGATAGAAAAGAGTTTAAGTGGACTAATGGGGTAGAAAAGAGTTTTCAATTGTTGAAACAAAAAGTTACAGAACAACCTGTTTTAGCACTTCCAGATTTTAATAAGGTGTTTCAAGTAGATTGTGATGCTAGTGGTACTGCAATAGGATTTGTTATGAGCCAAGAAGGTAAACCTATTGCTTATTTCAGTGAGAAGTTGAATGATGCCAAGAGAAAATATTCTATTTATGATCAAGAATTTTATGCTATAGTTCAGGCATTGAAGAAGTGGAGAAACTATTTGCTTCCTAAAGAGTTTGTTTTGTATACTGATCATCAAGCTTTGCAATATTTGAATAGCCAAGGAAAGTTGAATCAGAGGCATTTGAAATGGGTTGAGTTTTTGCAGAGTTATACATTTGTTTTGAAACACAAGAGTGGAAAGTCTAACAGGGTTGCAGATGCTCTTAGTAGAAGGCAACTATTGCTGACAAAAATGCAAATTGAGGTGGTTGGGTTCAAAGAACTCAAGAATTTGTATCCAGAGGATCCTGATTTTGGTGAAGCTTGGAAAGCTTGTAAAGAACTTGTTACTCTAGACAGAACGAAGTGGCTGGATTTCATCATTCAGGATGATATGTTGTTCAGAAGGAGTCAGTTGTGCATTCCAAGAAGTTCTATGAGGGAGAATCTCATCAAGGAGAAGCATAGCGGAGGATTGGCTGGACATTTTGGTTGTGATAAAACTCTTGCTTTAGTTAGTGAAAATTATTATTGGCCATAGTTACAACAAGATGTGAAGAAGTTTGTACAGAGTTGCAGAGTATGTCAAATGGTGAAAGGAGTGAAGCATAATATAGGGTTGTATCAGCCATTACCTGTACCAGAGAAGCCTTGGGAGGATATTAGCATGGACTTTGTTCTTGGTTTACCAAGGACTCAGTGGGGACATGATTCAATTTTTGTGGTGGTTGACAGATTTTCAAAGATGGCACATTTCATTCCCTACATGAAGACTACTGATGTTGTTCATGTAGCAGAATTGTTTTTCAGAGAGGTAGTGAGACTACATGGTTTGTCAAAGACCATAGTTTCTTATTGGGACATGAAGTTTGTTGGATATTTCTGGCGTACATTGTGGAAGAAACTGAAGACAGATTTGAAGTTCAGTTCATCACATCATCCATAGACTGATGGACAGACAGAGGTGGTGAATAGGAGTTTGGGAAATTTATTGAGATATTTGGTTGGAGACAAGCCAACAGGATGGGATTTGATTTTACCACTGGCATAATTTGCATACAATAATTCTGTCAATAGGAGCACTGGTAAATCACCATTCCAGGTTGTATATGGGAGTAGTCCTAGAAATGCATCTGAATTGAGAAAGATAAATAAAGGAGAAAATAAGTAGTGTTGAAGCTGAGGATTTTGCGGAACACTTGAAGAACATTCATGAGGAAGTGAGGAAGAACATTACCAAAATGAATACACAGTATAAGGCTAAGGCAGATGAGAAAATGAGGCATAAGGAATTCCAGGTTGGAGATGAAGTCATGGTTCATTTGTGAAAGGAAAGATTTCCAGTTGGTACATATAACAAGTTGAAGATGAAGAAATTTGGACCATGCAAGATACTGAAGAAGCATGATTCAGGAAATGCATATGAGGTAGAATTGCCTACTGAGTTGAATATTTCGCCAGTGTTTAACATTTCAGATTTGACAGAGTATCATGAAGGATGTGTTGAAGATGAGATCACAGCAGTACAGTGGAGTATTCCAGCAACTAGTTCAGATACTAAGGAGATTGAGGACATACTGGATAGTCATGTTGGTAGAAGCATAAGGAACAAAACATATGAAGAGTATTTGGTCAAGTGGAAAGGATGACCTGTTGAGGATTCATCATGGCTAACAAAGGAGGAGGTTAACCGTCTTGGTTTTCCTCTGCACACCCGAGTCGTGATAGGGTCACTTCTCAAATTACCCTGGGTGTCTGATGCAGGAGCATCCTGGGTGTAAGAGCAATCTTGCATCACCCAAAAATATTTGTTTTTGCTTTTCAATAAGGGCTATCTTGCGCGAAGCAACTATTTGTGGAAACTTACTATTTTTAGTAAGTTGGTCATATGATCTCAGAATGTTTTGATTTCACAGGTGGAGGTTCATCATAGTCATATCAGCCTACCAATTGAGTTTCATTGCTACATCATCTATATTGGTGAAGTTATTGAGGTTTTCAGGTATGAAATCTTTCAGGTCAATTTTGAAGGCCTTAGAGGCTCCGGATCGCAGTTGACCCCCGACTGACTGGAGCTTGCACAAGTCAGGCACTGTAGATCTCGACATGGCATTTCTGAAAAGTGGTTATAATAGAAAATTGTAGCTACGGTTAAAAAGTTATGGCCTCCGGAAGTTGGGCTGCCTAAAAGCATTTTTGTGTATATTTTCTTAGCCGACCCTATGTAAAAAGAAAAGAAAAGAAATTAATTCTTCGGATTGTCGGCCTTAAGGTCTAATTTTATGGAACCTTCTCGGGTGGTGGAAATTGCCTATATAAAGAAGGCCCATAGTGTTGTCTTAGGCAATTCTGGGTAGTAGATCTGAGTTTTGATTCGAGGCTTTGGCCTACAGAATATTGTAAAGGAAAAGGCCCATGTGGCTTTGCATGTAAGAGTTTTGAAATTTGAAATTCCACATTTGTGGAGATAATAAGAAGCCCATTTTTTGTTCTCGCAAATTACTATTATTTCTTTGTTTTTGTATGTGTTTGTGGTATTAAGGGGAGCACCCTTTATCAATGAATGACTAAATTACTAGACTAATTATGATCAAAATCCAGAGGCACGATGATCACATTCATTCTCCTGGCTTAGTGACATCACCATTGAGTCCACACGTATATATGTAATAATTCATTATAATTAACATGTCAGTAGTACATTCTTATATGAATGGTTATCTTATAATTCTCCATGTACATGTGCACTAGTTTAATGTGGGAGCTTCGACATTGACACCGCACACTGGAGGATGCGGTGGAACCTTCATGGAGGTATCATTTACTCATTTGTAGGATTGTAAAAAATATATATGTAATCTTGATAACTGCATAATACTTTTTTTGTATCATTTTCAGTTATTAACGTTAGAGACTCCTCCTTCTTTCCATGATACTTTGGATCATGGAGTAGTTGCAGCAGTAGCTAGTTCTAAAGCACTGAGTGAGGTATGAAAGAGATCGATTAACTTTAATTGTTATTTTAATAGTTTGTATTGACTTTTATAATGATATTCATGTATGTATTTTAATTATTATTTTGATCATTGTTGTAGGGACTTATTACTCCAAATTGCCAGCATGTGCCTTCGGTGGATGAACATGGTGACTATTTGGTAGCGGTAGGAGAATATTCAATTTTATGTCATTGTATAATTTAATTTTGATGTATATTAGTTATTGATGCTTAATTTCATTTTTTATCAGCTCAAGCTATAGAAGAGTCTAGACAGGAGGACGAGTGAGCACACTTGGAAGACTATAGCATCCACTACATCTCCATCAACACGATGATCGAAGATAGCTTGAGATTTGTTTTCTTCCCCTGGTGGGAAAGGACTAGATTAGGGATATGCATTGTATGCCTATATGGAATTAGTGGACATATTTTTTGTATATTGTATAAGTGATACATTGTACATCCATTTGGATTTGAGGAAGCCAATGTAACTGTATTGAATATATTCAATGTATGACATTATTGGACATATATATTTGACTTCATGCAGTACAATTTTTATTTTTTTTATGTTTTAGGTATGCAATTCATGTGTTTGGTGTATTGATGTATACTAATTTATGTTTATGTGGATGTCTTATTCTTTGTAAATTTCCCATGCCTTATAGTTATGCTTGTATGTTTATCGATGTATGTTTAACTTGTTGACTGTGCTACAAATGCCGGTCACTATCCTCAATAATAGTCTATTCCTTGACTGTAATAATAACAAAACTAATAAAATGAATGCAAAAATGTATAAATATAATATAAGGCAATATTTCTATGTCACAACCTATCCAAGATCACATGGAATCAAACATTTATATTCATTAGTGTGTTCCCTATTCCACATGACAGTCACAATATAAAGACATGACCTCGAACAAGTGCGGCAACATATGGAAAGGTTTTCATCTATTGACCCCAATACCGGGCCTATTTTGATTTGTGGGTACCCTAATGTTGGCAAGAGATCTTTAATAAATTAGATTACCATGGCAGATGTGGATGTGCAACCTTATGCTTTTACAATCTAACTTCTAATTGTCCGCTAACTGACTAATTGTTAATGACAAACACTAGAATACATATTTGCACTCATCCTACTACTCGCCCCAGTGTCGTCAGTGGAATTTGAACAACTGTGTGTGCTATAAAAGGTTGTCAGTAGCATTTATCTGGTCATTCAAAGTTGTTGGAGCAAACTATTTGATGCTATGATCAATGGTTTGAAAGATAGGTAAACTTGGCCGTTTGAACTAAGAAACACTATGCATTCTGACATCGACCAAGAATGTGTTGCCAAATATAAATGAACTTGAATCTTTGAAAACTAAGAAATTCTATCATAGGCCTCTGTAACATGGTCCCATAGCACTTGAAAGATCGATTTACCTCACACAAGCTCTGAGATATGACCCCACAAAGATTGTTGATTTCATGCTTAAGGGACCTTGAGTGAGACTTATGCTCAGAGTTATCGGTAGGGTTTGAAAGATTGTGCATGGTGAATGAGGTTGCCACTAGCATTTACCTGGCCATTCAGAGCTATGGGAATAGACAATTCATTGCTACAACCAATGGTTTGAAAGATATGCAATGTTGGCCGTTTGAGCTGAGGAACATTGTGTGTTCTGACATCGACAGAGAACGTGTTGCCAAATATAAATGAGCTTGAATCTCTAAAAACTAAGATAGGCTATTGTAGGCCTCAACAACATGGTCTCGTAGCAACTAATAAATCAATTCTACCTTGTATGAGCTCTGAGATATGACCCCACAAAGATTTCTGATTACATGCTTAAGTGACCTTGAGGGACATTTCACCTCAAAGTCATCAGTAAGGTTCAAACAAATGTGTGTGGAAAATGAGGTTGCCACTAGTATTTAACTGACCATTCAGAGTTGTCAGAATAGACAGTTCATTGCTATGACTGATGGTTTGAAGGATATGCAATGTTGGTCATTTGAGTTGAGGAACACTATGCATTTTGACATCAACCAAGAATGTAATGCCAAATGTAAATGAACTTGAATCTCTAAAAACTAAGATAGGATTTTGTAGGCCTAGGCAACATGGCCCCTTAGCAACTGACAGATTAATGTTTCCTCACATGATCTCCTAGATATGACTCCACAAAGATCACTAATTTCATGCTTAAGTGATCTTGAGGGACACTTTGCCTCAGAGTCATCGGTGGGGTTTGAATGACTGTGCGATGTGAACGAGGTTTCCACTAGTGTTTACCCGACCATTTGAAGCTATTGGAATAGATGGTTCATTGCTATGACTGATAGTTTGAAAGATATGCAATGTTGGCCATTTGAGATGAGGAACACTATGCATTCTGACATCAATCGAGAATATGTTTCCAAATGTAAACGAACTTGAATCTCTAAAAACTGAGACAGGCTTTTGTAGGCCTTGGAAAAATGGTCTCGTAGAAACTAAAAAATTGATACTACCTCACATGAGCTCTGAGATATTATCCTACAAATATTGTTGATTTCATGCTTAAGCAACCTTGAGGGACACTTGGGCTTGGAGTCATCGGCGGGGTTTGAATGACTGTGCAACACGAATGAGATTGGCACTAGCGTTTACCCAGCCATTCAGATATATGGGAATAGACAGTTTGTTTCTATGACCGATGATTTTTGGGCCTAGAGTCATCAGTGGGGATCAAATGATTGTGCGTGTAGAGTGAAGTTGCCACTAGATTGTTACATGTTTTTTGGGTTCTATGTTCTGTTACATGTTTTTTAATAAAAGTGTTTAGATGGTTCTTAAGGTAATGTTGCTTATTTTATCTAAAAATTTGTTTTGTAGACAACACTGAACACATTTGTAGATAAACTCAAATTACCAAGAGAAAGAACAATGCTTTAAATCAAGCCTTGTATAAAATCCAATCCCATACCTGTGCATTTGAGAATTATAAGAAACTGAACCTGCAAAAAATTCCAGTCAATTGTTCATACAAGCATAAAATCCATGGCTCTAGAAGCTTCTAGGGCTTCCACAACTATTAAAGTAGATGGTATGAAATGAGAGAATGAAGTAAAGGCTTCTCCCAAGCAGAGAAAAGAAAAGAAAGTGATGTTCAAGCCCACAAAGGATTCAGTAGTCAAAGCCATGAAATTTGAGAATAAGAAGAAGAAGAGGAAGAGGAGTGTAGAAAGTTACAAGAGGTTTATATAAAAGGTGTTGAAACAAGTGCATCCCTCCAAGGGAATATCCAATGCTGCCATGGATATCATGGAGAGCTTCATGATTGATATTTTTGATAAGATTACTCGTGAGGCTGCTTCTCTACTAAAATATAACAAGATCATGACACTTTCCTCCAGAGAAATTGAGACTACTGTCAAGTTTGTTCTACCTAGAGAGCTGCCTAGGCATGCTACTTCTGAAGGAAGTAAGGCTGTTACCAAGTTTTCTACTGCTCTAGGTTAGGTTTTGTTGGAAGATTTTGATGGAATGAGCATGTCTGACAAGTACAATACAAATCTAATGATTTGGTGTGCAGACAAGTGAAAGAAGAAGTGATCATAGTCAGCAAATGGTGGAAATACATTGAATTTCATGGCAAGGGTATATCACTAGAAGATTGGTATAGTACTTCTATTTGTTTTGACTATCATGTACAAGCACACTTTGGCAATTGATTGAAGATGTAAATTCATTGATCCATCCCCTTTATGTATTTTTTGTCACTTAGGGATGGATCCAAACCTTGTAACTTAGTATTCTAACATTGGAAATGCATGAAAGAAGAGTTTTCAAGTTGAGAGTGATTGAAGGAGTTTGAAGGGTGCATAAGGGTCATGAAATTTATGCAAGGGTATAGCAGTAGATGTTCTACCCTTTGTATGGGGGTATTTTACGCATGAATCCATCATAGGATGGTCAAATGATGGTGAATAAACTTTGGTTCAGTTTCTATGGTGCTGGGAGATGAGACATTTGGCAAGCCCTAGTTTCTAGGGGGTTTTGGGACAATTTGGGGCTTTTACATCTACAAGTGTCAAATATTCAAATTGATGATAGAATCCTCTAATTAGACTCATTTTCAGACATTGTTGAAAGTGGCAAGGTCTGGGAGTGAGTTCTTAATAGGGCTGCTTTGTTAATTGAGCCTATTAGGCCTAGTTGGGAAACATGAATCAACAAATTTAAGGTGTGATGTTCCAAAAAACATAGTCTTTGTTTTGACATATGTTATGCAACTTGAAAAAGGGTATTCAAATAATTTGATCACCATTTGAAGAGGTTCCTTAAGGCTCTTCCATGGCCTTCCAAATATTATGTGCCTGCAAGTCATTAGCATAACAACATTAAGTTTTTTTTAGTAATAACGAGAAATATTTTTACAACTCAGCTTAATAGGAGCACCAGAGGAAAGAGATGAGAAGAGAAAACCTTCTGGTATTGCCCCAAAAAATAAAAGACAAAGGTTGTCATTAAATCTTACAAACTTCCTATTATACATACGGGGTAATGCATGAGTAATTTACAGTCGGCCCAATTTACAGTGCTATATAAATTTGACATGTTACAATATTTTGTATCTCCATTCAGTCCAATGAACCAATTGGATCCACCCTACCCTTTATTCTCTAAAGTATTGCCTCATGGTCTGACTCATGAACCTTCCAAAGAGTTTTATTATGTGGTCTTCCCCCATATCTAATCAAGTGGACATTTGATGCAACGATGAGATTTGAATAATGAAGAATCTTTTTGTGTGTCTCCCAATCCTCGAACAACCACAACCTACGGTTCTTCATAGCATACCATCTAAGCCATGTACCAGTTACAACCACCACTCCTATAGGGTATTCTAATTCTTCACCATCAATAAACAAGTGATCCAATTTATTTTTTGCCTCAACACAATGACACAAATAATAATCTATCCCTTCTTCATTGTCTTCAAGTGCAATAACAAAAAACATAGCCTGTAATGATAAAAACATAATGAGGAGATTAGTTTATTGAATATTTACGATAAAGTACTAAATTTGAGATTATTTGTATGTCCAAAATTATACCTAGTTGTACTAGATCATATAAGAGATTAAAGTCAATGGATGATTCCATTTCTATAAGTTGAAGTGATTGATGGGGATGATAGGAGGAAAGTGGACTCAAAATACATGTATACCATTCATCAACCCATTCCTTTGACTCACACCCATCCCAATCTTCATCTACACATGATGAACAAAAGCACGCCATAAGTCATGTGTGGATACTCCATGAACCTGCATTACAACTTATAAAAGAGTGTAGCTCACTCGATCCTATCAGTGTACAACAATCCTCATATGGTGCAATGTTAGTTTCATCCATCAACCAAAAATATCTATGAACCATAGACTCACCTTCATTACCTAGACCCATTGTAGCGTTACACCACTGGACAATACATCCTGCATCTGACAATGTTGCTTTCTCTTTGTACTTTAATTCTTCACATGCTAAGGCTCTTTTAATACATGCACCTACACCATTGTGCTCTCCCTTTCCATGACCGGCCTCTGTGAAATTCCACATATATTGAATTCTAGTAATCTTATGCATCCTGCACAACCAATCAAACATTTGAGAATTCTTGAATTGTGATGCACAATTATCTGACCATATGATATGGCGATGATATTTTATGCCCTTATTTTCCAAATGACAATAAAATAGTTGAAAGCAACTGTGTACAAAATCTGTATAATGTGAGTGATCATTACTGATATAAAAATGATACTCCCTCAATATCTTCATGTTCTCTTCTGTACTATCTGGTGCATGCATGAATGCTATATGAACAAATATAGCAACCTGTTGAGAGTTGTAATACTTTTCTTGCACCTCATTCTATGGTTGTAGTGTGTAGTCCTCTACAAAGTACACAACTGAAACAATGGTATCAAGTGAGAATGTGTCTTTGCAAAACTTGAATTGCATATCCAATGATAGTGCTCTATGTGTATGCCTTGCATACTAATAAATAATTTTTTTACAAAAAATGTCCATGAACTGATACACTAGAATTTTTTCAATTACTAAATCACATCTTTTAGCCTCTTTTCCATCTTTTAGATTGTATGTCATGGTCTTTAATTTTCCAAATTCCACTATTTCATTACCAATTGCATGTGTACTCTCCATATGTTGACAAATTGGCAAATGTTGCAAACCTCGACAATCTATGCATGCACTCTTCAAGCATGAGAGCTTGTAAAATTGTTGACCATCCACTCTTTCAAATAAAATGGTAGATAGTAATTCCCTTGAAGATTTAGGTGGGACATTTATGTTAAAATCCTACAAAACATTGTTATAGTGCAAATCTACACATATATTCCTAAAAACTTCAAAATGGTTAGAAAATTCAATATGTACCCTACAACAAGAAGTTGTGTGTGTGTGATTTATCTTCACATAAAAAGGTTTACACCTTTCAAAATATCTCTGACTAATTTTAATTTGAGGATACATATGCATAAATTTTGAAAATAATTGTGTCTAAGTTGAATCCAAAAAATGTTTTGGATGTGGAACACGAATTCAACTACCAATCCTCCTTCTTACAACATCTCATTGATTAGGAGATACCCATGTATTACTGTTCCAAAATTCTTCAATCAAGGATTTCAAAGATTCAAAAATTGCTTTATTTTTTCACGGTAGTCTACCAAAAAATGCCCATAACTCATTGCTATTTGGATCTTCCACACTTTGACGCCTTCTCTGGGCTCTCATTAGATACTTTCTACTTATTTTCAATGTTTTTCTTGTCTTTCTAATGAGTTGAGATTTCTTCATTTGAGTGCTTACTATCATTGATGTAAGCACATGTCATTTGACATAACTATCTTTTATGCGTGATGTAGAACCCACACTCTCATATACAGTCATTAGATTCTTTATAATAGATTTTTGGCTAGACTCATCCATCATTCTTAGCCCAAGAATCTTCATGATGGGCCTAAATTTTAGATTTCTCATCATTTCAACAAATAGTTGACATCTTCCTGTCATGTTTAAATTCTCAAAAAATGATCTCCAAATATGATTAGCATTTCTTTAACATGTGCACTTGGGAATCTTTTCAAGAATTGCTTGCAAAATGTTAGTATCAATATCAATCAAATATTTTGGCTTTCTATAAATAATTCTAGGAGCATCAAAAACATTATGTGTGAATTGCTTACCATCTTAAATGCCTTCAACATGAGATGATGTTGTGCCTACACCTTGGGATTTAGATAGTGGTGTGCCTTCAACATGAGATGATGTTGTACCTACACCTTCCAAAGTAGACAATGGTGTCCCTTCAACATGATACATTGGTGTGCCTCCACCTATGGAAGTAGACAATGGTGTGCCTTCAACATGATGCATTGGTGTGCCTCCACCTTCGGAAGTAGACAATGGTGTGCCTTGAACATGATACATTGGTGTGCCTCCAACATTGGATGATGATGTCTCTTGAACTTGGGAACTCATAGATGATGTCCCCGTATCTACATAGTTCAATTGTCTCGTTGCACACAAGTTTATCACTCATTGTCTTTTTGTTTCCAGTTCCAATTCTCTCTTACTTTGTATTGATGTTTCATGTTCCTCATCCAAAGAAAAATCTTCTTGCATGGTATCTAATTTTTTGTGTTCACGAAGTTGTCTCATTCTTTCCCTTTTCTTCTCTTTGTCTCTTTCATGCTCTTCCATTGTTAAATTATTTGCCTATTTCCTTGGCATGATGATGATTTCTACATATGAATTGATTACAAGTTTAAAAATATAATATAAATGTAAAACAATAAGTCAAATTATAATATAAATTTATTACAATTATATCAAATTATGCATTGAACGAGTCTATATCATACCAATTATAAACCAAAACACTCTTTATTCACATTTGACATGTAAAAAACTAAAAAACTTACCTCAATCAATAAATTTCAGTGATAATGATTGACTTTCACAATTTGATGTTGATTTTTAAACAAATAGATGGTGCAAATTGATAGAATATGCTTCTTTGTCACTATCAACACCATGAAAAGTGAATACTTGTTGGATAAGATGCAAAACTTAGACAACAACAGAAAAAGTGGGCCTCTTTCACGAGATCCTTGGCAAAGAAGACCATTTTTTTAGTTTTGCATAGTGTGAGTGCACTATATAAAACAAAAAAGTGTTAAAAATACTATTAAATAGGGCGTACATCCTATGTAAAACAAGAAAAATGGAAAATATAAAGGGTATGGGGGAGAGAAAGAGAGAGAGAGAGAGAGAGAGAGAGAGAGAGAGAGAGAGAGAGAGAGAGAGAGAGAGAGAGAGAGAGAGAGAGAGAGATAGAGAGAGTTGCGTAGTGGATTGGAGTATCTCTAGCATCACTGGTAGCAGAGAACTAGTGTAAGTCTCCTGAGTGAAACCATTGGTTTGGGAATATCCTAAGAATAGGACATACTACTGGAAGTCGATTACTTCTTATCTCTACACCAATTTACATTTTTCAATCTACTATCATCAAGAGAAGATAGGTTCATCTATATATCAAACATCCCTTTCATTGTTAGATAGGAGACAAAATTCTCATTTGAGAACAACATTTTAGGATATTACTATCCAAATGGTTTTGGATAGTAACATTTGTACTTCCTCTTCACAAATATTTCTTCCCTCATCTTTCTGTCTATTGATACCGACAAAGTGAATCTAGGCATTTCGGCCATGTAATAGGAGAAAAATGGTTTCCTAATTGATATGTGTCTAAATAATACACAACAAGAACCTTTTCTTTGATATTGCTCACTAACCCTTTACAACAGAAAATGTTTACAAAAACTGGCATGTACTTGCATGAGGACATTATATATTATAAAAATCCTGCACAGAAGTAGCTGGAAAGCTATCAAAAAGTAGTAACTGATAGCAAGTGGGATAATACAAATACTTTAATAAACCACTATCTTCTTTACTCAAGCAACATCTGGTTCATCTGCTCGATTAGGGCATGTTTGAGAACAGATAGTCTCCATTTTAAATCAAGTCTCTGGAAGTAGTTAGATTTTTCAGTGGATGAGATACACCCATTAGATCTACAATAACTTTATGCTCACTAGAATTTCCATTTCTTCTCAACTGGGATACTCTTTCCAAAATTGCATCTACCCTTTTACCAATTTGGGAAATCAATGGGTCTATTTGAGGACCTCCAAGGAGTTGGTCACCTAAACAAGAACCTTGAGATGAATGAGGAACTTCTCTATGAAAGATATTAGTACCCTGAGAAGCTCTCCACTTGTTAGCTGAATTAATACCTTGGACCATAGATGGCTGCCCTTTGTTGTAAAATTAGGAGTGAGATTGCCTTGCCAAAGGTGACAATGAACTTACATTTGAGAGATATTTCCCAACATGAGTAACCTAGTTTCCCAAGTCCTGTAAATACAAGGCCATTGATTAATAGGCATCTCTAATAGAAATATTTGTGGTGCTAGAATGAAGTGCATGGCCAAATTCTTTTCCTTCTAATGAACCAATTTGAGGCTTCATTTCACATTGCTCTATGGATAATTCCACAGCACTTGTTACTTCTCTATCTAAATTTTTTGTGTCAGTGTACATGTGCACTGAAGAGCTTATGTGACTACTTGCGCTACTAGCAAATGGTGAGTACTCATCATCATAATCATCATCATCATCTAACATAGACTCACACACATATCTTACTTCTTCCCTTTGCCGCTTTCCCCTTCCTAGCTCTTCCTCCTTATATGTAACTTCTATCATGGGTCCAAGAAGCTCTTCCTACTCTTTCCCATTAATTGTGGGCTTTTATTCTTCGTCCTGAGTAATTGGCATAACTTGGATGGCACCACGATAACTATTTTCTTAAATGTCCCTTTCTCTCACATTAATCTCTCTATTTATAAGAAGATTTTCTATATCTTCCTCTGTATATTGAATAGATGTAACTTCAATCCCATGTTCATCAAGAATATTCCTTGCACCATTGAGTAATATATTATGCAATTCATTAATTTCAAGACCATTGATGAATAGGAATTTCTAATAGAAATATTTGTGGTTCTAGAATGAAGTGCATGACCAAATTCTTTGCTTGCTAATGAACCAATTTGAGGCTTCATTTCACGTTTCTCTATGGATAATTCCATAGCACTTGTTACTTCTCTATCTAAATTTTTTGTGACAGTGTACATGTGCACTGAAGAGCTTCTAGCACTACTTGAGCTACTAGTAGATGGTGAGTACACTCATCATCATCATCTCACATAGGCTCACATGCATATCTTACTTCATTCCTTGGCTACTTTCTCCTTCCTAGGTCTTCCTCCTTATCTGTAACTTTTATCATGGGTCCAAGAAGCTCTTCCCACTCTTTCCCATTAACTATGGGCTTTTACTCTTCGTCTTGAGTAATTGGCATACCTCGAATGGCACCAAGATAACTATTTTCTTCTAAAATGTCCTTTTCTCTCACATTAATATCTCTATTAAGAAGATTTTCTATATCTCCCTCTGTATATTGAATAGATGTAACTACAATCCCATGTTCATCAAGAATATTCCTTGCACTGTTGAGTAATATATCATGCAATTCCTTAATAGTTTCATTCTTAACATAATTCATAACTAGATTTTCAATAGCCAATTTTCTTCTTGATCGTTGCAATATTTTCTCCTCAACTGAACATTTTGTAATCAGTTGATATACAATCACAGTTTTATCTTGGCCAATTCTATGGGCTCGTGATTGAGCCTGTAGATCCACAAAAGGGTTGAAATCTGGATGTGGTGGAACAGTAGTATTAGCAAGAAGTCATTCACTAACATCTCATCTTTATAACTTGACTAGATTTGGATTCACTAGAAGCATTAAATAATATAGATTGGAATCTGAAAGAATTATTTATAGTATTCTGGACTGAATTGCCTGTGCATTTTAGCAAAACATAGCAAAGAAACAGAATCAAACTTTTGGTTGAACAACCTAAACAAAATCAGATTCTAAACTTTGATCATAGGTATGTTAAATCTATTAGAAACCTAAAAAAATTCTTTGCATGCCTGCAATGGAGGTGTTTAGAAAATCCTTCACCGAAAACCAAAGCCTACCATGGATACTTCACGGCTACATAAAAAGTTGATATTATGCCTGGATCATCTTTGCACAAAAATTATACGAAACAAATATCATGATTGTTGTTTATCTGACTTGATGAGGTAAGGATGGTATAATTGTCGCAATATTTGAGGAAGATGCATTAGACGATTTGCATCCTTTGGATCAAATAGATGATCTGTAAAACTTAACCTAAAAATTCAGTTCTGCTAACAAAAATGTCTAATCATGTAGCAAGGTACAAAAGGTTGGGAAAGGTGTAACAAATTAATATGCAAATATTTTTGTCTGTAACATTATTTTCTGCATTTATTATGATATTGATCTGATTTGATGCACCTTTGCTATTTGATCAATCCCTTCCCTTTCATTTCACTTGCTTTGCTTATTTTGTACGTCATAGGCCATGATTTGACAATAGATATGACCTTGGTACTGCCAGCCTTAATGATAAATTTTACCTTTTAGCTATTAATGTTTTGTCATTTTTCCTGTATGATGCTTTTGTATATGAATTATGGATATTCTCTGGAAAACTTTTCATTTTTTCCTGTAGGATGCCTTTGTATACAAATTTTGGAGAATCTCTGTTAAAGAGTAGGTAAGGCTGGCTAAGCTAAGTGTAGCAAAGAGGGAGAGGGCTAAATTGAGAGACTAGAGGTGGACAATGATAATGACGAAAATATTTCAGGGCTTGCAAAAATATGGAAATTATAATCTTCCTCCTAGAGAAAACATTAATGAAGTTCTTCGTGCCTTAGAAGAGGAAGCCGGTTAGATTTTTGAAGCTGAGGGTACTACATATAGAAATGCAGTATGCATTTTTTGCCTAAATTTTATTTTTCATTTCTTTTAGGTCTTTAAAGGTAGCCGAATAAATCTGTGTATTAACTGTCAAGGAATTCATGAAAATAATATGATTCTAAGCATGAGCATGAGTCCCTATAGGGGCATAGTGCCTTTTACAGGCTTTGTAAACCCTAGCTACACAAAAATGGAGGCTTTGAAGAATAGTTCATTGGAGAGAGAGAGAGAGAGAGAGAGAGAGAGAGAGAGAGAGAGAGAGAGAGAGAGAGAGAGAGAGAGAGAGAGAGAGAGAGAGAGAGGTTATAGATGGTAAGAAGGGAAAATATAGAGGATAAGGTGTAGAGAGAGAGGGGGGAGTGCTCTCTCTCTCTCTCTCTCTCTCTCTCTCTCTCTCTCTCTCACACACACACACACACACACACACACACACTATTTCTCATCACTATTTAAATGCATGACTTAAATAGGATACACACCCTATAGGGTGAGCACACTATTCAAATTTATGACATTCATAGCGTGTGCGTGCTATGAAAGTCATAAATTTGAATAGTGCACTCACCCTATAGTGCGCTAGCGCTATAGGGTGCACAGACTTTTTAAGGCATTGGAATTTACCAATCCTAATGCTTTTATTTTCCTTGGAGATCCAACTCAAAGGCTTAGATGATTCAAATAAGCCCAAGACGTGTTTTCTAGAAGACGTACAAAAAAATGACATCTTTTTTTGTGTGCTCCTCAAGTTTACTCATGGCTCAAGAACATAAAAATTAGACAATGTGATATTATAGATCTCTCTGTTAGCTATCTAAGCATATAATTTATTTTCAATTTTGATTATGTTAAGTTTTTCAACTCTAATTTCTTTTGTGTGTATGTCCATTTTTTGTCAAAAACTAACATGCAGTATTTTGGGCATAGATTTTGGCTCGATCATTGAATTTTGTAACAAGTTACATTTTTAGAAACTAGACTCCATTCTACACACTTTAAAAAAAGAAAATCTTATTTTCAATTAGTTTTAAATGGTTTCTAGGGGGAGCACACATAAATTTCATGTTTTCAGGATGTGTGTACTTCGTATTTTCATAAAAAAATTATACATTCATTAAAAAATTACCAAAAAAATTTGGGATAAACTACGTGGTGTTAGCTAACTTCTCACCAAAGTGAATTAAAAAAAAGAAAAAAGTTAACATTTTAGGGGGAGCACACCAGATGCTATGTTATGTTTTTCGACAAAAAATAGGACCACTTTTTGTGCTCCCCCTTTTTGAGAGCCTTAATCTACACCATTTTCAAAATAAGTTAGTAGTTTAGGAACTAGATTCAGAGTGTTACAACTCTTGTTTCTGTCACATCTTAAAATTTTGAGTCTAACTATCTTCAATTTCTTGTTGAATTTCAAAGTTTGCTGATTTCAGGAAAAAAGTGGCATCTTATACCCCCCTTTTGGTCCCCCATCTTTGTGCACTTACCCATTTTGACAGAATAATTGTGCTCCAATGCAGAAGAGGTGAGATCTATTTGAAAAATGGTTAAGGTTTTTGTATATATGTTTTTGGATTAAAGAGATGGATGGTTGAGATTGAAAGATGGGGATCAATGATGGAGAGAGATTTTTAGTAATTGAAGGAATTAAATATTCATTTTGGGTACTTGAATGGTCAAGAACCATGTGCTTATGTAAGAAGCTCATGTGTTTGATGTGATAGAGAGTTGAGCATACATAATCATGGATTATGTTTGTGCACTTTATATGGTATCTGATCAGGTTGAGATTAGATGTACTTAGAGGTGCAAGTGGGAGAGTAGAAGGGTGTGACATATGAGGGGAGGATGATAAAATAAATATGATTATTTAATTGATTTAGAAGGGGAATAATGATGAAGATAAATAATTAAATGTAATTATTTATGTTAGATTAGGTCTTAGGGAAAATTAGACGAAAATGGAGAAATATTAATTAATTAATAAAATTTTATTTATTATTTATCAACATAAATGATTGAGAATTGGATGAAATAAGGCTAAATTGACTCAAGATGTTCAATTTTAGGTGTCTACAAGAGTATAAAGTCATATTAAAGATTATTTTAGTACTAATTTCAATTAGTAGATACTAAGAGATGAAATTCAATAAATATTTTGTAATGCAATGGATAATAAAATATAGCAGGGGAATGAGTATTAAAATATAGGAGGAGAAGGGATTGTATGGTGAGCAACATAAGGGTATTTTATAACAACAATAGAAGTGAACCTACCTTTTTTATATTCATTTGATAACTATTTTAAAATTTTGTATGTAAAAATATTTTGATTTATAATTTTGAAATAATTCATGCATATAATTAATTGACACAAAATATTATTGGGAACCCCTAGCTTTTAGTTTAGTGATTTAAGGAAATAATCCACAAGTGGTCTTAAAGGATATCACAAAGGCCTTGATGAGTATACCATTTAATAAAATAACTATGTGAAAATTAATTTGTTGCATGATTACTCAATGATTAAAATGAACAATTAAATAGTTATTTTTTATGTAAGTATTTATCTTTCAATCATATGAAAATTCTTTGGTGTGTTTATCTCACTTAGTTGTTGTCATCTAATGATATTGATATATTTGCATTCTTTACATTATTATAGATAGCAATTTACTATCAGATACTTTTTCTCATCACAATCTATATCCTTTTTACAAATTATATGAATGGATTATAAGTTTATTTTAACTTTCTCACAAATTATTAAAGATTTTGAGTGAATAGAGAGAAAACTTGACTTATATATGAATTCATACTAAGTTTTGATTGTATATTCCAAAGAAATAAAATGAAATAGATGGATAATTGAACAATAGAATAGCTCTCTTTAAATTAATAATTGCTTGGGCATGTTGAAACTCACACTAGTCTTCTTTAATATTGACATATTGTATTGTTGCGATAAATTTCTAACTAATTAGAAACATTTGAATTAAAATTGTATTTGTATAACTACAAATTATATTAATTATGCATGTGTCTTTCTCATTTTCCTTCAATAAATTTTTCTAACTCTTTTCCATTATCAAACTTCAGGTATAGTCTATGACAACATAATTTAAATATTTTTATAGGTGTTTTCTTCTATCTATGTTTTTCCATTTATGCATTGTCATATGGTATGTGATCTTAAATCACTTAAAATGATAGTTCAGAATCATGTTGTGACTAAGTACTAATAACTAGGATGATGATGAAGAGCCTACTTACTAGTAGACTTCTTAACCCCTGCAAATGATTGCAAGTAAAGTGGGCTTAACCATGGAGGAAACTTCATAGTAAAGCGCGCTTGAGCTAGACTAGTACTGGGATGGGTGACCTCTTGGGAAATCTCAGTGCTTCACCTATGTGAGTATCATCTAGATGCAATGTGTCCTAAGTGTTACATTGCTTCTCATGAGAGACGAATTCTTGTGAACCACTACTCATGAAACATGGGTCAATTAATACTGAAGATGATGGTTGGTCAATCCCCGACCCTCCTGTCAATCCCAATGATGATTGGAGTTCTGATGATAGAGATCCTCCTCCTTCTGTTGGCATTGCTCTTTCTACTTAACAACTTTATGCCTTTTATTATGAATAGTTGTTGTTGATTCTGGCTTCTGCCATGTGAACTCTCGTGGGGTGATTTTTATGTCCCTCGGCCCCTTTTTTGTGAATATGTAACTTTTATATTTTATTAATAGAGAAGGCACTATTCATCAATAAAAAAAACATGGGTCAAGGAATTTGACTTAAAAATTAGACACTTGAATCATAATAGTAATATCATAAATGAATATCTTTGTCCAAAGACTCCATATTTTCACTCTTACCAATGGTGGATGGCCCACAGTAGTGAAGTCAACAACATGGTCTACAAGCAATTGCAACCCAACGTCCATTAGGGCCCATTTGGTAGCAGGAATTAGGAAATGTTGCATTTGATCAAATGCTGGAAATGGTCAAATCATGGATTTGATAATCCAGTTTTTTATTTCCGGATTATAGTTTGGACCATTTGGTTGACCTAGAATATGAGCGAGAAGATGTATATCCTGCATTTGGTTCCACTTTTTAAAACTAGAATTGGAATTTGACTATGATTTTTATTTTATTTTTTGAACTATTTTAATTTTTTTTTTATTATATTTTATTTTCATTAGTTCATTTTATGATTTATTTTGTTATTTAATTTAATTTTATAGAGAAAACCATAAATATTTTTTTTGTTTTATTAAATTTTATATAGAAAATCATAATTTTTTTTCAAATTATTTTTAATAAGGTTAATATTTAATTTTGTTTAATTTTATATTCAAAATCATAACTAAGTCATAAACAACAAAAAAGTTCACAAGTTTATCAAAATATGTCCAACGTTTCTACTTTAAATTATTAAAAACTTCATGTATCTACAATAGCCGTCTGTTAACCACATTTACACATATGTTTCCAACAAAGTAGTGTGCATACTACACAGAATGCATCGCAGAAACATGATTTCTGCTTTCGCCATTGAAAATAATTTGGCGACACTAGTTGCCTCTCAAGCCTTGCACTCCTTGCACTCATTCCCTAGATTAGGTAGGGATGTAGATGGGGTAGACGTAAATTTGGGTATAGCTATAGATGGAGTAGACGTACATTTGGGTTCATCAACCCACCAGAAGAATTCGCATTCACTATTTCCCTACAATACCAAATCTACATTAGTTCTTCCTAAAATGATTAGTTGTCACATTATTTTTAAAAATAAAACTATAATTACATATCTAGACCTTTTTATTTTTTGGGCAAGCCCAAAATTGATGTCCGGGATTTCTTGGTGTCTGTGACGTCCTCAATATGCATCACCCAGCACCACATTGACACATAGGCGCATTGAGAGAAGTCATCGGCGCTATAACAATCTATGGTTGATTAAATACACTTCATAAAATTTTAGAAATTTCACATAATCAAATCCACTCTAACAATCCATTGTTGATTAAAGAGACTTTCTATGTGAAACTGAAAGGATCTAATAACTCATCTATACTCATACATAGAAGATGGGGAAGAACAAAATCCAACAACGAAATGGTGGTGTGAAGACACACCATGCAAAGTTCCTGTAATAAATGTAATACACCAAGGAGTAACATCAGAAATATGTGTAGTCATCAGAAATATAGATTGTAAGTTGAAATCATGAACAACATATGAGCAGTGAAGAAGTAATGAGAGTTCATTCAAATACAGTTTATAACATTTTATGAAAATCCACATAATCAAATCTACTCTAACAATCCATGGTTGATTAAAGAGACTTTCTATATTTGAAACTGAAAGGATCCAATAACACATCTATACTCGTAATAATAAATGTAATACACCAAGGAGTAACATCAAAAATATGTGGTCATCAGAAATATAGATTGTAAGTTGAAATCATGAACAACATATGTGTACTTGAAGAACTATCAACATGTATATAAGATGGCAACCATAAAAGTAGGTGTTGGAGCAATGTACAAAATTTGTACAAGATGGAGTACTATTTTAAAAAACTACTCCAGCTTGTAGTTTTTGTGAATTGCTACAACAACAAACCATGTATTCTAATCTCACCAGATTCTTCGAGCTACCATTGTCATAAACTAAGCCCAATGCATATATAGTCTTCTTTAAAGGCATAATTGACAAACCAGACTTTAAATTACAATTATAAGTTAAGTTGTCTCTATACACTAGTTTAAGTAGAAGGGCTTGGGCACATTATAGTCGTAGACGCACAGTGGAGAGAAATGCATGCTCAAGAATACCACTTATCATCATTCTTGAGCAACTGAATCAGTGTCTTCTATCGTTCATTTTGTTGCACACTGAATTAGTATATAATACAATTGTATAAACATAGTAGAACATATATAATTTCATTACTGATTCAGTGTGCAACAAAATGAACACTGATTCAATGTGCAACAGAATGAACACTACAAGACACTGATTTAGTTGCTCAAGATAGAATGAACACTATAGGACACTGAATCAGTATTGTAATTATATATGGTCTACTATGTTCATACAGTTGTACTATATACTGATTCAGTGTGCAATAGAATGAACACTGATTTAGTGTGCAACAGAATGAACACTACAAGACACTGATTCAATTGCCCAAGACAGAATGAACACTACAAGACACTGAATCAGTATTGGATGTGATACTCTACAATCACCATGGGATTAGTGTTCTAAGAAAGCTTGTTGTATTTTGAGGAGTGAAAGGCTCCCATTATAGTTGTAGAACTGCAACTGCCAGGGCATACATGTATGCAAAATGAAGAAGGAGAAATATTCTAAATAAAAACTCATCTTGTAGAGTTTCTTTTAGTTTAGAAATCAATTCATACTATGCTCTGCTATCTCTGTAGATTCATAGAGCTTATAATTGGCATCGCAATGATAGAATGATAAGTGAGCAAGATGTAATTATTAGCTATTGGACCTTACATATGACCTATGAAGGAATATTTAGATAGCTTGTAGGCTCTTGGAGACAACATCCACATACAACAACAAAATTTCCCACTTGTGATCTGAAAGGTGGAACAAGACTACCCAATAAGGCATTCTTCTACTTTAAAAATTGGCAAAAAATTGGACAACATTATTCATGGTTTCATCAATTGTCTCGCCGGCCTATACATGAATCACATTTATTTTTAGGGTTGCATGCTTCTAGAGGCCAAATAAAGGTGTACGTGAGAACTATTTACTATTGTGTGAGGTTACCATCTTATCTTACGATGACAAAATTGACTAGATTCCCTAACTGTTTGTTTGCTGGAATTGACATAGAATTAGAAAACGGGAATTGGTTTCCACACACAAAATTAAATTCCCAATTCCAATTCTATGCCTCAATTCTAATTCCAGATCCTGAAGTGGAATTTGCTGAATGCTCATTTTGTACCAAAATTAGAATTGGCCTATACCAATTCACCAATTCCTGTTTTCCAATTCGAAGTCAATTCCAACAAACGAACGGGTAAAATTAGGACGATGGAATTGATGCTATATTCGGTGGTTTTTGAGAGCCGTTTTCTACACCAATCGTTTTCCATTTCTATGACTTTTCTGCCTAAGGATTTTGTATTTGGTCAGTTGTCCTTCACAAGACGCACTGAATTTTTTTTGGAAAAAGAGTTGCCTAGTCAAAGGTATAAATTTCAAATACAGGAAAACTAGTGCTGTTTCCCCGTAGAAACGCACAAAAGAAATAGGCATATTATTTTTGTTTTTATCTTTCGTAGCATTGCTGAGCTAGTCCACGCATTGACTATACAGCTTTTGTAGGTCGAAAACCTGTTGCTTGCAGATTAGATTCCAAAAAAAATAAAAGTTGAGATTTGAGGATGAGGTTCGCTTCTATTGAAATTTATTCTGATCATCGAGAGTTGTTTATATATCTATGTCCACCCATTACCCATTACCCACTGCCCCCTGTCGTTTGCAATTTTATTATAGTTTGAAGAAGGATGACAGCCGAGTATTTTATTCCCTCTTTTGTTTCTCTTTCATTTCTTTTCAGTATCTTCCTTATATTATCCCCTGTCTCTGTATTTCGATTTGCTCTGCCTTCTTCAAATGGATCAAATGGAGGAGCAACGTGGATCAATAATTTCCAGTCTTTACAATCATGGACACCACGATCAGCTGACATAGGCGAACTCACAGTCAGGCCAATTCTTCTCACCAACAATATCTCATATGGCGGCGAGAACCTGCGGTTTGGATGTGGGTTCTTCTGCTAATCTATTCCTTGTGACATGCGCTACTCTTTTGCAGTTTTCTTTGTTATCTATGAAGCTAATTATACTGATCCAGATGACCTGCAAATGGTGTGGACGGCAAATAGAGAGCGTCTGGTGAAAGAAAACGCAGCCCTTGGACTCACCGCCACTGGGAATCTAACGCTGAAGGACGCAGATGGTACTCTAGTCTGGTCTTCAGATACTTTCGCCCAAGATTTCCAAGGATAATGATGGAAGAAACAGGGAACCTAGTTCTCTTGAACAGCTCCAACGGATCCATGTGGAACTCCTTCGACCATCCCACTGATATGGTCCTGCGCGGCCAGAAATTCAAGGTGGGACCGAAGCTTACTGCAAACATTTCCCCCACCAACAGAAGCCAAGGGATTGTCTATGCAACCTTTCTTGTAAACGGTTTTGCTTTCTATACAGCCCCTGCACCTTCTCAAATGTATTTTAGATATCCCAGTCTACCAACTGCTCTCAACATAGAATATATTCAGTTCAACAATGAGTCAGTCGCCTACTGCACTGAAAGTTGTGCAGGCAATCCGACTGCATTCAGTTCTCCAATACCCACAAATTCACTATACTTAAAGATTGCTTCAGATGGGCATGTGCTGTTCTATTCCTTCGAACAGAAAACTAAAAAGTCTCTCCACGACTATTTGTCGAGCTTTACTAGTGCGCTAAGTACTTGTCAGAGGTATCATACCTGAAAAAAGCAGCTTTGCAAGAGCAGTTTTTTGAGGCAGAGAGCTTTACATTCCTCTCCTGAGTTCAAACCTTGAATTGAGGAATTTCCCAGATTATAACTAAAATAGCCCTTCAAATAGCACGGGGATTGACCTACTTACATGAGCAGTGCGAACAGAGAATTATACACTTGGACATCAAACCCCAAAACATTCTTCTGGATCGAAATTTTAATGCCAAGGTCTCAGATTTTGGACTGGCAAAGTTGATCGACGGAGAGCAAAGTGAAGTGACAACAATGACAAGAGGAACGTCAGGATATATGGCACCTGAGTTATTAAGGCATCTGTTAGTTTGGTAGAATGGACAGTGGTTCGTCCATTTGCTAATAATTAGTAAATAATTGTATTTATTAATTATTTGACTCTTAAAAACCTCTAGTTTCTAGAAATTTGTAGAAATTGTTTCTAGAAACTTCTAGATTGTGGAAACTTCTAGTTTGTAAAAACTTCTAGAAACTTCTAGTTTCTAAAAACTACTAGAAACTTCTAGTTTGTGGAAACTTCTAACAACTAGAAGCAACTAGAAACAATGGACGTAGTATAAAAGGGGGTCAAGGGGCATTTGGAGGTAATGAAGTGAACATCAAGTTTGAGATAAAGTTTGAGAACAAACTTGAGTAGTCTTGCAGTGTTAGCAAAGGTGCAGGAACAAGTTTGATGGAAGCAATGAATTTAGAGATCAAGTTTGAGAACAAGCTTGAGTAGTCTTGCAGTGTTAGCAAGAACAAACTTGAGTAGTCTTGCAATGTTAGCAAGGGGCAGTCTTGCAGTCTTAGCAAGGGCGTAGTGATAGCATTTGGGGATAGCAGTAGAGGAATATAAGAAGGAGAAATTGGGAGATTGTAAGAATTTTGCCAGTGAGAGGCAAGGAATTTTGTATCTCTTAATTTGCTAAAGATTAATATATTTCTCATCTAAAGTATTGGTTTTCCCTTTGGGGTTTTTCTATGGACGATTTGTCTAAAAATATTGTGTCATTGTGTGACATATTTCTTTCCGTATTTTTTGGTGAAATTGCAGTTGTGTTATTTTTCGTTATATTTTAACCAAATAATCTTTTTAAGATAACAGATTAATAACCAGTGACTGCAATAGAAAATTTTCACAGCATCAACATGTTTATGTGAAGGCGGATGTGTTCAGTTTTGGCATCATGTTGGTAGAAACTGAGTGGAAAAAGAAGTCGAGAAATTTCAGATGACCCTTTGTTTTCAGTTTCACAGATCCATGCTGAAGAAGGCAGATTGTCAGATACGATACATCCACTACTTGAAGATGAGAAGATGGATGCGAAGGAGGAGGCAGTGAAAATGTTGAGAGTGGGTATGTATTGCATACAGGATGATTTGACCGACGATGTCAATTGCAGTCAAAGCGCTGGAGGGGATGATAGAGTTGCACGGTGTCCCCTCTACTTCGTCGCCTCCTTCAGATAATCAGTTTCCATCCACGACAAAATATGATGGTTTGCAGCTCTCCTACACCCCACTGTCTCCTGTATTGTCTGGAAGATGATCCCTCGTTCATATTTCCTAGTCCATTTCTCAAGGAAAACATTAGAAAAAGCAGAGGAAACAGCTAACCAACTGTATGTGACAAACCCATGTATGTGAGTTCTGGTGATTTTAAAATTGATAACCAAATACGAATGATGTGTTCACTTTCCTCAAGAATAGAAAAGAGGATCTCAAGCCAGATTCGGTTCAGAACAGCGCAGTGTTAAAGATCGGCCTGTCTGGGCTGCCGGTGATAGGCAGAGAAGGTCTTCCCCGTTTCCGACTACAACTGAACGGTGAGAGCGTCAGAAAGGAAGGGATCGCTTAAGGGTTTCTACATCGTCAAAGGCACAATGACTGTTTCAACTCAGAGGGCTGCTCTAGTACTTGCAATTAGAGTTTCCGGTAACCAGGAAGGTGGGCACAAGGGATCACCTATGTACTTGTCTTTGTTTTATTGGCACTGTGTAGATTCATGCAAAGTTTCTTTAAATGTCATTGCTTTATATTATGGAAATACTCTGTATGTATAGATGTAGTATCTCTATTTTCATGTAGGAGATTATAATAATTTGAAGAAACATGTATCTAAATTATAAGTCATAAGTCATCTTGAGTAGTTTGTTAAAATTATCAAGGAGTTGAATCAGGTGGAAATGCATTTCTATAATTCTGAATTTCTGTAAATGACTTCTATATCTCATACTATCATCCTCTCCAATTCTACTCAACCAATTAAATTACAACTCTTTGACAAGTTTTATTGTTTATTGTATATGAATAAAACTTTATTGATCTTTCATTACTTTTACTATTTGATTACCAATATCTGAAAATAAAAAAATAAGGCTCATTTCATATTAATCACCTTTATTATAAGATATAATTGTTCTTCTACATATCATCTTCCCATTTACACTAAGAATATTCTAATAGGGTATGTTTCACAGTTTCTTTTTATTACTTTTAATGGACTACATGTCATTCAACCTTATATAAATCTTTGTGTGATCTTCCATTTAGCATGTTTTTGTTTTTGTGCTTGTAATTTCTACTTGAATGGTACATGGTTAAAATCATGCTTGGTTTGATTCTTCAACAAGGATTGTTTGGTATCATCACTAGTCAATTATAGGTTTTTGCCAATTGGAGATCTTGTTCAACTTTTAAAGCTTTCTAGATTTAATTTATTTATTTAGATTGAAGATGTCAGTAGTATTTTGTTTAAAAAAATGGATAAGATTAGTGGTTTTCAAGGTCAATTTTATTTAGCATTTTAATTTGGAGAAGATAAAAATTAGCTTAAATATCTTAGATTAATTTACAATAAATTACATCATGGTTTTCTTTCTTCAAATTGTATGGAAATTTATAGTTTTCATTAAATTTGGTGTTGGTCAAGACATTTTTGTTGATGAGATAGAGATGTTAGATTATAGATTATGATGATGTTGGAATATTTTTCTATTTATTTTTATTTTAGTTGATGAAACATCCAATGTCTGTAATGATAAACATCTAACTAGTATCAACAAGATTAACATGGTTATAGTAAAATTTTATGAATTTTGACACTATTTTAAACCTACTTTTATTTATTCTAAAAAAATCATTTTAAAGCTTGGATTTCAACAAACTTGACGGAGTTGAATGAATTCAATTATAGTACACCAACTAGGTTTGGGTCACGTACGATAATGATATATCATCCTCATATACTCTGATCTTTTCTTTAAGTTCTCATTCCTTACATTCTACTTTTGATGTTTTGAATTTTATTTAGGAGTCGTGTTAGTATAAAAAAAATATTTGTAGTTCATGCTACTATATCAATTGTTTTGTTTTTCTAATGGTCATATACTTTAGGTATTCTACTCATTCAACAATGAAAATATATTTTTTCAACAAACATAAGAGGAATCTAAATAAAATATTAAACTGTCAACATAACCAAAAATATTATTTTATTTTTTTATTAAAAAAAGTAGAGAAAAGGGCACTAATCTGTCATACAATTAATTCAACAAACAACACTTGAGAGCATCACAGATTAAAAAAAGGGATTAAAAAAATAGCCACACACAGTTAAAAGCATAAAAGATACCCTACTAGATATCTTAGCAAAGCGTAATAAAAAATATCAATAGTCAGGGACTTAGACCTCAAGTCATACCTAAAAAATTCATCCTAATAAACATATAACCATAGTCTATCATATTAGCATGAAAACTAAGACTTATATTGATAGTATAAATACTAACCACCATCAAAGAAAAATGTTGAGTCTTGATAGGAAAGCAAGCCTTGTTGTTCATAACATAAGTATTAAAAATGCTATAGAAGTTAAAGCTATCTATTTGAAGAAATAATAAACTAATAAAGCTAAGATACCTACACAAAACACTAAGCTTAATCATCATTAAAATGGAAAAATCACAGACAACACAATACCCCATCCAAACAAGCAACATCATTTACTATTAAGAATTTTTGAATTTGTCAAGAGCTTCTCCATTGATTCCTTCCAAGCATTTGTGTCCATCTCCTCATCTAGAAAAGTATCCACTTATTAATTCCTTGTTCTCTGCAACTTCTTGGATTTTCTTCTTATTGTGCTATATCCCAAGATGAATTCCATAACCAATTTCCTCATGACCCCATCCATTATAAAATAAAGAGAACTAATAAATTTACCTAAATGAATCTTACTTTTTCAAAACTCCTCTACTAGAGTTACATGATCCTTCATTCAAACCTAAAAGTAGGAAGTTTGGCCCTTCAAATATACAATTCTATAAGAATTATCCCTAGTAGAGGGGTCCAATGCCTTCCTTGTTCAATTTCATCACCACTATTGATGTGGGAAGAAAGTTTGTAGTCCAACATAAATACTTATCTTCCTCCTACCCTCTGACATTTGTGCCATATTCTACATTAATTTCATACAATTCTTCATCTTTTGTTGTACTATCTTCATCTTGTAAGTCATTTGAGGAGTTATCCTCTTCTGGAGTACATTGTTCATCAGATTCATGTTCTTTATCCTTTACTACATTCTTTCATTCTTTATTTTTCTTGATAATAAATAGAGCATCATCCACCCTAACTTATATCTAGCTTATTACCTTCTAGTTCATTTTCCTTCTCTTTGTCAAAGATGGACAAATCTACATCTATAGTAATATTTCTATTTCTTAGCCCTCTACTCTCAATTTACATAGATTTCCAAGGTGTCAATTTAGGGACTGAGGCTTTATGTTTCTTAGGGGTGGTTTTTTGCAAAGTCCCACTACCATGGCCTCATTCTTTCAAATATTTGTTATTGCTTCACCTTTCTTTTTAGAAATCAAGATGGTCCTTTTAGAGGGGAAAGGGTTGGTATCGATGACATCCCTACACATAAACGTTTGAGTAGTTTTAGTATTTTCACAAGGGTTACCTAGGTAGGTAATTAGGTAGACCCTTTAGAAAAAGCAATAAAATTAATAGTGGTAGAGGGAAAATACTAATACCTAGTCTTGGGAGAGGGTAATACCCTTTACTAATAATTCATAGATGAAAAAAAGATAAACTTAAAGGCCTATCTCTTCACCATGGTGGAAATGGTTAAGGATAGGGAAGTGATACTTGTCGAAAGTGGTATAACACCCTTCAAGAGTAAAATAGTTCATAACATAAAATTTTAACATGGCATAAAGGGGTGATAGGGTTGAGAAATCATAGACATTTATTATCACCATTAGTCCTCCACCCTTATGAAAATAAGAATTCATAAACACTTTATAGTCACCCAAAATTTTGTTTTCTACTCTTTATCTCTCACATGTTAATCTAGTAACCTCTACAATGATTTCAATAATAGTTCCTCTATGCTAAGAGTTGTAAAATTTTGTAGTTAGACACCTATTATAGCCTTTAATTATCAAGAAGAATTGGATCATTCTTTCTCTATCAAATAGTTTCCAAAATTCCTCATTTTGACACAACTTTTAGAAATTTGTTGCATCTTATAAACTAAGAATTTCAAAGGGATTATAACAACCCATTGGTTTAATACATATATGTGATACAAGTAATATTATTGAGTTTAATTGATTAAACTACTTATTGATTCCCAAAATCATAGCTCCATTATTTAGAACATTTTTTTACTTTGAATGACGTGCTTGTAGCCATGAAGGAAAACCTACTCTTACATAGGGCTTGTAGAGTCAAATGTCAAATCTATGAGCTTTTTTTTTTCTCTATCTCTTTGAACCCATATTAGACTCAGCAGAATGACCCTAGAGGTATTTATAGAGGTATTTTCATCAAATAGAATGAGCATCCAAAATGATCAGAGTCCAACCTAACTTGTATTAGATATAATTTTTTAAATATGATAGAGTGAAAAAGTTAGATGATGCATACCTTTAGTGTGGCAAGTTGAGGTCTAACTTATGTATTATCTAAGATTTTTTAAATATTAAATAAAGAAAGAAATTTAAAATTAAGATAGAATTATCTATTAACATTAAATAAATAATAAATAAATAATATTATTTTTGTCCATAGTTAGAATCAATTTTCACATCCAACAATATTATGTACACATAGTCCATAGAGGAAAAAATAGCGGAGGCGACCTAGTAGTTGAGCACCCTAAATTTGCACTTCTAAAAATCCCATATGAAAATTTCAAATCCATAAAAAAAAATTATAGTTGTTGACATTGCAAGCCTCCTACATATAACCAAGGTTTCAAGGCAACATCATTAAATATAATTCCATGTCAACATGTGTATTAGTACGGTGTGCAAATAGACCTAGAATAAAGTGAAACATATACTTGTACTCTAAGGCATATTTTATGGGTGTGCTAGTGCTATCTTTGAGCTTCCTCTAACTGTTTTATTATATAAACTCTAAAGGATGCACAATAATTATTTAAAATTGACCAAAAAAAACCATTGTAATGTTTTTTGTCAAGTTGATGAGAACTTTGTTATTTCATTCTCTAAAATTATTTTCATTGAAAAAGGTTCTGACACAAAGTTATCTAGTTGATGTCAATGAGTATGTAAATCGTAAACAAAAACACATATCTTACCAAGGGACACTTAGTTTTTTTTAAAGTTCCCTTATGTATTTTATGTTCTATTTTAAGATTTATCCAATACTAAAGATGGTTTACCATGATCATTTAATATGGTGATAACATCTAGATTGAAAAATGTCGTTAGTCAAAAGCATGTTTAAAATCACATAGTAATTTTCATATAAGACGATTTCACAAATATACTTGTACTAGGTTGTGCTTGACTAGTTTATAAAAAAAAATTCCTATATATTTACAAAAAAATTCTTTAACATATCTATAATTAATTTTATATTTTACATTCATTGTAAAATAATACTTGGGTGATCCCACAAATCTATGTCCCACTTTTAGGGACGAAGAAAATCGGTGTCGTATGAAAAAAAAAAAAAATAGTCTTCATGTGAAGTCATCACTTCGGGCGAAGTGGTGGACCCACTTCGCGTGAAGTACCCTACTGAACTACATGGGGGGCTTCGCGCAAAGTACCTTACGCAACTTACTTCGGGTGAAGGGGGTCTTCACAAGAAGCCCCTATGATTGGATTTTGTTATATATTTCTGGCAATTCTTTTTTATTTTTCATTGTCACTGTTTGGATTTTGCGAACCCCGGGGCTTGGAGCGAAGCAATGACATCCAGTATGACATCAACACCTTTCAAGCTTTTTTGACATTTTTAGATTGTTAGCAATATCACGTACACACATTTTTCTCATTTTTTATTGTAAATTATATGTTTTATATTTACTTTAGTTAGTTATTTGTTTTAAATAATTTTTTATTTGTACAACTATTAGAAAATCATAGTTAAATATTAAAATATGTTAGAAATTGATAGTAGAATGTTAGGAAATCATAGTTAAATATTAGAATATGATAGAAAATAATAGAAATATTAAAAATCGTAGTATAGATGTTAGAGTATGTTAGAAAATGGTAGAAAATCGTAGTAGTTTTTTAGCAACTGTTAGAGAGTATTTATAAAACATTAGAAACTGTAGTAGAAATGTTAGAATATTTTAGAAAACATTAAGATCTTATAGAAATTATTAAAAATACTTTTTTTTAAATTTAAAGTTTAAAATTAGTAAATATTAGGAATCTCTCTCTCTCACACATGTACACGCATATTTAGTAAATTTAGTAAATATTAGTTAGATGTTTGTTTTAAATAATTTTTAGTTTGTAGAAATATTAGAAAATTGTAGTTAAATTTTTGAAAATGATCTACTATTATGTTATAATATATTAAAAAATTGTAGTGTAGTAAGTTTCTAGGACCCTTATCCCTCCATTACGACATATTAAGACACTTAGGATCCCTTAGGAATCTCAAGATCTTATAATACATATTAGGATGTCCTATGACTCATTGATGTACATGTTAGGTTCCATTAATACATACAAGGACTCATTGTTTCCCTCAAGGCTCCTTAAAACATATTAGGATGAATTAATGTAACCTATGATCTCTTACGACCTATTATGATGCCTACAATCCCTTAAGACATTCTAGGACCATTACATATCACTTATGACATCTTAAGACACATAGGACCCCTTAGGACCCATACAACCCATTATTATATCTTAAAATGTCATAGGACCCATTCATCTATCTTAGCTTCTATTAATACATATGCAAACCCATCATTTCCTGCAAGAACCATTAAGACATACTAGTATCAATTAATGTAACCTAAGATCCCTTATACCACTTATCACATATATGACCCATCAACATTATTGGACCATTATACATCCGTTATGACATTTTAAGACATATATGACCCATTCAGATCATCAAGACCCATTAACATATCTTAGGTTCTCCTAGGAAACATTTATCTATCTTAGATTTAATAAATATCATACGAGGATCCAATAATGTAACCTAGGAGCCCTTAGGACCTCTTATGTTACCCATGACCCCTTAAGACACTCTAGCTAACCCTTATCCATCCCTTACACTATTGTAAGATACATCTAGGACCTACTATTTCCCTCAAGAAACCTTAAGACATACTAGGATCAATTAATGTAATGTAGGATCCCTTAGGACCACTTATTGCACCTACGACCCATTAACATTCTAGGACTGTTATATAGATCCATTATAAAATCTTAAAACAAATATGAAACCTTAGGACCCCCAAGACCCATTTAAAAATCTTAGGATGTCCTACGACCACTTCTAGACCACTTATCACATCTATGACCCATTAACATTATTGGACCATTATACATCCCTTACACCATTTTAAGACATGCATATGACCCCTTCGGATCCTCAAGACCCATTAACATATCTTAGGTTGTCTTATGACACATTTATGTATCTTAGATTTCATTAATACATACGAGGATCCACTAATTTAACCTAGGAACTCTTAGGACCTCTTATGTTACCCATGACCCCTGAAGATACTCTAGGACCCTTATCTATACTTTATGACCTCTTATGTTACCCACAACCCCTTAAGACACTCTAGGACCACTTATTGGACATATGAGCCATTAACATTCTACGACTCTTATTTGGATCCCTTAGGACTATTTAGGACCTCTTATGTTACCAATTAGTACATCCTAGGACCCTTAGGACCTAATAAGACCACTTACTTGACCTAATAGGACCTATTAATACTAATTAGTACATAATAGGACCCTTAAGACCTAATAAGACCACTTAATTGACCTAATAGGACATATTAGTACCAATTAGTGCATCCTAGGACCCTTAAGACCTAATAAGACCACTTACTTGACCTAAGAGGACCTATTAATACCAACTAGTACATCTTAAGACCCTTAAGACCTAATAAGACCACTTACTTGACCTAATAGGACCTATTAATACAAATTAGTACATCCTAGGACCCTTAAGACCTAATAAGACCACTTATGTGATGTAATAGGACCTATTAATACCAATTAGTACATCTTAGGACCCTTAAGACCTAATAAGACCACTTATTTGACATAATAGGACCTACTAATAGCAATTAGTACATCCTAGGACCCTTAAGACCTAATAAGACCACGTACTTGACCTAATAGGACCTATTAATACAAATTAGTACATAGTAGGACTCTTAAGACCTAATAAGAACACTTACTCGACCTAATAGGACCTATTAATACAAATTAGTACATCTCAGGACCCTTAAGGCCTAATAATACCACTTACTTATCCTAATAGGACCTATTAATACCAATTAGTACATTGTAGGACCCTTAAGACCTAATAAGACAACTTACTTGACCTAATAAGACCTATTAATACCAATTAGTACATCCTAGGACCCTTAAGACCTAATAAGACCACTTATGTGATGTAATAGGACCTATTAATACCAATTAGTACATCTTAGGACCCTTAAGACCTAATAAGACCACTTATTTGACATAATAGGACCTACTAATAGCAATTAGTACATCCTAGGACCCTTAAGACCTAATAAGACCACTTACTTGACCTAATAGGACCTATTAATACCAATTAGTACATAGTAGGACTCTTAATACCTAATAAGAACACTTACTTGACCTAATAGGACCTATTAATACAAATTAGTACATCTCGGGACCCTTAAGGCCTAATAATACCACTTACTTATCCTAATAGGACCTATTAATACCAATTAGTACATTGTAGGACCCTTAAGACCTAATAAGACAACTTACTTGACCTAATAGGACCTGTTAATACCAATTAGTACATCCTAGGACCCTTAAGACCTAATAAGACCACTTAGTTGACCTAATAGGATTTATTAATACAAATTAGTACATCCTAGGACCCTTAAGACCTAATCAGACCACATATGTGATATAATAGGACCTACTAATACCAATTAGTATATCTTAGGACCCTTAAGATCTAATAAGACCTCTTATGTGATGTAATAGGACCTACTAATATCAATTAGTACATCCTAGGACCCTTAAGACCTAATAAGACCACTTACTTGACCTAATAGGACCTATTAATACCAATTAGTACATCATAGCACCCTTAAGACCTAATAAGACCACTTACTTGACCTAATAGTACCTATTAATACTAATTTGTACATCTTAGGACCCTTAAGACCTAATAAGATGACTTACTTGACCTAATAAGACCTATTAATACCAATTAGTACATCCTAGGACCCTTAAGACCTAATAAGACCACTTACTTGACCTAATAGGTCGTATTAACAATAATTAGTACATTCTAGGACCCTTAAGACCTAATAAGACCACTTATGTGATGTAATAGGACCTATTAATACCAATTTGTACGTCTTAGGACCCTTAAGACCTAATAAGACCACTTATGTGACATAATAGGACCTAATAATACCAATTAGTATATGCTAGGACCCTTAAGATCACTTACTTGACCTAATAGGACCTATTAATACCAATTAGTACATCCTAGGACCCTTAAGACCTAATAAGACCACTTACTTGACCTAATAGGACCTATTAATACCAATTAGTACATCCCAAGACCCTTCAGACCTAATAAGACCACTTATGTGATGTAATAGGACCTATTAATACCAATTAGTATATCCTAGGACCCTTAAGACCTAATAAGACAACTTACTTGACCTAATAGGACCACTTACTTGACTTAATACCAATTAGTACATCCTAGGACCCTTTACAAGTTTTAGTACACTCTAGTATTGTAAATTTAAGTATAATTTTATATATTTAGATATTTGTTTCCATTTTACATGCAGTTATAACATGCAATCAAGTACTTAATTGTTAACACTTAGCGTTCACATGTTATGTATCTAGAGGGCTACTCAAGACACACCTCAGACTCCTGATATATAGACCATTTTTCATATTGCTGACACGGAGATGGCTCAACTTAGAGAGCCCATCCATACATCTGCAGGAGATAACATATATAGAGGTACTTGTGTTAGTATATTTACCAGTTTGGGGAAGATGACTACTAGATTAAGGTCTCACTCCTCCTTCATGCCTTAGGTAGTTGAGACTATTTTTTGAGAGTTGAGGACTGAGGTCTTGGGTGATGTTTCTTTGGAGACAGTTTAGAAATGTGTCCCCAAGGAGACCATCAAATGAGAGGTTTTCCCAAATTATGAGGGGAAGGCCACTATGAGCGCATATCAGGTCACACAATGTGTCATTCCTAAGATAGCATGCATGATATATCCTCAATTTCTTGTAGCACATGGTTGTTATCCTAATAAGGATGAGTTTACTGTATATTTTGCACAACAGTTGTACGCCGAGTTCTGTTTGGGAATCAAGGTCAACTATTTAGATCTTCCAACATATTATGGTGAGGTACACGATAGGGTTGCATACCATGATTAGTATTCAGGGGTTAATCAAGTTGTACAACCTCATCGATAGCTAGTTGGCTACTGGACTCCATTAGTGACACTAGTGATGGCTGCTACTGTAAATAGAGTAATCATTACTTCTTAGAGGGGAGTAGTGGACAATATAGGATAGATTTCTTCTATAGACAAATCCATCACTTTAGATTTAGTGGGAAAATACATTTTGACTAGACCAAGTAGAGCCAAATCATCTTCTAAGGCTTTTCTAGTACTACTACAGGTGTGACTGATGAGACATATAGAGTTGCATGTATTCATGTACCTAAAAAGATATGAGCACTTTTGGGTCATCATATTCATTTAGATATGTCCCTTTACTTAATGGAGGATCTCATGTAGGCCTATTCTTATATTGCTGACCTGCATAGGATCCCAATACATTCAATCAAGAATGTCATCGGACTTGCATGGGGTCTTGTTGTTCCACCAACATAGGACACACCATCTAGTAAGGAATATCATAGTGTATAGTGCTCAACACCCATAGATCACTCTACAACTACAGAGCTAGGTATATAGGTTAGAGATGTACACATCACCACTGAGGGCCTAGACACATTTGATGAGCAGTTGTGTGGGTTGGGTTAGGTGGACATTGACACTGATGTTGGATCACTTATGGATATGTTATTGCATCCTAATGGTTTAGGCTCTATATCACTCCCCTACTAGATAGTGTCACCCCTACACTCCTCATTACTAGAGAGGATTAGGACTGAAGGTGGTGTGGGTGATGGAGTTTTAGTTGATGATACGATGGTGCAATGTGCTAATGATCCTCCTGCTCTTGAGACCCAGGTATATAAAGTTTTATTTTCTCATTTCTTAGGATTTTTAGTGAACAATTAATTATAGATGTGTGTTTTGATGTTTACATTCAATGCATAATATTTTTGAGGCACAATTAGCAGAGCATGTTACCTCTATTGTTGGCTCAGAGCATCTTCATATGAGAGATCCAGTTGATGTGACACCTTCTAGTAGTTAGGTCAGTTTTAGATATATGTATGTTCAAGCATGTATGTGTACACATATATTTATATATTTCAAGTAATTTACATAATATATACTATGCACATGTATATAACCAACTATTGTACTAAATTTTTAGGGGTCATTTTATGCTTCACATCAAAGGATTCTTTTCATAGCAGATATTGAACAGATGTGACACATAGTAGTGGTTAGGTAAGTTTTAGAAATATGTAAGTTTAAATATGAATTTATAATATTTTAATTATTTTAGATTATTATTATATATACATGCATTTGTATTCGTAGGGATCATTTGGTGCCTCACAGCCAGAGAATGCTCTTGGTAGTCACTTAAAGGGTCACTATGTTCGCATGCACCTAGATGACTCCCTAGTTTAGGACATGTTGCACTTATCTTTTATTTGAGACTCATTATATATGTCATTATTATATTTTTTATATTTTCAATTTATGATTTGAGACATATTTGATTAGAGACATATTTGATTAGATACATATATTTGATTCGAGACATATATTTGATTAGAGACATATATTTGATTAGATGATAATATGATTTGATTAGATGGTTTAATTTGATTAGATGATATGATTTTATTTTATTTGATTAGTGTAGATCCCTATAGTTTTTTTTTGTATTAGTGTCTTACAGTTAGTCATTATCTAGGAAATGTTGGTCGGTAATCACTACAATTGTGTCATCATGTATAGGCTGAGTCATGTAATGTACATTTACTAAGTAGTAGTCACTATCAAGTAAACCAATAGTCATCAAGTACTTTTTTTATTAGCCGAGTGAGTTTTTGTTGAGTTATGTATAGAGACAATGTCGAGCGCCAGAGTATAAAGAACAGTGAATTCTGAGTGCAAGAGATATCGAGTGTCAAATAAGACAAAATTAACATATGTGTTTGTTATGGAACAATCACCTAGGTAAAATATTTTGGCTAACATTCATATTTTGTTTACCGTTTATTAAGGAAATCACAAAAGTGATTACGCTTCTATTTTGTAATCATTAATCCCCATGCAACACTTGGAGCCAACCAAAATAAGGGAAAGGTTAAGTGACAAAATGAGTTAATCTAGATCATACATCTCAAATCTTGGAGGAATTTAGTTGTCTATATAAGATGAGAACTGGACCCTAATAAGTGTGTGTGGATGAAAAGATAAGAGAGAATATCTTTAGATCAGAGAAGTATTCTGATAGAGTTTAGTGACCAAGTGAAAAAAAGTAAAGTAGTGAAGGATAGAATGAAGATAAACTTGATAGATAAGATCAAATCAATACTAAAAGGAGAAGATCTATAATCAGCATATAGTATAGACCAAATAATTAGGTACTCAAACATTCTAACAAGTGTATCAGGGTAAATCTCTTAACGAAGTGGTTTTAAGAGACCCAATTTAATCTCTTAATTGAGTGCTTATTTAGCTATAAGTTTTAAATCCTTTTGAAAGGTAGATTGCATAAGTCTTTAAGCTCTTAATAGGGAAGACCCCTCATAGGGTAGATCGTATTTTGTGATCAAATTTATAACCCAAATAGGAAAACTTTATACTACAATAGTGAATATTTGTGGGTGTCATCCCCACTCCAGTTTTACCTTTCAAGGGTTTTTGGGTAGCCAAGTTACTATGTTATGAGTACTTTCATGAATGATGTTTAGTTTATTTATTTCATTACATTGATGAAGTATTTGATAATGCTATGCAAGTTTTCAGTAATGTTAAAATGGATTAATAGGTGATATCTGATTCACCCCCCTCTCAGCATCACATTTCTGAATAGATTTCCAACATTTGGTATCAGAGCTCTAGGGTTTCTTATAGAAAGTCTAACCACTTGAAGAAAAAATATCTTGAGATGGAGGTTTATAAGTTGGGAAAAATTATAGAGAATCAAAAGATTGATGTTCAGCTTGCATTACAATAACTTGATGCGGCCAAAGGAGAACTGAAGAAATCCTTAAGCACAAGAAGAGAAATTTATATTTAGAAAAATGAATCACAATATCAAGAAGAAGATACTACTAGACTATTTAATAATGGGAACTCTAAAAAAAGTGAGAGAGCCATAAAGATCTACTAGAGAAAATTAACTTACTAAATGAGGACATCATAAATTTGAAGAGAGAGCAACAAATTTAATCTGTCAGACTCTATGAAGTAGTTGAATATAAAAACAAAGCTAAAGAAGACAAGACAATGACAAAAGAAGACAAAAGATAGATATCAATGAGACTTGATGAAAGGACAAGTGACATGCAAAGGTTGACTAACAGTCAACTAGATGTGGTAAATCAACTGCTACTGGTTAATCAAGAATTGGGTAGGAAAGATATGGAAATCACCAATCTGAGATCAAAAAATAATTAATGAAGGAATGAACTAAGATCTGAAAAGGAAATCAATGAAAGGATGAACAAACCTAATGAAGCTGCAAGATACTTTGAAGAATTGTTAAGGTCACCTAGAAGATCTAGTGATAGATCTGGACTTGGACAAAATGAGCAATCATCATCCACTGAGGAAGGAGAATCATCAAATAGTGTAGAGAAAAGGTATGATAAACTAAAGAACAACAAGCCTACATGCCATCACTATGGAAAGCCCAGACATACAACTAACATTTGTAGAAGCAAACATGGTAAGTCTGATCCTAAACCTAAATTTAATGGACATTGTTTTAACTATAAGAAACTTGGACATTAGGCACAAGAATGCAGGTCTAAGGTCAACAATCCACCAATCTCACCAAAATTTCAAGGACACTGTTTCAACTATCACAAGAATGGATATAGAGCATTTGAATGAAGATCTAAACCTAAATGGTCATCAAATGAATAGACCAAGTCACCTAAGAAGCATGACACATACAACTGGGATTATAACACTTGGTACAATTTTCATTACTATGGAAAATATGGGCACATTGGAGCAAATTGCAAGAAGACTCATTTCAGAGAGAAATCTAAAAGTTAGATGAATGGAAGTATGATATGCTACAAATGTAACTAGATAGGTCATATAAAAAAAGACTGTAGATCACCCATATGAAGCAATGATCAAAGAAGGAACAAAGATATCATTAAGAAATTGAGAAATCAAATGAACAAAACATGGAAGAAGAAAGAAGAAGGAAGCACTAGTGAAACCAGTGCACCTAAGGTCACCTAATCTGATGGATCAGGTGATCACACTAATTTGAACTAAGAAAAGTAGGTATGTATGGAACTAAGTCTTACAATGTCTTATCTTATATCAGTTCCTAACATATATTGAGAAAAAGTCCATATCTGCATAGATAGAGATGCATTAGGACATATTTGAGAAAAGTGGAACAATTCATTTTTTATGCTGAGCATCAATGTTTGAGTCTGAAATGACTGAGTTATCAATGTATGCCGAGCACCTATGATAGCCAAGATATAATGTACACTGAGCTACATAAAAATGATTGTGTCGACTGAGCTTGTGTTAGCCAAGCTTAACATAAGATTTCCGAGACAACTGTATTTCACCTAGAATGTGTAGCAAACATTTATGAATCCCTAATATGACCATTTGAAGTCTATAAAGTAGGATGTTACCATTTATTTCATTTCACCAGTGAATATAGAATTTCTTTCAGTGATTTAAAGAGCATGTAAAGTATTTGTTTAGAGCTTACAGGAAATTTCAAATCTTCACAGCATGCCATCGATAAATCATCTATAGAACACTTGCACAAAGGTACACTACTGAGTGAAATATTTTTTGAGAATTTTTAGTTGAGATTAATGATGAAGGGTGCTCCCCTTAATACCACAAACACATAATAGAAATAGAGAAACAACAAAAATTTACAAGAATAGAAAATGGGCTTCTTATTATCTCCATAAGTGTGGAATGACAAATTTAAGAATTACAATATGAAAAGCCACATGGGCATTCCCCTTACAATATTCTATAGGACAAAGCCTCAAATCATAACTCAGATCTACCTAGAACTTCCCTAGACAACACTACGAGCCTTCTTTATATTGGCAATTTCCACCACCCGAGAAGGTTCCAAAAATTTAGCCCATTGGGCCGACCAAACTTAGAATTATTTTATTTTACAATTTATTACATCAAAGTCAGCTCAAAATAACTTTTGAAACCCAAACAAAAATTTTGAAGGAAAATTATTTTCTACCATTTCAGGTGACCCAAATTCTGAAGACCATAAGTCATCACCAGTTGACCTGATTGACTATTATGACCCCATTTTGGAAATATCACAAAGCACTCTATAGGCTTGACCTATGCAAGCACTTGTCACCCAAATTTTTGACCTCATTTGGGGCCTCTAAAGCATTCAAAACTAAGTTCAAAGTTTTTATACCCTGTTGCCAATACCGAAGATCTTCAATATCTACAAAGCTAGACTTGATCTATCAATGAAACTTTACTAGTAGATTGATTTGACTGAGATGAACCTCCACAAGTGAAATCAGAACATTTCAAGATCATATGACCAATTTACTAAAAATAGAAAGTTTCCATAAATAGCAGCTCTACACAAGATAGCCCTTATTGAATACAAAAATAGAAATATTTTTGGGTGATGCAAGATTGCTCTTCCACCCAAGATGTTCTTGCATCGGACACCGAGGGTAATTTGAGAAGTGACCCTGTCATGACTCAGGTGTGTAGAGGAAAACCAAGATGGTCAACCTCCTCTTTTGTTAGCCATGATGAATCTTCAATAGGTCATCCTTTCAACTTGACCATATATTTTTCATATGTCATGTTCCTTGTGCTTCTATCAACATGACTATCTAGTATTTCTTCAATCTCCTTGGTATCTGAACTACTTGCTGGAATACTCCACTGTGCCATTATGATCTCATCTTCAACACCTCCTTCATGATACTCTATCAAATCTGAAATGTTAAACGCTGGTGAAATACTCAACTCACTAGGCAATTCTACCTCATATGCATTTCCTGAAGTATGCTTCATCAGTATCATCCATGGTCCAAACTTCTTCATTTTCTGCTTGTTATATGTACCAACTAGAAACTGCTCATTCTACAAATGAACCATGACTTCATCCCCAACCTAAAATTCCTTATACCTCCTTTTCTCATTTACCTTAGCCTTATACTATGCATTCATTTTGGTAATGTGCTTCCTCACTTCCTCATGGATGTTCTTCAAGTGTTCTACAAAATCCTCAGCTTCAGCACTACTTATTTCTCCTTTATCTATCTTTTTCAATTCAGATACATTTCTTGGACTACTTCCATATACAATCTCGAATGGTGATTTACCAGTGCTCCTGTTGGTAATTATTATATGCAAATTTTTCTTGTGGTAAAATTAAATCCCATCCTATTGGCTTATCTCCAACCAAACATCTCAGCAAATTCCCCAAACTCCTATTCACCACCTCTGTCTATCCATCAGTCCGTGGATGATGTGATGAACTAACCTTCAAATCTATCTTCAACTTCTTCAACAATGTATGCTAGAAATATCAAACAAACTTAGTGTCCTGATCTGAAACTATGGTCTTTGGCAAACCATGTAGTCTCCCAACTTCCCTGAAAAACAATTTTGCTATATGAACAACATCATTAGTCTTCTTGCAGGGAATGAAATGTGCCATCTTAAAAAATATATCAACCACCACAAAGATTGAATCATGTCCCCACTGAGTCCTCAGTAAACCAAGAACAAAGTCCATACTGATATCCTCTCAAGGCTTCTCTGGTATAGGTAATGGTTGATACAACCCTATATTCTACTTCACTCCTTTTCCATCTAACATACTCTGCAACTCTGTACAAACTTCTTCACATCTTGCTGCAACTGTGGCCAATAATAATTCTCACTAACCAAGGCAAGGTTTTTATCATGACCAAAATGTCCAGCCAATCCTCCACTATGCTTCTCCTTGATGAGATTCTCCCTCATATAAATTTTTGGAATGCACAACTGACTCCCTCTGAATAGCATATCATCCTAGATGATGAAATCTAGCCATTTTGTCCTGTCTAGAGTAACAAGTTCTGTACAAGCTTTCCAAGCTTCACCGAAATCAGGATCCTCATGATACAAATTCTTGAGTTCTTTGAACCCAACCACTTTAATCTTCATTTTTGTTAGCAATAGTTTCCTTTTGCTAAGAGCATTTGCAACCCTGTTAGACTTCCCACTCCTGTGTTTCAAAAAAAATGTATAACTCTACAAAAACTCAACCCATTTCAAATGCCTTTGATTCAACTTTCCTTGACTATTCAAATATTGCAAAGCTTGATGATCTGTATACAAAACAAACTCCTTAGGAAGTAGATAGTGTCTCCACTTCTTCAATGCCTGAACTATAGCATTAAATTCTTGATCATAAATAGAATACTTTCTCTTGACATCATTTAACTTCTCACTAAAATAAGCAATAGGTTTACCTTATTGGCTCATAATAGCTCCTATTGTAGTACCACTAGCATCAGAATCTACTTGAAACACCTTATTAAAATCTGGAAGTGCTAAAACAGGTTGTTCTATAACTTTTTGTTTCAATAATTGAAAACTCTTTTCTACCCCATTAGTCCACTTAAACTCTTTTCTATCCCCTCACATTGTTTCAGTCAAGAGTCCACAAATACTGCTAAAATTTCTGATAAATTTTTTGTAAAAGCTATCTAGACCATGAAAAGATCTTACCTCAGTAGCACTCCTTGGAGTAGGCCATTCAAGGATAGCATGTACCTTCTCTGGGTCCATTTTTAGACCTTCTACTGAAACTACAAATCCCAAATACACTAACTCTTTCTTCACAAAACTGCACTTCTTCAAATTAATCAATAATTTCTCTTCTATTAGTTTCTCAAATATCATACGAATATGCATCGTATGCTCCTCCAATGTATTACTAAAGATCAAAATATCATCTACGTAAACAATGACAAATTTACCTAGAAATTCTTTCAGAACCTTGTTCATGAGCTGCATGAAAGTGCTCGGTGTATTGGTTAGCCCAAAAGGCATGACTAACCACTCATACAATCCTTCCTTTGTTTTTAAGGTAGTCTTTCATTCATCTCCTTCTCTGATCCAAATCTGATGATATCCACTCTTTAGATCTATCTTTGAGAAATACACAGCTACACTCAAATAGTCCATAATATCATCCATTTGTGGCAATGGAAACTTGTACTTGATTGTGATCTTTTTTATTACTCTGGAATCTGTACACATCCTCCACTCTCCATTCTTCTTTGGTGCTAATACCACTGGTATAGCACAAGGACTCAGACTCTCATAGATGAATCCTTTTTGCAACAACTCATGTACTTGTCTATTTAACTCCTCACTTTCTACAAGTGTCATTCTGTGCACTGCCTTATTCAAAAAACTCACTCTTGGGATCAAATCCATTTGATGACTGATCTTCCTAACAAGTGGTAATCAATCAGGCACATTATCGGATACAATATCTTGAAACTCATTCAACAAATCTGCAACTTCTACAGGAACATCTTCTACTTCCTCCTTAACCACTTTTGGAATTAAAGAAAAACACATGCTCATGCCTCATACCATCTAGGAAGTTTCTTCCATCAACAAAAGTTATTCTTTCACTACCACATACCTTTTCGTCTGTGTCATTCAATCTCTTTAGCTTATGGCACACTCCATCCTTTGTCAGGGAATAGGTATTCGCACGACCATCATGTACATCATGTCTGTCAAACTCCCATGGCCTACCCAACAACATATGACATACATCCATAGATATGATATCACACAGTACCTCATCATGGTATCCACCAATATTGAACTTCACTAGGCATTGTTCATTGACCATGACCTTGTGGTCATCTTGTACCCAGGCAATTTGATATGGATGTGGGTGTTTTTGTCTTTTGAGATTCAACTTTGTCATCATCTCTTGTGACACCAAATTATCAATGCTTCCACTATCAATAATCACATCACAACACTTACCCTCACACTTGAACCTGGTGAAAAATAGGATCCTCCTTTGTTTAGGTTCATTCTCACCACTTAGCAAGACTCTTTTGTTAATCAGTATTTCTCCTCTTTCATCATCTTTAGAATTTGACGATCTAGTGTCTTCATCTACATGTGCAACTCTGACTTGACCTTCATTTCTCCTATCTATTCTTCCTTGGCACTAAGGACATTCAAATACCCTATGACCTTCTTCTCCATAGTGAAAACATGTTCCACAAAAGCCTCCTCTTCCAGATCCTTGTCCTCTTCCCCTTCCTCTCAGATCTCTATTATTTTGATCTTGGAAACAGTTGGAATTATTTCCTCACTAATTCTGACTGCTAATGGCCTCATCCTTCTTTTTTAGATCTTCATTTCTACCTCCATATGACCATCCACTAGATCTTCCACCATGACCTCTTACGTTTTGTCTGCTCTCAAACTTCTTGTTCAGCTTTTCTTCTACTTTTAGGGAAAACTGGTATGCCTCTTCAATACTGTTCATTCAAACCAAATTCATCTCCTCTTGAATGCTTTGCCTCAACCCATTAAGGTAATAGGAAACTTTCTCCTTATCAGCTTTCACATGGTCTATTCTGATGAGGAGTCAATAGAACTCCTATGTATACTCCTGAACAGATCTTCCTTCTTGCTTCAAACTTTGCATTTTCTTTAGTAGGTCAAGCTCATAATCAATAGGAATGAACTATCATTTCAATTTATCCACCATCCAATCCCATCTTGTGATTTTATCTTTGCCTCTTCTATTTCACTCCAACTGAATCTCTTGCCACTAGATCTTCGCATGACCTTTCAGTTTGGCCTTTGCAAATTTGACCCTATCTGAATCCTCAACATCTTCATACTCAAAATATTCTTCACATTCATTGATCTAGTCAATCAATTTTTCTGGGTTAAGATTCCCTAAAAATTTAGGAACCTCAATCTTAGGTCTTTTCCCAATCCTTGAAATGGCTTGCAAAAGTCTTTCTTCTTCTTGATTGAAAACTTCAACTTCTCCTTCTTGATCATCGTTTCCTTCTTCAGCTTCATCCTCACTTTAATTTTTGACATTAGGATTCATTCCTTTGTGAATCTCCTCTTGCAATGCTCACACTTGTCTCTATAGTGCCCTAACCTTAGGTGTTACAACACCAGCTCTTCTGCCATGTTCCCTTATGGAGGCATTTTTGCAATGCACATTGAAACCCTAACCACAGTCATGGTGCAAACTACCTCACAATCAGTGATCTGTTTACATAAAAACTCTAACCCATGGTCCTGGTGCAAACTGCCTCATAGTCAGCAATCTATTTACACACTTAGGAACTCCTGCTCTGATACCACTTGATGAAGGGTCCTCCCTTAAATACCAAAAACACATAATAGAAATAGAGAAACAACAACAATTTGCAAGAAGAGAAAATGGGCTTCTTATTATCTCCACAAGTGTGGAATTAAAAATTTCAAAATTACAATATGCAAAGTGACATGGGCATTCCCCTTACAATATTCTGTAGGAAAAAGCCTTGAATCATAACTCAGATCTACCCAGAACTACCCTAGACAACACTACGGGCCTTCTTTATATAGGCAATTTCCACCACCCGAGAAGGTTCCAGAAATTTAGCCCATTGGACCAATGAACCTTAGAATTATTTTATTTTACAATTTATTACATCAAATTCAGCTCAAAATAACTTTTGAAACCTGAACAAAAATTCAGAAGGAAAATTATTTTCTGCCATTTCAGGTGACCCAACTTCTGAAGACCATAAGTCATCACCAGTTGACCTGATTGACTATTATGACCCCATTTTAGAAATTCCATGAAGCACTCTATAGGATTGACCCATGCAAGCACCCTTCACACAAATTTTTGACCTCATCTGGGGCCTCTAAATCTTTCAAAACTGAGTTCAAAGTTTTTGTACCCTGCTAGACTTGATACCGAAAAATCTTCAATATCTACAAAGCTAGACTTGATCTGTCAATGAAAATTTACTGGTAGACTAATATGACTGAGATGAACCTCCATAGGTGAAATCCAAATATTCTAAGATTATATGACCAACTTACTAAAAATAGAAAGTTTCCATAAATAACAGCTCTACACAAGATAGCCCTTATTAAATACAAAAATAGATATATTTTTGGGTGATGCAAGATTGCTCTTCCACCCAGGATGCTCCTGCATCAATTAATGGCATCGTCTTCATCTATTGCAATAAAGAAACAAGGAAAGGAGGTTTTTAATGTTCAGTTAGTAAGGAACGAGGTGTGCAAGCCACAAAAGTTTTAGGCCATCTTAGAGATCACAATCATGGTAGACCTTAATGGAGCTCTGTCATCGGTTCTAAAAAATGTTTTAATGGTAAACAACATTAGGTCGTGCTACATGTGCAAAATTGGAGAGATTGGAAACTATGAAATTAGGAAAGCATACAAAAAATTGTGCAGTAACAGGGAGTTGAAGCTAGAACAACAGAAGGTTGCCGAGCAAGGGTTAGTTCATGCCCTAGATTTTTTGCAAAATTTCAAAATGGACTAGATTAAAATTGTACTGAGTAGAGTACACAACATGCAAATTTGGCTAGAGGATGGACCAGTTCAGATCCCAAAAGACATGATTTACCGGGTAACTGGATACCCTAAACTCCCTGGTAAGAAAACAATGAGATGTTTAAGCAAGGAGGAGATTCAAGAAAACACTCATGCAGTATGGAATAAGCATGGAATGAAAATATCCACTATCACTGATCTAGAGATTGAGTTTTTAGTGTGAGTAATTGCTCACAAATTCTATCAGTCTAGTTGGTTGGACAACATCCCATGCATGGCAGTGGACCAGGCTTGGAAAATCATCAAGAAGGGCCATATCTATGACCTGATCACTAAGCTCCAACTGAATCAACATGCTGAGAACCTTACTTATATTCAGAAAATAAAGAATTATATGTGTAAGTTTGGTTCCCTACTTGTTTTTCTATTCTTTTACATTCAGAAGTGTTTTCCTACTATTGGTGGAGTAATTTTGGATAAGGATAGGCCAATCACAATTTAAATTTATGAATTTATCAATCAGATAGGAGAGAATTTTTAGGGTGTAATGGAAAACTAGTTTGTAGAATTCAAGAAGAAAATGAGGAAGAGAAGTAGGATTATTGTATCTCTATTTGAGAAGTACAACCAGGACATTTTTTTCTTAGTAAATACTAACTTTACATATGCACAAGTTGCTTTACCAAAGGTATCATGGCTAATTCCATTACAGGTTATGAAGTTAATATTGATGATACCACAACAACAATCACAGCCTTGTTAGCCAAGGAAATTGATCATAAGGCTTCCTACTTTGGAACATATAAGGAGGCTAAGTCCAAGATAACCATGGGATTAAAGTCTTCTACCATGGAGAGAAAGAAGAAAAAGATAGTAAAGAACCTAGTGAAAATGATAGGAGAAAGAGAGGTAGATACACCTTTTGAAATGACAAAAGGACTAGGAGAAGACAAAGAAAGTGAATCAAGTGAAAGTGAAGAAGAGGTGAAAGTAGTGGAGAAGAAAGGAAAGAAGATAGTAATTTCCAAGCCCATGAGCAAGAAAATGCAAAAACCTAAGGCTATTTCATCACCTATTCTTAGGCCAAGAACAAGGGTAGTCTCTACAGTTGTAGTTGCCAAGCCACAAAAGAAAACCCCTACATCAGGAAAAAGGAAAATTGTTCAGCCTAGGGTAGTGCCAAGCTACTCAAGGAAGAATCCTAGGCGGAAACTTATTTTGGAGAAAGATGATGAGTAAACAAAGAGTGATGAGGAGGTCAAGAAGAAGAAGTTACCAGTATAGGGAAAAAACCAAATGTGCATGGAATATGACACATCATGAAGAGTTCTAGTGGACTTGAAGGTTTAAAACAAATCAGATTTGAGATCATGAGCATAGGAGATAAGGAGAAAATTGAAGAATCTCTACTTGAGATTATCTAGACTTTTAAGATCCTACCAATACAAATGGGGAAACTGATCCATAATGAGTTATATGAGAGAGTTACAAAGAAATGGGAATTTTCCCTAATGACTGAGAAGGAGATAAGAGAAAGAACATTAGCTCAAGTTGTACTAGATCTATCCCTTGATAGTATTTAGGAAGTTTTGGAACAATACAGGAATAGATTGAATCCTAATCTCAGAGCTTATTCTATCCTTCAACACAAGGATGAGGATGTTGTTCAGGAAAGTCATAGGAGTTTGGAGATTGTTTTTGGCTTGTTAATTGACAAAAGTGCACAAAAGAATGCTAGCACATCTAAGGGTGCCAAGATAGATAATAAAGAAGATGTAAATGATTCACATGTTCTGGAGAAAGAAGCTCTCAAGGAAGAGAAATGTTAGGAGTTACCTAAAGTAACTATTTTTGACATCACTAAGGAAACCCCAATGAAGAATTAGGTATTGACCGAGGAAGACATACAAGTCGAGGAAGCACACACTACATCTTTGCTAGGTAGTAACATTGTGCTATTACAAGTCATGGATAATCTAACAATTGATGACACATCAACTATCAACACAACCCCTATCGATTCTCAAGTTGTTATAGTTGACATGTTAGCCGATATTAGCACTACCAAGGAATAGGACCAATCAACAACTACACTTCAGTCTACATCTACCAAGGAGTCACATAAAGAAAAAGAAGATCAATCTACATTAGTGATTGTAAATCCTCATGTGGAGGATAAGGGAAAAGAAGTGAAGGTAACAAATATTGACATCCAAGAGCCTAAGGAGGAAGAGGCAATAAAATATTTTTTACAAATGCCAAGTGGGAATACATTGAAGAAGGCACAAAAAAGAAGGGGAAAATTTCTACACCTGAGGTGACACTTGAAGAAGTTATTATGATTCTAAAATGGGACACAAATAACTTATCATATGAAAATCTGTAAATATTGCAAGACTTACTGAAGAAGAAAAGAAGACAGGAAGAATTGAGAAGGGAACATCAATAAAAGAAAGTTCTGCATGAGATAAAATGTATATTCATTAATGCTTTTGACATGACTGATGTTAATGACTCTGACCCCATACTAGAACAACTTGTTGACATAGTCAAGAAAGTGACATATGATTAAAGAGAAGAAAATGATAAGTTGTTGTAGTGGTCAGAAAGGAAATTTGAGACAAAGGTATTGAATAAGGTCTCTACTGAGATAGCAGTGAAGCAGCTAGAACTTTCTACCAAAATATCAGATTTAGAAAAAGTTGTACTAAATGCACAATCTTTGTACAAGAAACTATGCAATGTAATTTACTAAGGATTACCAGGAGCTTCTAGATAGATGTAACACCCATCCAAACTTAAAACTAAAAGATGAAAACAAAGAAAAATCAACCATAAATAAAACCACATAGAACCATAGTAATAAAAAAAAATTTCTTTTAAAATTACAAACTGAAACATATAATCATAGTAACTGCTTCTAAGAGCTTTACAGTTTTCAACTGAATTACATCAGAGTAATAAGAATACTCTTTATTCAAAGATTTAGTTTCAAAAACCAAATTTCCTTCTTAAACAATCCTTTACATTCTATGAATAGTTCTGATAACTAATAACCAAGAAATGATCTGCTTCCCATAAATCTTAACAACTGCTATCCACTGTCCCATACTCATTGATTTATCCATCTAAAACCTAAAAATCAAAAGTAAACACAAGCACAATTGCAAATAGGGCTCAGTCACATTGATTAAGCTAATGAATCATCTCCAAAATTCTGCAACCATAAAAGTCAGTATAATATAACAATTATGTAGATTTAAATACAAATGTTATTGAGATCTAATAACATAATTCCATTATTTTTACACCAAAATCATCAAGCACTGTATCTCTTTCTAACAAAAATAAACTCCCAAAGAAAATGACAAGGTAATGATCCAATAGTTCATGGGTGTCCACATAAGGACCTACGCTATGTATCCATAAGGAAACCTCGTAGTAATCCATTATGTCTGATGAAACCATAATGTTTTATCTTGTTAATTGAAACCCATATCCCTTGAATTTATAATTATCACTTAATTAAACAACTGATAGAAATTCTTTCCCATAAGGATATAGACTAGTGTCAGTCACAATTGACAGAAATTCTATCACCACAAGGTACTAGATGATGGAATATGGATGAAGTGACTGAGAGGGGGGGTGAATCAGTCAAGCATAAAACAATTCACTATTATTTCTTTCCAGATCCCTTAGGATATCTTAATGAATATTATCTATTTAACACTCAGTAAATAGATTGTAGTAACTTGGTAGATGTAGAGAGTATTAGTAAAATTATTTTTTTTGATATTCATCACCACTTGTATATGATTAAGATAACTATTAAGAACACAACAGACACGGGATTTAACGTGGAAACCCAATATGGGAAAAACCACCAATGTATCTAGATACTGATTTTCACTTTTCTGAAGTGATGCTCGGTTAGAAGCCAACCAGGTAAAAGGTTACAAAACACACTGTTAGGTGTGACCTTGTTAGAGGATTTAATCACCCTGCTAGGAGTGGCCTGGTAAGAGATCTTGAGAACAATTCAATGGAATTGTCACCTTGTTAGAGGATTTACAATATGGTTGTTAAACCAACTTGGTTAAGAGATTTAGAATTCACTATTACAATGATAAAAAGGTAACAATGAAAATGACCTGTATAATAATGCAACTCCCTTGCTAATTACAGATCTCTGTTCTGTATAAGTGAGATCCTTCCTGATCAAATATATCTCTACTGCTCCTCAAGGATATCTGGTCATCCTTCACAATTTTGTACACACCTTTCCTGTCTTTCTTCTATATATCTTCTTCTATATCTCTTCTTTATTTTTCACACTTGACCTTTTATTTATATGATTTTAGATTTGTCAAATCGGCATTACTTAGTATAACAGTCAGCTGAATTAAGAAAACTTTATTTGCAAAGATCCTTCAAGGGCCGACAGTGCTCGGTGACCTTAATGAAATTTTCTACAATCTTTTGGAGACCGAGAGAACTTGGTAAACACTGATAATCCTTTTTCTTTGATAACTGAGTGAACTCAGTAAATGCTAACTTTTCTTTGACAACCGAGTGAACTCGGTAAATGCTGATTTTTCTTTGATAACTGACTGAACTCGGTAAACACTAATTTTAATGCTAGGCAGACCGACCGAGCTCGGTAGGTACTGATTGTTGCGGACTATGACATTGTTTGACATCAAAGACAATACATAATTTGAGTAGCAATTTTCTTCAGACAATTATTTCCAACAATCTCCCTCTTTGGCATTGATGGCAATAGAATATGTCATAACATAAGAAATTTTGAAAGGATTATCTTGGTTCAGATTCAAATCTCCCTCTGTCAGCAAACTTCCTTTTTCTTGAAAACTCTTCCTCCTGACTATTGAAAATTTCTTGAAGTAATAGCAAAGACACTCCCTCTTTGACAACACATGCCAAAGATAATTCACATATTACCGGTGTAAACTAATGTACCTCAAGTACTGATTCATATGTAATGATTCCTTGAATATGCTGTATCAACTTGTTGATTTTCAATCATGTTCTGGTTGATGCATCACTAAAACTGTATTTAGTGAGCCTCGGATAGGGGAATGACCCCTAACTTACCTCTTAGATACACAAATGCATCCTTGGGTAATGGTTTGGTGAAAATGTCTTTTGTATAAATATATTCTAATCTGATTTCCTTCTCCTCCACCAATTCTCTGACAAAGTGATATTTAATAGCAATGTTCTTGGTTTTGGAATGCATTACTGGATTCTTCAAAATGTTTATTTCACTTGCATTGTCACAAAATATAACAACTGGTTCTTTGATCTCAACCTTCATACCTTGTAATAACTGTTTAAACCAAACAATAGTTGAACAATTTACTGCAACAGCAACATATTCTGCTTTAGCTGTGGATTGAGATGTGCAATTTTTCTTTTTACTGGTCCAGGATACCAGTCTTTTTCCAAGAAAAAATGCTCCACCACTTGTACTTTTTCTGTCATCAATGCTCCCTGCCCAATCAGCATCAGTAAACACTTTTAAGTCTAGATTGCCTCCAAATTTATACCACAAACAATATTCTTCAGTTCCTCTTAAGTACCTTAAGATTCTTTTGATTGCCATCATATGATTTTCCTTAGGTTTTGCTGAGAATCTTGCTACTATACTGACTGCTAAGGCAATATCAGGTCTTGTATGTACTACATACTGCAATTTTCCAATCATAGATCGGTATAAGGTCTGATCTACTTCTTTTGAATCATCATTTTTGGTAAGTTTCAGTCCAGTACACATGGGTGTACCAACTAGTTTTGAATCTTCCATACCAAACTTCTTAAGTATTTCCTTAATGTATTTAGATTGAGTAATGTATATACCATTCTTGCTTTGTTGAATTTGAAGACCGACAAAGAATTTTATTAAACCAAACACAGACATTTCAAATTCTTTGTTCATTTGCTCTGAAAATTCTTTGCACTGATCATCATTCCCTGTAAATATAGTATCATCTACAAATATTTCTGCCAATACAATTTTGTCATCCGGTCCTTCTTTAATATACAAATTCCTATTATCATTGGCTCTTTTGAAATTAATCTGAATCAGATAATTATGGAGTCTTTCATACCATGCTCTAGGAGCTTGTTTCAAACCATACAATGCTTTGTGTAACTTGCAAACCATGTCCTTGTTATCTAGATCAACAAAACCTTCAGGTTGCTCAATGTAGACTTCTTCATCAAGAATTCCATTAAGAAATGCAGATTTTATATCCATCTGATATACCTTAAATCCTTTATGTGCTGCATAAGCAAGTAGAGTTCTTACACCTTCTAATCTTGCAACAGGAGAAAAAGTTTCACCATAATTTATACCTTCTTCTTGAGAATAACCTTTACATACCAATCTAGCTTTGTTTCTAGATACTTGACCATCTTCATTCAGCTTATTCCTGAATACCCATTTTGTTCCAATTACATTCTTATCTTTAGGTCTAGGTACAAGAGTCCATGTTTTGTTCTTTTGTATTTGTTCTAATCCTTCATTCATTGCTTCAATCCAACTTTCATTTTTCAATGCATCTTTGATATTTCTAGGTTCAAAATTAGTAAGCAGACATGTACCTTTTAGCTTACTTCTTGTCATAGTACCATCTGATTTGTTTCCAATAATTTGATCTGGTGTATGATGCCTTCTGACATATTTGGCTAGTATAGGTTCCTTGCTTTTTGAATGAGTCATGTTGTTGTCTTCTAGGATCTCTTCTTCAAGTTGCTCTAGCTTGGTAGATATTTGCTCAGTAACTTCAGGCTGAGACTCGGTTTGAATTTCTTCCTGTGACTCGGTTTGAACTTCTTCCTGTGACTCAGTTTGAACTTCTTCCTATGACTCGGTTACTGTGCTAGGCTTGGTAGATATAGTTTCCTTACTGATAGTTGTGTCTGGCAATGTTTCAAGTTCAATGTAAATGAATCTCCTGTAGTTTTCAGGTTCCCTTTTTCTTTCTTCTTCAGTCTTTTCTGCAAACTCATCAAATTTTACATGTATACTTTCTATGACTTTGTGAGTAGACAAGTTCAGACATTTGTATGCCTTACTTTTGCTAGAATATCCTAGGAATATTCTTTCATCACTTTTCACATGAAATTTATTTCTTTTGGATTCTTTTAAGATATAACACTTGCTACCAAATACTTTCATGTAACTTACATTGGGTTTATAGCCATACCATAACTCATAAGGAGTTTTGAATGTGTCTTTCTTCAATTGTACTTGATTCAAGGTATGAACTACAGTGCTGATAGCTTCCTTCCAGTACTTTATGGTGATGTTCTTTTCTATCATTAGAGTCCTTGCACAATCCATAATAGATCTATTTCTTCTTTCAGCTATTCCATTCTGCTCAGGAGTTCTAGGAGCTGATTCATGTCTTTTGATTCCTCTTTCAATGCAAAAGTTGTTAAATTCATGGGAGATGAATTCACCACCTCTGTCTGATCTTAAGCATTTCAATCTTTTCCCTGTTTCCTTTTCCACTCTTTCCAAGTACCATTTGAACTTTTCAAATACTTATGAATTTTCTCTTAAATACATAACAGTCATCATTCTAGAATAATCATCAACGAAAAGAATAAATAATTTATCTCTAGTATAGCTTTCTATTCCAATCGGTCCACATAAATCAATATGCACAATTTCCAAAATCTCTATAGACTGATAGTTCTTACTCTTAAAACTAGTCTTACTCATTTTGCCAATCTGACAATTCTTACATAGACCAGTATCAGGTTTCTTCAAAGTAGGAATGCCTCTTACCTTCTTAAATTTGCTTATTTTCATCATATTATCAAAATTCACATGACATAACCTTTTGTGCCATAGCCGACTTTCTTCAATTTGAGCAATAAAACATGAATATTCACTGAGATCAAGATAAAATAAGTTACCTTTTGTTTGTTTGCCTGATCCAATGAGTTTTCCTTTTCCATCTAGCAGTCTTGCTTGACTATTCATGAATTCAACCTTGAAACCAATGTTGATTAGCTATGCTACACTTAGAAGATTATGTTTTAGTCCTTCAACCCAATAAGCATTATCACATATGAGTTCTTTGGTTAATGAGATTCTTCCTTTTCCTTTTATACAACAAGGTTCATTGTTTCCAAATCTTACATTGCCACTATCACAGTCTTCTAGGTATTCAAATTTTGTCTTGTCACCAGTCATGTGATGTGAACATCCACTGTCTATTATCCATATATCATCTTTTCTTATATGAGAAATAAGTGCCATCTTATCTTCATCATCATCAGATTCATCTTTTATAGAAATAAAGATAATTTCTTCTTCACTATCATTAGAATCTTTAGCCATAAAACATGTTTTCTAACCTTTATCCTTGAATGATTTGAAATTCTTTTTGCCATAGTACTTGTGACCTCTCTTCTCTTCCTTGGCTTGCTTGTTTGGGCACCTAGCTGCAATATGTCCAATTTATTCACATGAAAAATAGATTAAAGGAGTTTTACCTTTATATTTACCTTTCCCTTTAGAGTACTTCTTTGCAAGTAGTGCTTCTACAATTTCAAGATCACTATCAGAACTTTCTTCTGATACTTCTTCACTTTCTGACTAAACTTCTTTTATTTTCTTGTTCTTCCTTAGTGAAACCTTGGCCTTAAATGCTAACTCAATATTTTTAGAAATTGGAACATAGTTGTCATAGTTGTCTAATTCAAAGGCTGTCAATCTTCCAACTAAAGCATCCAAAGTTATATTGTGGTTTTCTTCACATCTTCTTCCTTGAATAGCTGATACTCTTATTGCATAGATAGGGAGTAATGTTCTGAGTACCTTGTTTATAATAGTTTCATCAGTGATTGTTCCTCCAGAAGCTCTAATTGCACTAACACTTGCTTTGATCCTTTCAACATATTTTGCAATGTTTTCATCTTCTTTCATATTCATCTTGTCAAACTGTCCTCTTAGGCTTTCTGCTTTGGCTCTTTTCACATTTGCATCACCACCATATATTTTCTTCAGTTTGATCCACATTTCATATGCAGTAGTGCATTCTTTAATTTCATCAAATTCTTCATAGCTGAGAGCTGATGCAATGTCTATCATCATGGTGTTATGACTCTTTTTCTCTTCAATGTCTTCAACAGTTCATGCGCTAGTAGGAACTTTGTATTCTTCATCAATGTATTTGCATCCTGAATCACCAATGGAAGCCAGATGAAGCCTCATGAGACCTTGCCATGCTGAAAAGTTATCTCTATTGAGCTTTGGAATTTCTCTCTTGTAAGACATCCTGATCTTTAGCTTAGGTCCTTGAAACCCTTCCTGCAAGCACCAAAAGCTCTGATACCAATTGATGGAATATGGATGAAGTGAATCAGAGGGGGGGGGGGGGGGTGAATTAGTCAACCATAAAACACTTCACTATTATTTCTTTCCAGATCCCTTAGGATATCTTAATGAATATTATCTGTTTAACACTTGGTAAATAGATTGCAATAACTTGGTAGATGCAGAGAGTATTAGTAAAATTATTTTTTTGATATTCATCACCACTTGTATATGATTAACATAACTATTAAGAACACAAGAGACATAGGATTTAACGTGGAAACCCAATATGGGAAAAACCACCAATGTATCTAGATACTGATTTTCACTTTTCTGAAGTGATGCCCGGTTAGAAGCCAACCTGGTAAAAGGTTACAAAACACACTGTTAGGTGTGACCTTGTTAGAGGATTTAATCACCCTGCTAGGAGTGGCCTGGTAAGAGGTCTTGAGAACAATTCAATGGAATTGTCACCTTGTTAGAGGATTTACAATATGGTTGTTAAACCAACTCTGTTAAGAGATTTAGAATTCACTATTACAATGATAAAAAGGTAACAATGAAAATGACCTGTATAATAATGCAACTCCCTTGCTAATTACAGATCTCTATTCTGTATAAGTGAGATCCTTCCTGATCGAATATATCTCTACTGCTCCTCAAGGATATCTGGTCATCCTTCACAATTTCGCACACACCTTTCCTATCTTTCTTCTATATATCTTCTTCTATATCTCTTCTTTATTTTTCACACTTGACCTTTTATTTATATGATTTTAGATTTGTCAAATCAGCATTACTTAGTATAACAGTCAGCTGAATTAAGCAAACTTTATTTGCAAAGATCCTTCAAGGGCCGACAGTGCTCGGTGACCTTAATGAAATTTTTTACAATCTTTTGGAGACCGAGAGAACTCGGTAAACACTGATAATCCTTTTTCTTTGATAACCGAGTGAACTCGATAAATGCTAACTTTTCTTTGACAACTGAGTGAACTTGGTAAATGCTGATTTTTCTTTGATAACTGAGTGAACTCGGTAAACACTAATTTTAATGCCAGGCAGACCGACTGAGCTCGGTAGGTACCGATTGTTACAGACTATGACATTGTGTGACATCAAAGATAATACATAAATTGAGTAGCAATTTTCTTCAGACAATTATTTCCAACACTAGACTAGTGTGAGTCCCCAATCTAAGGATCATACTTGCATTATCTCAAAACACTTGATCTAGCAATTAATGATTGAAATGAAATGAACTAAATTACACAATTTCACTAACACTTCATTTCTATTGCATCAATTATAGAATTGAAACAACAATCAGAAATCCATTTAGATCCATGTTTCCATATACCTTAACATACATTCTTAAACATGATGTTTCTCAGAAGAAGAAAAGATCACAATACTTTATCCGTCAGAAATCCAATCAAATAATAATCTCCACAATAACTTAGCATTATATCTGAAACTGTACAATAAAATGTCCATATTGAAAGCACGATTCCATTGAATAGAAAAGAACTAAAATAATCATATATCAACTGAATCAACACAACACCCATCACTTTTAACAAACATAAAAGCTTTCCATAAACCAATTCATTATAAACTATCTTGCTATACATCCTGCTCTGTTAATTACAAGTTTATACTTTTATATACATGTTGGTGTATGTACATGTATACACTACGGCTTGTGTATACATATACATATCCCAGTAGGTATATATATATATATATATATATATATATATATATATATATATATATATATATATATATATATATATATATATATATATATATATATATATATATATATATATATATATATATATATATATATATATATATACTAATAATAATAATATAAACTTGTAATTCATCATTCGCAAAAGTTGAAGTCCATAAATACACATAGGAAAAACCATACTAGGCATCTCAGTCCTATCAAACACATCTACCTTATAATTCTACTGAATCTGCCGATTTCATAAAGGGAATAATGGAAAATTAAGAACTGTCATCTACATTTTAAACAAAATATCAAAGTGGTCTTCCTTAGTGACTGAAAATGATAATAATTGACTTAAACCGACAGTGAAAAACACCCATTTGACACAATAAACATCGATACCAGATTCAGTTTATAACAGTGGTAAGAATACCTGATTTCACCTTAAGACCAAAGACTCTTACATAATGTAAACATCTTGTTGCTATAGTGTTCCTAACAATAGGAAACAGTATGAGAATACTGTTAAAGAAGCTTTTAAACAAACATTCATCATGTGTTTCAAACTACATTTATATGTCGGTTCTCATTCTCGATTAACCCCCTTAATACTGACCAAAGAAAAAGTAAACGATGACACAAAACACACTATGGAATAACCATATATCAACTGCAAAAACTATATACCCCATAGTTTGGTACAAACTAAAAGAAAACACTATCAACTTCATACCCAGAAACAAAGAAAACCTATCAATACAATATGCTCGAAACAACATATTAATAACATGTATTTCAAATTCCTCCACTATTCATAACATCTATAAACTAAATAGACTTCTTAATCCATCCAAGAAGAAACTAGTTCATCACAGAACTCATAGAAAATACAATCACAAAACCTTCAATTCATCAACTAACTAACAGCGGTAATAAACATTCTAATCTTTCATTTGTAGAAAATAAAATGGAAACAGAGGATAAGGTGAGAGAATGCCCCTACCTATTATTTGTGTGGGGAGGTAACCAAAGACCGAAATGCCAAAGCTAGCCTCTGCCTGGTGAGCTTCACAGTCGAACCCTAATCTCAACCACGAAGATCCCTTTCCACTGACTGCCAAAGTGTCGTGCAAAAGAAAAGCCCACAATGCAAATACAGAGATGACAGTATGAAACACAAAACTTCCCAAATGACCACCAACAGAAGGGTAAAACTCACCATGAAAACCCCTTTCCATTCCAAGCAACTTATCAAATAAAATATAACAGGGAGACGAAACCATTACTAACTGTTTACCCAAACTGTCGCAGAAGTACATGGTGAAAAATGGAGTCATAATTCAACTGCAACTTCTTTACCAGAGCTAATGGCGGACATCAAACACAAAGATGAATTTCATTGATGAGTTCATTCAATGCGAACTTATCTCTTGCAGAAAACACAATACATTCCCTACCAAATGTCCATCAACGTACAATCCCATAACCCGAAAATAGCTTAAACCCCACTAACACCACTATGCGATGAAAGTGCATTTAAACCCTGCCATGATAAGTCATGTCTTCAAGCTAGATCATAGATAGGAAGACTTAGGGATAGATAATATACATCTATGTTAGATATCATTAGTCGATCGTAGGTTAAGAAAAACTAACTTAAGCATCAATGATAACAGCACATTAACAATGCCAAAATACTAACACTCACCAAATTAACCTCCTACTAACATACACAATAGGGTATGCTAACTTAGATAATTCTTTAGTTTTAGCTAAAGAAAAACAACATAATTTCTAAAACAATTACTCATAAATATATGTATAAATATACATACATACATACATACATACATACATACATATACATACATACATATACATATACATATACATATACTAATATACATATACATATACATATACATATACATATACATATACATATACATATACATATACATATACATATACATATACATATACATATACATATATATATTATATATATATATATATATATGATATATATATATATATATATATAATATATATATATATATATATATATATATATATATATATATATATATATATATATATATATATATATATATATATATATATATATATATATATATATATATTTATTTATTTATTTATTTGAACTCAAAATTTGATTAAAATTAAGTAACAACAATCTCTATAAACTGTCTGCAACATCAAGATACATTTATCCATAATAATAAAACCAATTCTAATTATGTTTAACATATTATTAAGAATTCCCAAAACAATGAACCAATTATAAGATAATTGACCAACCATTTTAGTCATACTTATTTTCATAATCATACCAATACTCAAATCTCTATTGACTATCCAGTACCATTAATTCAAAAGTCAGTCTAAACCAATTCTGACATCAGAAAAAACTCATTAAGCTACAGAACTAGACATAATTCTCTGAGTGTCTAGCAGAACCAAAATACCTATTATAGAGATAACATATTTATTCCAAACAACAAGGTTCAAATGAACGAAGTCAAATTTCAAACTCCTAGAAGTGTAACAAAAATATTGTTTTAAATGAAACGATGCTAATCAAATCAGAAATCCAACCATAACATAACATTGAAAAGTAAAGCCTGATACTATCAGGGGGGCATGACACCCTTCCCCACCAAACTAGGCTTACTCCTGGAAGCCTATAAACAAATGAGGATGTGAAGCTCTCATAGCCCCTGTATCTTCCCAAGTTGTAGAAGCTACATCATCAAGGTCCGATAACACCTTTACCTATTCCACCTTGCATCCTCTGAGGTTTAGCTCTCTTTGCTGGATGATCTGTATTGGTTCTAGCATCAGTTGACCATCTACCACCTGTAAATTTTTCCAGTTTAGCACATGTGCAATGTCAGGTATATATTTCCTCTAGATGAAAATATGAAATACATCATGAATTCATGAAAGACTGGGAGGCAAAGCAAGTCTGTAGGCCACTAGACCCACTCGTTCTAGGATCTCAAAAGGTCCCACAAATCTTGGAGACAATTTTGACCCTTTACCATACTTAATAGGACTTTTTCGGGGCCTAACCCGAAGAAATACCTTATCCCAACTTCAAATTGATGTTCAATCCTATGTAGGTCTGCATACTTTTTCTGCCTATCCTGAGCTATAGATAGGTGTTCTCTGATGCACTTAACCTATTGTTTTAAATCCTGAAGCATCTCGGGACCTAAAAGAATTATGTCCCTCAAGATTGTCGCAGCTTAAAGGTGTTCTACATGGTCTTCCATACAGAGCCTAGAAAGGAGCCATACCTATAGAACTATGGTAAACATTGTTGTAAGAAAATTCAACCAGATGTAAATACTCTTCCCATCTATTTTGCCTGTCCATCACATACATTCTAAGCATATCTTCCAAAATCTGATTGACACGCTCAGTCTGTCCATCAGTTTCGGGATGATATGCTAATTAAAGTTCAGCTGAGTACCTAATTCATGCTGCAAAGATCTCCACAGAGATGAAGTAAAAACTGAATCCCTATCAGATATGATCTTCTTAGGAATCCCATGTAGCTTAACAACCTGTTCCATATAAATCCATGCCACAGATGCAGCATTATAAGTGGATCCTATGGGAATAAAGTGGGCAACTTTGGTTAGACCGGTCAACAACAACCATAATGGCATCATGTCACCTAGCTAAAAATGTTAACCCCACCTATGAAATCTATGGATATGGTATCCCATTTCCATTTAGGCACACTGTGAGATTGAAGTAAACCAGTCTGGATGTTGATGTTCAGCTTTTACTCTCTGACACTCCAAGCATCTAGCCACAAAATTAGCAATATCCCTCTTCATACCCGGCCAGTAGTGATGCTGCTTAAGATCAGAATGCATCTTCTTCACACCAGGATGTGCTGAATAAGGTGCCTTATGTGCTTCAATCATAACTAGGTTCCGAAGATCCCCGAATTCTGGCACATATATGTTGCCTCGATAAGTCATCAGTCCTTCAGTGCTGATAGAGTAACCCTCAAATCTTCCTTCTAATACACTGCCACTATCAATCACTACTTTGACATCTAAGTACCAAGGATCAGTAACTAAATTCAGAAGTATTTCTCTCTTTCAAGTCAATTGTGAGGGTCAAAGAAGAGAGTTAATGATGCCTTCTTCTAAGAGCATCCGTTACTTTGTTTTCTTTACCTTGAATATACTTCATTTCAAAGTCATAATCACACAAAAACTCCATCCATCTGCACTGACGTGCATTAAGATTGGGCTGTGTGAACAAATATTGTAGACTTTTGTGACTGGTATGTAGCTCAAAATGTTGACCAAGAAGAAAATGCCACCATTTGGTCAAAGCATGAATCACTGCTGCGAGTTCCAAATCATGAGTAGGGTAATTAATTTCATGATCCTTTAGTTTCCTTGATTCATTAGCAATGACCCTATCGTCCTACATCAAAACAGCCCTCTAAACCATCCAATGAGACATCGGTGCACACAACAAATTCCTTAAAAGGATTAGGTACCGCTAAAATTGGTGCACTAGTTCAAACATTCCTTAAGATGTTGGAATGCTTCTTCACATTTATCTGACCAGATGAATTTCTTACCCTTTCTCTGGAGAGAATTAATGGAATGGGCTATCTTTGAAAAATTAGCCACAAATCTTCTGTAGTAGCTAGCCAGACCCATAAAACTTCATACTTCAGACACATTGGTAGGAGTTGGCCACTCTACAATTGCCCCTGATCTTAATAGAATCAATAGCTATTCCATCTCCTGTAATGATGTGACCCAAATAACTTATTTCAGTTTTAAAAAATTCACATTTTTCAGGATTGGCATATAACTTGTTCCTGTGGAGACATTCAAAGACTTGCCTCAAATGCTGCTCATCCTCCTCCAAGGAGTTAGAATATATGAAAATGTCATCAAGGAACACTACCAATAACTTATGTAAGAAAGTCCTGAATACTCCCTGCATCAACTCATGAATATTGATGGTGCATTAGTCAATCCAAATGGCACTACCATGAATTCATAATGCCCATACCTTATGTGAAAGGTTGTTTTATGAATGTCAGCTTCTTGAATCCTTAACTGATGGTATCCAGATTGAGATCAATCTTGGAAAACACCTTGGCACCCTTCACTTGATCAAACAAATCATCGATGCGAGGCAAAGGATATCTATTTTTGATGGTAGCTTTGTTCAGTTGTCTATAGTCCATACAAAGCCTCAAAGATCCATCCTTCTTCTTGACGAAGATAACTGGTGGTCCCCAAGGTGAAACACTAGGTCTAATAAGCCCCTTTTCAAGAAGTTCCTCAAGTTGAACCTTGAGTTCCACCAATTCTTGAGCGGTCATGCAGTAAGGAGTCTTGGAAATCGGTTCGGTTCCCAGCAAAAGATCAATCCTAAAATCAATTTCTCTTTTAGGTGGGATTCCTAGAATCTCTATAATAAATACATCTGAGAATTCTTTTAAAATTGGATGATCTAAGCTGGTGTTCCAAGCAACTGGTTCTTCAAAATCATTGATAGAAATAGCAAACAATTTGCATCCCTTTTGTAAACATCTCTGAAGTTGCTTAGCAGAAATAGTTCTGACTGACATAGGCCTCTTAACACATGTAATAAACTTGATGGTTCTATTATCATCGATACACCTAACGGTCTTCTCTCTACAATCGATGACAGCTTGGTGTTGATCTAACCAATCCATACCCAGAATAATGTCATAAGAACCTAAAGGAATAACCCTAAGGCTAACTATAGTAGTAAAAGCCTTAAATTGGACCTTACAATTTTCAGCTATAAACCCCGATTCAACCTTAGTCCCTGATGCTAACTTGACTTGCCATGCCAATTCATCTTTACTCATAGGAATTTCACATTGCTTAACCAAATTGGAAGAAATAAAAGAGCCAGTCGCACCAGAGTCAAATAAAATAGAGATCTTCTTACCTTGGTAATTACCTCTAGCTTCAATCACAGTGTTCTGATGATCTACTTGTTTCTGATCCACAGTAGCAAAGATGCGATGATTCCTTCCAGAATCACCAACAGTAGCCTCAGAACTATGGCTTTAGACCTGACCTAACTATTGCCTTGAAGGGGACAATTCCATTGCAAATGCCCCAATTTCCCACATTGCCAACATTCTACTCCTCTCTTGGTGCTTTTATCTTGTGATGAGTTCGCTGGAGGTGATGCATAACTCTGTTGTACACTTTGAGTTGGTTTAAAGGACTTAGGTTGCTCAGGAACTTGAAACTCTTGTTTGAATTGGAAAACTTTTCGAACTTCCTCTTCTGAATGTACCACTCAAATCCACTAGAAACTGCCTTGAAATTATCTTGATAAAGTTTCTGATTCTTCCCACTGCTTTGAGCTGGTGGATTCACTGATCCTTTGGCTGAAAATCCTGACTTCAATTCTGTGAGTTTGGCTTGATCAATAGCTTCTTTCACTGTCTTAGGTTTGAAAGTTCTCACTTCTTCTCCAATTTTAGGGTTCAAACCCCTGATGAAGTGTTGTACCAAAGGCTTATCATTCTCTAACCAACCAGAATATTTCTTCAGTTGGGAAAAACCTCCTCTCATACATTTCCACCGTTGAGTTGCCTTGAGAAATACTAAAGAATTCTTTGGATCTAGTTTGCTACCAATAATCTGACATGAATCTCTCATGGAATCTTTCTATGAAAAGCTCCCATGTAACCTAAGAGATAAGAATTCCAAGTTGCTCTAGTTTCCATATTCCACCATATGGAAGCAAAGGATCTTAGCTGTATTACAGTCCAACGAACCTTGACATTACCGTGATAATCATGGAGAATAAAACATCTTTCAATGTTCAAGAGCCATGCTTCAACTTCAGCACCACCCTCTGTTCCATTTAAATATGGTCCCTTTGAGCTTAGAAAGGTCTTTTAACTGAGTCCTGATAACAGGATCTTCTGCTACAGGGACTCGTATAACATGAGCATTTGCTACACCCAATTGGAACATTGTTCCTTGCTTCAATGTTATCCAACCTATCAAGGATCCATTGGAGAACTTCAACCTGAGGTACCTCTCGATCTGCCTGATCCATTCCTATTAAAGGATCAACTTGTTCATCACCAAGTATTCCTTGGAAACCTCATCCTCTTCCTCGGCCATGATGATGACCACATCGTCCACCCCTACCTCTGCCTAAATTAGCATCAACTGGGTCACCATGTCTTTGTGCTCCTCGGTGTAACAGGATGGCATGCTTGAAATCCTGTAGAAAAGATCAATAAAAATCACTAACAGAAGCATAATGATAAAACCCCTTTTCTTTTAAACCCTCAAGTCTAAGTGTTTAAATCCGGGCTCTGATACCAAATGTGACACCCATTCCAAACTTAAAACTAAAAGATGAAAACAAAGAAAAATCAACCATAAACAAAACCACATAGAACCATAGTAATAATTTTTTTTTTTGTTTTAAAATTACAAACTGAAACATATAATCATAGTAACTGCTTCTAAGAGCTTTACAGTTTTCAACTGAATTACATCAGAGTAATAAGAATACTCTTTATTCAAAGATTTAGTTTCAAAAAAAAAATTTCCTTCTTAACCAATCCTTTACATTCTATGAATAGTTCTGATAACTAATAAACAAGAAATGATCTACTTCTCATAAATCTTAACAACTGCTATCCACTGTCCCATAGTCATTGATTTATCCATCTAAAACCTAAAAATCAAAAGTAAACACAAGTGCAATTGCAAACAGGGCTCAGTCACATTGATTAAGATAATGAATCATCTCCAAAATTTTGCAAACATAAAAGTCAGTATAATATAACAATTATGTAGATTTAAATACAGATGTTATTGAAATCTAATAACATAATTCTATTATTTTTACAACAAAATCATCAAGCACTGTATCTCTTTCTAACAGAAATAAACTCGCAAAGAAAATGGACAAGGTACTGATCCAATAGTTCCATGGGTGTCCACATAAGGACCTACGCTATGTATCCATAAGGAAACCTCGTAGTAATCCATTATGTCTGATGAAACCATAATGTTTTATCTTGTTAATTGAAACCCATATCCCTTGAATTTATAATTATCACTTATTAAACAACTGACAAAAATTATTTCCCATAAGGATATAGACCTAGTGCCAGTCACAACTGACATAAATTTTATCACCACAGAGTGTACTAGACTAGGTGTACAACCCCCAATCTAAGGATCATAATTGCATTATCTCATAACACTTGGATCTAGCAATTGATGATTGAAAATGAAATGGAACTACATTAACAATTTCAACTAACACTTCATTTCTATTGCATCAATTATAGAATTTAAATAGTAATCAGAAATCCATTTAGATTCCATGTTTTCATATACCTTAACATACATTCTTAAACATGATGTTTCTCAAAAGAAGAAAAGATCACAATACTTTATCCATCACAAATCCAATCAAATAATAATCTCCACAATAACTTAGCATTATATCTGAAACTATACAATGAAATGTCCATATTGAAATCACGATTCCATTGAATAGAAAAGAACTAAAATAATCATATATTCAACTGAATCAACACATACACCCATCGCTTTTAACAAACATACAAGCTTTCCATAAACCACATTTATTATACACTATCTTGCTATACATCCTACTCTATTAATTACAAGTTCATACTTTTATATACATGTTGGCGTATGTACATGTATACACCACGGCTTGTGTATACATATACATATCCCATCAGGTATATATATTAATATATATATATATATATATATATATATATTATATATATATATATATATATTATATATATATATATATATATATATATATATATATAATATATATATAATATATATATATATATATATATATAATATATATATATATATAATATATATATATTAAATATATATATATATATATATATATATATATATATATATATATATATATATATATATATATATATATATATATATATATATATATATCTAATATATATATATATATATATATATAACTTGTAATTCATCATTCGCAAAAGTTCAAGTCCATAAATACACATAGGAAAAACCATACTAGTCATCTCAGTCCTATCAAAAACATCTACCTTATAATTCCACTGAATCTGCCAATTTCATAAAAGGAATATTAGAAAATTAAGAGCCGTCATCTACATTTTAAAACAAAATATCAAAGTGGTCTTCCTTACTGACTGAAAATGATAATAATTGGCTTTAAACAGATAGTGACAAACACCCATTTGACACAATAAACATTGATACCAGATTCAATTTTATAACAGTGGTAAGAATACCAATTTCACCTTAAGACCAACGACTCTTACATAATGTAAACATTTTGTTGCTACAGTGTTCCTAACAATAGGAAATAGTACGAGAATATCGTTTAAAGAAGCTTTTAAACAAACACTCATCATATGTTTTCAAACTGTATTTATATGCTAGTTCTCATTCCTGATTAACCCCCTTAATACTAACCAAAGAAAAAGTAAACGACGACACAAAACACACTATGGAATAAACATATATCAACTGCAACAACATATACCCCATAGTTCAGCACAAACTAAAAAGAAAACACTGTCAACTTCATACCCAGAAACAAAGAAAACCCATCAACACAATATGCTTGAAACAGCATATTAATAACATGCATTTAAAATTCCTCCACTATTCATAACTCTATAAACTAAATAGACTTCTTAATCCATCCAAGAAGAGAAACCGGTTCATGACCGAACTCAGAGAAAATACAATCACAAAACCTTCCATTCATCAACCAACTAACAACGGTAATAAACATTCTGATCTTTCATTTGTAG